>CM067552.1:19920752-20520752 GCA_034509755.1 Anisodus tanguticus | reverse complement strand
GAATTCCGCTTTGGTGCACACCAAAAACCAGCAATTTTTTTTGAATCTAAAATCAGCATAACTCCCTCATACGATGTCGAAATTCGATGAGTCAAGTTTCTACGGATCACAAATTTTGATACGCATCAATTCCAAAATCAAATGAATATAATGGTACATTGAAGTGTCAAAGGAGAGTGACTTATGTCAATGACTCGAACACCTAAACTTGACCAAACGAAGCCCAAATCCAATTATGAAAGTTCCTACAAGTCACAAATGATCATACGAAGCTGCTCAAACTCTCAAAAAATAAAAATGGATATGTCTTGACCTGATGTTGACCGTGATCAACTGCAAATCATCTCAAAAGCTAGTTTCTTAACCTACCACGTTAATCATATCTGAACCTCTCCGAAACCAAACTAATGTCTCGACTAAGTCATAAATCACATTTCGGAGCAAATGAAATCGATAAAACTTCAAAAAATGCATTTTCCCTGATGTTGACTTTGGTTAAACTTCTTCATTTCTTAACTTAACAACAATAACAACAACATACATAGGGAGATCCCACACCGTGGGTATGGGGAGGGTAGAGTGTACACAGACCTTACCTCCACCTTGGTAGGTAGAATTGCTATTTTCGAGAGACCCTCGGCTCAAGACAAAGCATAATCACAAGAAAGGCAATCAAAACAAAGCATGAGTAAAGAGTAAAGAGTAAAGCAAGAGAAACGGTCAGACTCAAATAAGGAATTAAAGCAGAATAAAGTGCATTCGAACAAAAGGGAGCAGTAGCTAACACAACTAAATAAGCTAAAAAAAATACAGATAGCAGCAAAAGTTAAACTACAATGGATTATAAAACAATAATGTGCCTATAAGTGTGATAGGCTACTCGGGCCTACAGTTATAATACTACAACTATCCATTTTTAAGCATAAGTAGGAATACACTCGAGTACCTACTACTCTTCTACCCTAATTAGTGTCCTCCACAACCTCATATCTAAGGTCATGTCCTCAGTAAGTTGCATCTGCACCATATCACGTCTAATCACCTCTCCCCAATAGTTCTTCCGCCTACCTCTACCCCTCCTGAACATGTCCATAGCCAACCTCTCACACCTCCACATTAGGGCATATGTGTCTCTCCTCTGCACATGCCCGAACCATCTCAACCTTGCTTCTTATATCTTATCATCCACTGAGGCTACTCCCACTTTCTCTCGAATATCATCATTTCTAATCCTATCTCTCCTTGTATGCCCATACATCCATCTCAGTATCCTCATCTCTGCAACTTTTATCTTTTGTATGTACGATGTCTTGACTGGCCAACATTCCGCCCCATACAACATAGTCGGTCTAACCACTACCCTATAGAACTTTCCTTTAAGTTTTAGTGGTACCTTTTTGTCGCACAAGACTCCAGATGCGAGCCTCCATTTCATCCACCCCGCCCCAATACGGTGTGTGACATCGTCATCAATCTCTCCATTCCCTTAGATAATAGACCCTAGGTACTTGAAGATTACTTTATTTGGAATGACCTGAGTACCAATCCTTACCTCTACGCCTGTCTTAAGGTCGCTCTCATTGCTGAACTTGCACTCCAAATATTCTGTCTTGGTCCTACTCAACCTGAACCCTTTAGACTCCAGAGTCTATCTTCAAACCTCCAGCTTGGCGTTCACTCTACTGCGAGTCTCATCAATCAGTACTATGTCATTTGTGAATAACATACACCATGGTACCTCTCCTTGGATTTGTCACGTCAGTCCGTCCATCACCAAGGCAAATAGGAATGGGCTAAGAGTTGATCCCTGGTGCAGCTCCATCATCACTGGGAAGTGCTCCGAGTCTCCTCCTATTATCTGTACTCTAGTCTTGGCTCCATCATACATATCCTTGATCGCCCTAGTATACTCCACATGTACGCATCTAACCTCCAAACATCTCCATAGAACCTCGCTAGGGACTTTGTCGTATGCCTTTATTTCTTAACTTAAGAATTTCCAAAATATCCTTTTTCTTATCCAAACTCCTCTAACAGTCTCGTGAATTACTTCACCCATCCCCGCAAGTCGAATACACTCTAACGATTTAAGAGAAGTGTCAATAGAGGTAAAAGGGTAAAATACCTAAATGACCAAATGAGTCATTACATTTCAAAGCCGGGTTATGTAGAGAAATTACTTCCTAGATGAGATTGCACAACAATTATGATATTGATGAAACTCATGAAGCGGCCATTGAGATAGAGGAGGAGCTCAAGGAAGGTAAGATCGACAAGTCGAGAGATTACAAAGGTTCATGGAACAACAAAAGGAAGGGGGAACTTCTTTTTCCAATTGGTAAAAGAACAAGGACCACATGCAAGAATCTAAGAAGCCCTTTGTCAAGAACCAATAAGATGAGAAGCAAACTTTCAAGTTTTCTCCGAAAGAAGGAGGTAATATATCAAAACCTATTCAATTCTTTAAATGTCAAGGCTACGGTCATAGGATGAGTGAATGTCCTAATCGTAGAGCATTTGTTATGAAATACGAATAAGTTTGTATTTAGGGAGTTGAAGGGGAGTGCGAGAAGGATATTTAAGAGGGTACCAATGAGATAAATGAACTTGTTGATCATGAAAATAAGCTACATGAAATCACTATCCTGAATGGGTTGGCAAGGAGGGTGTTGACATGTATGGCCATGCCTCAGGAAGGGGAGATTACCATCCCAATATATGTAGTGAGGAGGACTATGATAAGCAAGTCCATGGATGATCCTTGATAAATGGAAAACATCTTCCATTCTAAATGTTTTATCAACCAAAATGTGTGTGCCATGATCATTGATAGTGGGAGTTGTGCAAATATTGCATGCACGACATTGATTGATTTCTTGAATCCCACCACAACCAACCATAGCCATCCTTATAAGCTCCAGTGGCTAAATTAATATGGTAAATTGAAGGTGAACCGATAATCTATAATTAGGTTCAAAGTGGGGAAGTATCAAGATGAGATTCCATGCGATGTTGTCCCCATGCAAGCTTGTGACCTACTACTTGGAATACCTTGGCAATATAATAGGCCAATTGATCATAATGGGAGAACCAATTGGTATTCACTTGTGCATAATAAGATCAAGCATGGTCTATGTCCTATGTCACCTTTGCAAGTTAGTGAAGTCTACCAAAATATGAAGAAGTTAAAGGAGAAAAGAAATGGTAAGAAGAAAAATAGTGATCAAGAGGATGCCAATATTAGTAGTGAAGAAAGAAACAAAGCCACTCTTTTGGAAAGTTTGAGGGAGTTTAGGGTGGAGGTTAAGGAACAAAGTGAGGTGGTCCCTATCATTGATCGGGACTACTTGTTACCATCTAACCAACTAACCCCATCTTTGTCTAGTTCTTCTTCTTATCTTTCATAGGGATATTTTGATGAGAAGATGCCACCCCAACTGGCCCATAGAAGCAATCTGATGGATCTTTTAAAAGAATGTCAAGGTACGACATCTTCACTTAGAACTACTACTTATTTGTGTGGTTTGGATGAGAATGTTCGTATGAGTGATTGTTTTCCTTGCTTTGAATTTGATGTACTTCCGACTATTGGAAGGTGTGATTTTCAAAATGACCCTTACCTAATTGAGAGTGATACCTCATGCTTTGATGATTCCATGTCTAGTAATTACTCTCTCTCTCTCTCTCTCGCTTATGATAATGCTTTATTTGATGATGATGATGAGGTAATTTCTAGTGATTTGTCTATTGAGTTGAGATGTGATGATGCTGATGTGGCTTCTTTTAGTGGCTACAAGATATATGATAACTCACTATGGGATATTGACCAATCTTCCCTTGATGAAGGTTTCTTGTTGATGGATTGTACTTCACTTGTAGAGGATGATGCACCTCTAGTTGAAAAGGGTAGTGACTTACTTGATTATTTGCGGGATCCTAGTAATAGTCTTTCTACCTTTTGTATCAATGCTTATGAGTCTTAGTATGATGCCCCACCTATTGATGATGATATCTATACATGGCTTCATTCAAGAGACCCATCCGACAATGATCCCTTGTTTGACCCATATGCTAGTGAGAGAATCCAGGATGGTGCTACAGATGTATTGTTAATTAGGGTGCAAGGTTTTGATGTTGTGAGTGACCTTGTTGATGGCTACAGTGAAGGTATGACATTGGTAGATGCTTTCCATACTACATTGTTTTCTTTTGATGACCCATATGCTTGTGATGAGGCCATCATGTCTAATGGAGATTTTCCATTTGAAAGTGAGCTAAGAGACACTTTCCTATACTAATTGTTTGCTTATGATGATTGGTATTGTGAGACGATCCTCGCGGATCTCTCTAGGACTAATGAATCTTGTAGTGTTGACATTTTGTCTTCTTGTTGGACGTGTGTAGGTGACCCATTAAATTGGAGGACAAATTTCTTTCAAGAAGGGGAGAATGATGCAACCCAAGTCTATGAACTCCAAATCTCAAAAGGGTTATGCATGAATATGGGAACTCAAGAGCATGTCTTGGCTCCATCCCGAGGATCCCAAGTGTGAAAGATTGCATGGGAGGAAAAAGAGCATCAAGATGGACAAACTGGTGAAGGAGATGGCCATGAGTGCAGAGAGGTTATTTTCTAAATTAAAGACTTCACCACCAAAGGAATACTCAAACAAGGCCCTTACTTGGACATATTTGTAATAACTAGTAGTATTCCTTCATATCCTAGTATAAGCAGTAGACTTTATTATTTCCCTAGCTTAGATTACTTTGAATATTGATGATATATTTTCTCTTTGAGAGATTGTGATCTTGTTGAAGCTTTTGGTTGAATGAATTTTTGAGAGGTTGGTTGCTCTGGAACCTTGTTTCCTTTGAGGTCATCCTTAGAGGTTAGGTGTTTGTGATCACTCAATTGGATGTCTTATTTATTATAGAAATTTAGTTTTCAATTGGTATATCTCTTTGTGTCAACCTATTTATCCATTTCTTTCTTTGTTTGTTGAATTCCTTGTAAGTTTTCTTATTCATCTATCCTTTATTATATCACCTGCAGATCTTGCCCTCTAATGCTGACCTCAATCACGATCTATGTCATCCAGTTGTTGTTGCTTGTGGTCCTCTAAATTCTGAGCATCTTCCTGAATGCGAGAGATATCCATACCCAGATTCAAGGAGGTCGTAGCACACTCATTAATAAAATGTGGGACCAAGACATTCATGAACCGGTGTACCCGATCACTAATCTCTTCCACGATCATAGGAGCATACCTGGCCAAGGAATTAAACTGAAGGCTATGCTCCCGTAAACTTATATTCCCCTACTGGAGGTTGAGAAACTTATTAAGTCTAGCTCGTCGTAACTCTACTGGTAAGTAGTGTTGTAAGAAGGCCTCGGAGAACTCTCTCCATACTACCGGTGGTGCACGTGATCCCCTAGAATGCTCCCACATCTCATACTATAGAATAGCAATATCCCATAACCTATAAGAGGCCAACTTTATTACCTCTGTATTAGTGGCATGCATCACTCATAATGTTCTGTGCATCTGAAATAGAAAATTATGCGGGTCTTTATTTAGGTCTGATCTTGTGAACATTGGAGGGTCCAGGTTAATGAAATACTAGACTCTCGCACTAACTTCCCTATCAGAAGAACTAACACCCTGACGATGGCCTAAGAGGTAACCAACCGAGTCAACAAATGTACTACACTCCGCATATTGAGATCCTTATCATAGGTATCAGGTGGAGGGATTAGAGATATTGCAGCCCTCCGAGCTCCTCTAGAGGTGGCGGTGTCTGAGAGGTCTGAGACACTGCCTCATTCTGAGGTTCATTCTCTCCCACATTAGCTGGTAGCACCTGACTGGTTCCTTCTCCCGACTCCACATCCAACCTTCTACTAGCCTTTTGCTTCCTAGTTGTAGGCATTACTGAAAGTACAAACAAAATACGGATTAGGACTTGAATTCTTATGGGTCACCTATAGCGCACGGTTGAAGATAAGAAGAAAGACAATCATTCTAAATTCCCTATAGCCTCCTACTTATAAATGTGGTGCACAACATATCCATAAACAAGACTCTACTAAACACGGCTTGTAGACTCCCTAGGACATACCTACTCTGATACCAAGTTTGTCAAAACCCAACCTTATGGGGTGTCGCTGCCACCTGGCGCCTTAACGGCCCAAGCATACCACCCTTAAACATAACCTAGATATGCAAGCTTCTAGGCCAACAAGGAATTATATTGACATTCAAATGACAACTTGAACATACTAACTTGTTAAAGGAAAACAACCCAAACATGTATGCATATATAAGGCCGACAAGGCTACAGTATATTAACTGACTAATAGAAAGGCTAGCAACGCCATGCAAAACAACTATACATAAGACCCATATCTATAAGCCTCTAAGTGTAGCATAACATAACATAAGGTCGGGACAGGGCCCCGCTATACCCAAAATATATATTTATATAAGTATCATAGCTTACCAACTCTACCGCAAATTTGGGAAAAATAGAGCGCAACGACCAACCGCTGAATAGGGCAACCTACTTAGGAGGTGTGTCAGCCTGTATACATGAAACACATTGCCCCCAGTAAAGGGGATTTAGTACGAAAGAATGTACTGATATATAAGGCAGATAAAGATAAGTAAGAGCATCAATGTGTAAAAGAATCAACCTGTGACTAAAGAATGCCATTATGGACCATGATATGCATAATGTAATATAATCGTGTATATAACATGGTAGGCCTCTGTGGGTAATATCATAATCGCGTATATAATGTCGTAGGTCTCGGTAGCAATATCATCATTATTACAACCAACTTATTAGTGGTGCTATATATATAGATTGTGTATATAACGTCGTAGGCCTCTATAGGCAATAGAGATAATAAGTACTTATATATATACATCCATAAGAAATATTCTGAGCTCATCGGAGTGATGTAAGGTCGTTGCACCTCCGACTATCATTATGTATCTAACCTGCTATTAGGTGTCATGAAACCAACAGGGAACACAAAATAGCATATAATCATATATGAATCTATAGTGAGAAAAGTACTCCCGACAAGGGACAAACAAGATTCAATTATCATCGCAATGAAATGAAGAACATGGACATATCTAACTAACATGTATAGAGTCATTTTGGAGGGACGTTCGTTTAAATTTCATTTACATTTCGATGCATGCCAAAAGAAAGAAAGGGATAGTCTTAACATACATTATATCGAACCATGACGTCTCAAGAAGGAATCAGCTTACTTCACGCATAAGTCTACAACCAACAATAAGGGTACTAACATTAATTACGAGTAGTTAAACAATCCCCTATCGAGTCACAGGCTCATTATTTTATATAAAATCGAATAGCATATCCCTCGTCTTCCCCAGACTCATCCCATAGTGGGAGCTTAGTGCACTGGGCTGCCCTTTTTAGCATATCCCTTGATTTCCTTACTTTCCCAAGTCCATAAAAATACGAGAACAATACAACCTTCAACTATTTACTTGCAGCACGAAAACACAACCAACAATCCAAAAACATAAATCAATCTACACAACAACAAGTGCACAAATGTCACCAACGAAACTACTATCTATCACGATGAACAACAAGCTCGAATTGGAATCAAAGCCCAAATCGTTTTCCCATCTCTCCCATACTTACAACACTATAAACAGGTCCAGCATATAAACATATATATTGACATGACATTCCAGCCTTATTTCCATATTAAAAGTAATATCAAACAACCCAACAAGGGTTAACAACAACATAAACAACTTCTAGGTGTTATATGGCCACTTCTCCCTCTAGATTATTATACCATATCAATAAACAACAAAAAGACAATCATAAAAACAAAAAACACCACATAACCAAGCGATTTTCCATAATTTCCAGCCATAAGAAGTCATATATATCACCCCCAAAGCAGTCTAACAAAAGACGGCAACATCTTATGCTATTTCAAGTACTATCTTATAGATTCTTCACCGAAACAACTTAACCAACACCTATATAAGCTTAAGAAAAAGTAATATGGTGTTACACGTACCTTAAATAGTCATAACAGCCAGGAACCAAAGCTTCCCTTAGCTTACAAGCACCCTCAAAGCTATCACAACACCATGGAAACACTTTTTGCACTTAAACTAGCTTTTGAGGTTGGGTTTAGGCAAAACCACCTTGGATTCTCTTTGGAACCTTGGAGAACCATTAGAGAGGTGTTGAGAGAGTGTGGGAACTGACCTTGGTCGAAAATGACAAAAAAATGAGCCTTACGACCACTTTAAAACGTTCCAAGTTCGGCCACCACCTACGTGGTGTCCCATGGAAGCTACTTTCCAGTGTTTTCCTAAATCTTACATAACTTTTTGTACAGATCTCCGATCGACAAACGGTTTGATGTATTAGAAAGTGGAATTGGTAAACTTGAATTTAGATAGGTCATACACCCCAATAACTCCTATACACTTAAATATATACCCTCCTAATATTATGCCAAAATCCTGTCCAGAATTCTATCTACCTTTCCTAAGTTTAGACTAACATAATTTCATCGATTCGTTTAGACCCGAATACTTACGAGACTTACTTAACAGTTGTTTAAACTAATTTTCATCCTAATATGGGATCATAACCTCATTTGGATTTTTTTACTTTACTCATGGCTCATACCAGCCCAAAGATTATAAGGGTGTAATACATGGGGTGCCTATTTCTATAATTTCTGATCGACACACACAGTTTACATCCCACTTTTAGAGATCTGTACAGAAGGATTTGGGTACTTGGTTGGAGCTTAATACAAAATTTCAGCCTCAGACTGATTTTTACACCCCATACTTTGTACGTCATTTCCATGGTAGGTTAACTGATGTGTAACCTCTCGTACCTTTGGGCTAAGGTTTTACCCGTATGATGGAATCATAATAGAACCAATAGAATAAATGGTAAAGGTTTTTTGAAAACTAATCAAGGTATAAGAAGAGTCTTTGGGCAAAGCATAATCAGAAGCTACCCTATGAAGCATGTTTCTAAGCAAGCTTTCACGAGACCTTATGTCAAGGGAAAATAACATTATTATAACGTGTGATTTTTGGAAAGAACGAAACATGAATGTTGTATCCATTTGTAATACCTTTCCAACCATATATGGTAGAGGTCCATCGGACATTAGTACAAAAAGTTATGTACATTTTACAGAAAAGCATTTCGGCAAACATAGAATGTGGCCGCAAACTGAGTTTTTTGCACCGCATTCTAGATCACATTTTTGACATTTTGGGGCTTTCCAATGCCTAGAGATGCGATGGACTTGTGGTGCGGCAAGTGTTGACTTGCGGCCACAAGTGCCACTACAAACTCAAAGCGGTGGGGTGGTTTTATGGATTTATTACCCAACTAAGGCTTAATTATCACCCCCAACACTTCCAAAATACTCTCAAATATTTCCCTAGGGTTCTTATACCATCTAAGATCAACTCCATATCAATTTGAAGGTAAATCTTCCATAAATAATCATCAAGAGCTTAGAAATATCCTCAGTAACATGATGAGTGAATGATCTTCTTGAAGCATGGAGAAGAGTTGATGCTACAAGTTTTCTTGGTATAGTTAAGATAAGACTAAACATCTCATATACTTGTTGAGATTATGTATAAAATAAACTTGTGGTAGTTGAACTAGAACTCCTTGAAAGAGTTTCTATGAATCTTGGATAGTTTTTGAGTAATCTTGGGGATTGTCATGGTTTGAAATTGATGGACATAGTGCTAGAAATCATGGAGTATAGATTGTTGTTTTTATTGTAGTGGTTGTTATTGTTGTTGTTGATGTTATTGGTGTTGATTTAAAGGAGAATATATAGCATAGTTGGTAGCCATGAACACCATAACTAGAGAAGTATGCACTCTAGTTGTTTGTCAAATTATTCTAGCAAATCGAGTCTTAGCTTGTCGATCGTATATTAATACAAAACCTCTATATTCCGTAGATAATCACTCTTAAAGCATTCGGAGGTTCATGAGATATTGTAAACTAAGTGACGCAGGTATGTAAGGCTATCCCCTACTTTCAAGAACATGAAATCCGAAGTGTTTATCATTTTCAAAAAAGAAACATTGAAAGCTTTATTCTATTCGTATATTGTTTATTCCTTGTCGGAAGTAGCTTTTGTTATTATTGTATTCCATATTTCTGGTTTGTTGGTTTCCCATCCAAAGTATCATAAACCTCCGAGAAGGAGCCGAGAAAGAGTATTTCAAAGAGTATTCGTTAAGTCAACCAAAGCGTCCTGAGTTCTAAAGCATCCACAAGTGTTGTTGTTAATATATATATATATATATATATATATGTGTGTGTGTGTGTGTGTGTGTGTGTGTGTGTGTGTGTGTGTGTGTGTGTGTGTGTGTGTGTGTGTGTGTGTGTGTGTGTGATCTAAAGGGGATAATAGACAGGGAAGAAATCGGGATATAAGGTATTGCAAATTTAAAAGTTAATTGAAATATGCAGAAAGTAAATAAAGATTAACTTACAATTTAAGGTTCCAGTTATGGAAACCATAAATCAAAAGGTTCTGCAGGAATTTAAATCAAATAGGTGGTTGAACCGACCAAGTATTTAATGCAGGAATTTAAAGAATTTAAAATCATGAAGTATTTAAAAGATTAGGAGGTAGTACCGTCCATAATCATATTCATTTAAAATAAATTGGAATTTACAAAGTATTTTATCAATGAGATATACCTTGGTAATTTCTAAGGTATTTTGGATCATATGATATGAGTCATATGAACTGAATCATATGGGTATTTGAGGAGAATTTTAATCTAACCTAAAGGGGAATTTAGTAAGAGCTCTTCCTTCTCTCTAAAATCTAAAGTTTAGAAAGAGAAAATGAGAAAAGAAAAGCCTGTCTAACCAAGGGGGAGGGAGTTTCCTTTTATAGGAGTCTTACATGGAATTTTCGTAATTAAAAAGGAATCTAACTATTCATCTAAGTGGAGAATGACTATTCATCCGAGTGGAGAATGACTATTCATCCTTTTGGCATTTTCTTGAATTATTGCTGGAATCTTTGCTTTTTTGAAAGTAGCTTTTTCGAGCACTTTCCATTGTCGGAATTTGGTCTGAACTCTACTCCGGGTATTTTGAATTCTTTTGGCAACTTTCTTCAGAATCCACTGTTGCCAAAAACCGGACTATCTTCAATATCAATCTCTGGTTCTTCTTCTTCTGATGAAGAGCCTTGTTTGATGAAGACGGTGCAAATTTTAGAATTATGGCTTGCATTTCTTCTAGATTTTTGGCCGCTGCAAGCATTGAGGCCATTTGGGATTTTCGTGAAAGGAACTGGATGTGCTCCGGTGTTTGTAGTGGTGCCGGTGCTGTTGGTAGAGGCGCCTGTACTAGAATGGATTTTCGGGCATTTAACCATCCCTGGACTTTTTGTGGGGTGAGGTTTGATGGTATTTTAAAGCTGTCCCACCACCTAATTTTGAATCTTCTTCGGATTGTCGGTATTTTGTTGTCCGAATAATCTACGAACCAAGTAAATACCCATGGTAAGTGGAATTTTGTGTGAAAAAGGTGTAGTGGCACAAATCTTTTTTCTTCCTCAGAGAGTTTATATTGGTATTTGAAGTGGCTGAAAGATTTAGTTACTTCTGGTTTTTGTATTTCTAGGGTGGATCCGAATTGCTCCCACCATGAATTTCACCATGTTGGAAATTGTGATAGATCACATGAGGTATCAAAATGGAAAAGCCAAGTGTGGCTTTGGTTGGTATTTTGAATAAGGAAGGAATTGAACCAAGCTTGTTGGTAATCCCAGTAATTAAAGGGAATATCAAATAATGGTTCATTTTTGTGGGTATCTGGGATATTTAGGAGTTGAGACAGATCATTCCTCCAATCATTAGGAGCAATTACGCTAAGTATTTTGCAAATTGAATAAGAGGGATCTGGGTTATTTTTATGAAAAAAAAATTAATTATCATTGATCCTGATATTTCAAGGATATATTGATAAAAATATGGGGGTTTTAGAATATTCCATGATTTGTAAAACCATTTTTGTCCAAAATAATTTTGTACTACTAAAAAAGGGTCTTTATTAAAAAATTATTTTTCAAGAGTCACAATATTTTGAAAAAACAGTTTTATGAAGAATTTAGGAGCAGGTTTTTTGGGGACTTGTGGTGCCACAAGTTAGTTTTTTGAAAATTGTTTTTGAGAAAGGGCTTTTGAAGACTCTTCTTTCTCGAGTTGGAGTTTTGAAAATTGTTTTTGAGAAAGGATTTTTGAAGACTCTTCTTTCTCAAGTTGGAGTTTTGAAAATTGCTTTTGAGAAAGGGTTTTTGAAGATTCTCCTTTCTCGATTTTTGTAAAATTTTGAGAGATTTTTTCCTCTCCTGAGCTCTAAGCAACTTATTGTTTGGGATTTTGAAGTTGTATCAATGCCTGTTGTAATTATGAGGATTTTGCCAGGAGTTGCAGAAGATTTTCGACAGTTATCTCCTGTGCAAGTGTTTTTTGCACAAATGTTGCGACATCTTCATTTTCTTCTTTTACCACTGCATCATACCATGTCAGGGTTTTTTAGTTGGAGATTTGGCAGTGATTTTTTCTTTTTCTTATTTTGTGGGTTTTTTGGGGGCCATGGAATTTGTTTGTTGTTGTGTGCAACAACGGGTGTATTTATTGGTGGAGGTATCTCATATTTTCTCTTTTGGAGCAAGGCTCCACACATTGCGTGGACACAATATTGCCCGAATTCCCGCATGTCCTTCCTGTATATTTTTTCCTTGTAGCCCAGACAGTGGGACAAGGGGCAGTGATAGGACATTTCTGCGTTGTAGCCAGTGTCAGAAATTTGTGGGTTTTCTCTCTTATTTTTGAATGAACCACTGGTTAAAATATTTTTAAAGTGAAAAATGTCAGGAATCAATTTGCAGATTTTTGGGTTTCCAGGGGATTAAGAATTCTAATCTAAAAAACTATTCCTTAATTCACCTAGATGACAAGAATAAGTTTTAATCAGATTGAGGTCTCTAGCTTTTGGTTTTGTTTGAAAAGGGAATTTTAAATTCTTATTATTGGAATCAAAAGAGATGAAATCATTATCTACCTTATAAGGAGTGATAAGATTTATAAAAGGTGTTCCTAAGATAATGGAGTGGTGAATGTCTTTTACTAAGACAAACGATGCTGTTTTCGAAACCCCCTTAATAATAACAGACGCACTAGTTTGAGAATTGATTTCTAGCTTTGTGTTACTAGCCGCCGCTAGAGTTTCCTAGGTATTTTCATGAAATTTATTAGGTATTAGACCTGTTTTTATGCAATTCAGATCAGCACCAGTGTCAAAAAGAGCGGTAGTAGTAATTCTAAAATTGCTTGAGAATTTAAGGGTTATCTGAACAAGGTATTTCTTGGACGTGATCTGTCTTAGGACAGTAAGGAATTATTGTGGGACCTCTTCAAGAAAAGGGTTGTCAGGACGTTCTTCTGGATTTTCAGAGTCGGAGTTGTCTGACTCAGAACTGGATTCAGAATTATCCTGGGTTTTTGAAAGGACTGTTTTTAGTTGAAGAGAGTCTTCTTCTTGTTTTTCTTATTTCGCCTTGATCTCTACTTTGATTGGTTTCAACTCCCTCTAGAGTTCTAGAACTGGGGTTTCTTTGGATTCTTTAATCCTTTTAACCTTTTTTAGGATTTTGGTTAAGTCGTAGGTATTTTTGGAGGTATTTGGCAAAATTGTATTTTTGAAATCTTTTTTCTCGTATGTAAAGGATTTGAGGAGTTTATTCAAATAATATTTTTGGTGCTCGACATCTATGTGTTGAACGATCTCTAACATGAATTCTTGATCCTTGGTTAAAACACAAACAAGTTTTCCCTTACCCTTATCAGAATATTCAGAAGAACTGGTTGTAAGCAATTCATCTATTTAAAGGGCTTTGTTGTCTTCAAAAGACAGAGAAAAGTAGTCAGGTTCTGACTCGGCATTTGAATCGGAAGAATCAATGAGAAGATTGGAGATTTTTTCAAAGATGGTCCAATGATGGTGTCAAAAATATCCAACAAAACAAGTCTGAATTTATTCAGGCTATCCAAGATCAATTGAGTAGAATTGGGACGTCCAACAGTTCTAATACTGAACACGTTGTTCTTGATACTCCACAATCTTCCAACAAAATCACTACTCTTGTCAATGATTCCGACGACAGTGATACTCTAGAACAAATCCAAAACAAAAAACCCTTTGTTAACCATATGGATTGGCAAAGACCAATACAATAGGTCCAACAACAACAATTACAAATTATTCCTGCCCCAGATTTGGGAATAGTCAAACCCCTAGCTCAATCATGTTTCAATGCCTCTTCCATTTATGATTGGAACATAGATGGGATGACCGAATACAATATTCTCAGTTTTCTTCAACAAATGACCATGGCTGCAAATGCCTACAAAACCCAGAATGGTACGCAACACAAGACCATTGCAGAACTACTCATCGCAGGATTCTCTGGTCAATTGAAAGGTTGGTGGGATAATTATCTCACTGATCAACAGAAGGAAAATATCCTCAATTCCATCAAAACTGATGAAAAAGGAATACCAATCCTTGATGAACAAGGTGAACCCCTACAAGATGCCGTAGCAACCTTGATTCTCACAATCTCTTTAAATTTCATAGGAGATTCTTCACATTTGAAAGACAAAAATGCTAAGTTACTTTCCAACCTCAAACGCAAGAAACTCAATGATTTCCAATGGTACAAAAATACCTTCTTAACCAGAGTTATGCTCACGGAAGATTCCAACCAGCCATTTTGGAAAGAGAAATTCCTGGCCGGACTACCTACCCTTTTAGGAGAAAAGGTTAGGAACAAAATCAAAGAGAATTGTGGTAAATAGATTATACCCTACAGTGAGTTTACATACGGACAGCTTGTCAGTATAACTCAACAGGAAGGTCTAAAAATATGTCAAGACCTGAAATTACAAAAACACCTCAAACTGGAGCTAAAGAGAACTAAGTGCGAACTTGGAACCTTTTGCAAACAGTTTGATATGAATTTCCCCAAACCCTCTTCCAGTTGTACAGGAAACTGTAGAAAGACTCATAAATCCCTTAAGAGTACTTCAAGAGGTTACAAAAGGAGAGATTTCAGCAAAACCAATGAAGAGTATTACAAGAACCCCTACAAAAATACTCATCATTCCAAAAAAACATATACCAAAAAAGCTGATTCCAAACACAAAGACATTATGTGTAACAAATGTCACAAAAAGGGTCATACATCGAAATACTGCAAAATGAACAAAAAATTACAAGAATTAAAACTCGATGAAGAAGTCACCCAAACAATCTCCAATCCTCTCATTGATTCCTCTTATTCAAATGCCGAGTCAGAACCTGACTACTTTTCTCTGTCTTCTGAAGACAACAAAGCCCTTTAAATAGATGAATTTCTTACAACCAGTTCTTCTGAATATTCTGATAAGGGTAAGGGAAAACTTGTTTGTGTTTTAACCAAGGATCAAGAATTCATGTTAGAGATCGTTCAACACATAGATGTCGAACACCAAAAAGATTATTTGAATAAACTCCTCAAATCCTTTACAGATGAGAAAAAAGATTTCAAAAATACAATTTTGCCAAATACCTCCAAAAATACCTACGACTTAACCAAAATCCTAAAAAAGGGTAAAAGGATGAAAGAATCCAAAGAAACCCCAGTTCTAGAACTCTAGAGGGAGGTGAAACAAATCAAAGTAGAGATAAAGGCTCTACAAGAAAAACAAGAACAAGACTCTCTTTAACTAAAAACAATCCTTTCAAAAACCCAGGATAATTCTGAATCCAGTTCTGAGTCAGACAACTCTGACTCTGAAAATCCAGAAGAACCTCCTGACAACCCTTTTCTTGAAGAGGTCCCACAATAATTCCTTAATGTCCTAAGACAGATCACGTCCAAGAAATACCTTGTTCAGATAACCCTTAAATTCTCAAGCAATTTTAGAATTACTACTATTGCTCTTTTTGACACTGGTACTGATCTGAATTGCATAAAAATAGGTCTAATACCTAATAAATTTCATGAAAATACCCAGGAAACTCTAGCGGCGGCTAATAACACAAAGCTAGAAATCAATTCTCAAACCAGTGCGTCTGTTATTATTAAGGGGGTTTCGATAGAAACATCGTTTGTCTTAGTAAAAGACATTCACAACTCCGTTATATTAGGAATACCTTTTATAAATCTTATCACTCCTTATAAGGTAGATAATGATTTCATCTATTTTGATTCCAATAATGACAATTTAAAAATCCCTTTTCTAACAAAACCAAAAGCTAGAGACCTCAATCTGATTAAAACTTATTCTTGTCATCTAGGCAAATTAAAGAATAGTTTTTAGATCAGAATTCTGAGTCCCTTGGAAACCCAAAAATCGGTTCCAACAAATTAATCGATTACTTTGCATATACAAAAAATTTTAAGTATAATTTACAATATCAAAAACATTTTCAAAACATTGCATTAAAAAATATTTTCTGCGAATTGATTCCTGACATTTTTCACTTTAAAAAATCTTTTAACCAGTGGTTTATTCAAAAACAGTAGAGAAAACCCACAGATTTTTTACACTGGCTACAACGCAGAAATGTCCTATCACTGCCCCTTGCCCCACTGTTTGGGCTACAAGGAAAAAATATCCAGGAAAGACATGCGGGAATCCGTGCAATACTGTGTCCACGCAATGTGTGGAGCCTTGCTCCAAAAGATAAAAGATGAGATACCTCCACCAATAAATACACCCGTTGTTGCACCACAACAACAAACAAATTCCATGGCCCCCAAAAAACCCACAAAAGAAGGAAAAGAAAAAATCACTGCCAAATCTCCAACTAAAAAACCCCTGACATGGTATTATGCAATGGTAAAAGAAGAAAATGAAGATGTCGCAGCATCTGTGCAAAAAACACTAGCACAGGAGATAACAACCGAAAATCTTCTGCACCTACTGGCAAACTCCCCAGAATTACAACAGGCATTGATACAACTTCAAAATCCCAAATAATAAGTTGCTCAGAGCTCAGGAGAGGAAAATTCCTCTCAAAATTTTACACAAATCGAGAAAGAAGAGTCTTCAAAAATCCTTTCTCAAAAACAATTTTCAAAAAAACAACTTGTGGAACCACAAGTCCCCAAAAAACCTACTCCTAAATTCTTCATAAAACTATTTTTTCAAAATATTGTGACTCTTGAAAAATGATTTTTTAATAAAGACCCTTTTTTAGCAGTACAAAATTATTTTGGACAAAAATGGTTTTACAAATCATGGAATATTTTAAAAACCCCATATTTTTATCAATATATCCTTGAAATATCAGGATCAATGACAATTAAAAAAAAAATTCATAAAAATAACCCAGATCCCTCTTATTCAATTTGCAAAATACTTAGCGTAATTGCTCCTATTGATTGGGGGAATGATCTGTCTCAACTCCTAAATTTCCCAGATACCCACAAAAATGAACCATTATTTGATATTCCCTTCAATTACTAGGATTACCAACAAGCTTGGTTCAATTCCTTCCTTATTCAAAATACCAACCAAAGCCACACTTGGCTTTTCCATTTTGATACCTCATGTGATCTATCACAATTTCCAACATGGTGGAATTCATGGTGGGAGCAATTCAGATCCACCCTAGAAATACAAAAACCAGAAGTAACTAAATCTTTTAGCCTCTTCAAATACCAATATAAACCCTCTGAGGAAGAAAAAAGATTTGTGCCACTACACCTTTTTCACACAAAATTCCACTTACCATGGGTATTTACATGGTTCGTAGATTATTCGGACAACAAAATACCGACAATCCGAAGAAGATTCAAAATTAGGTGGTGGGACAACTTTAAAATACCATCAAGCTTCACCCCACAAAAAGTCCAGGAATGGTTAAATGCCCGAAAATCCATTCCAGTACAGGCGCCTCTACCAACACTACCGGCACCACTACAAACACCGGAGCACACCCAGTTCCTTTCACGGAAATCCCAGATGGCCTCAATGCTTGCATCGGCCAAAAATCCAGAAGAAATGCAAACCATAATTCTGAAATTTGCACCGTCTTCATCAAAACAAGGCTCTTCATCAGAAGAAGAAGAACCAGAGATTGATATTGAAGACAGTCCGATTTTTGGCAACAATGGATTTTGAAGAAAGTTGCCAAAAGAATTCAAAATACCCGGAGTAGAGTTCAGACAAAATTCCGGCAATAGAAAGTGCTCGAAAAAGCTACCTCCAAAAAAGCAAAGATTCCAACAATAATTCAAGAAAATGCCAAAATGATGAATAGTCATTCTCCACTCGGATGAATAGTTATTCTCCACTTAGATGAATAGTTAGATTCCTTTTTAATTACAAAAATGTCATGTAAGACTCCTATAAAAGGAGACTCCATCTCCCTTAGTTAGACAAGCTTTTCTTTTCACATTTTCTCTTTCTAAACTTCAGATTTTAGAGAAAAGGAAGAGCTCTTACTAAATTCCCCTTTAGGTTAGATTAAAATTCCCCTCAAATACACATATGATTCATTTCATATGATTCATATCATATGATCCAAAATACCTCAGAAATTTCCAAGGTATATCTCCTTGATAAAATACTTTGTAAATTCCAATTTATTTTAAATGAATATGATTATGGACGGTACTACCTCCTAATCTTTTAAATACTTCATGCTTTTAAATTCTTTAAATTCCTGCATTAAATACTTGGCCGGTTCAACCGCCTATTTGATTTAAATTCCTGCAGAACCTTTTGATTTAAGGTTTCCATAACTGGAACATTAAATTGTAAGTTAATCTTTATTTACTTTCTGCATATTTCAATTATCTTTTAATTTTTCAATACCTTATATCCTGATTCCTTCCCCGTCTGTTATCCCTTTTAGATCCTCACCTAAGTTTGGTATATATATATATATATATATATATATATATATATATATATATATATATATATATATACTATTCATACCACCTAATGCGAATAGCCGGTAGGCAATTGTACATGTACATTATACACATTCTAGGTTATAACCGGAGGGAAGACACTTATATGTGCATCCATATATGACACACAAGTTATCAGACTGTTTTTATGCTTCTATTTATAGCTTATATTTTCATATTGCTATCCATGCTTTACATACTAGTACATTTATTTTGTACTGATGTCCCTTTGTCGATGGCGTTGTATGTTCATTCTACATGTTCTATTAGGGTCCTTAATAAACCACCTCAGTAGGATCTGTTGAGTTCAACCCTCAGTGAGTAAGTTTCATCTTTCCCCAGAGCTTCCTAGTTAGGTGTTGAGTATGTTTTGTATAGATGTACATAATGGGTATGTCGGGGCCCTATCTTAACCATATAAAAATACATGTACTCGTAGAGGCTCATAGACTTATCTGATATGCATAGCTATGATGTACGACCTTGTCGGCCAGGTTGTTTTTTGTTAAGTTGAGTTGCCACTGTGTCGGTCTTGTTAATATACATGTATTGTGTTAATCCATCTTTGTTCACCCTTATAGGTTATATTATAGTTTGTCTTACAGATTGTGGCCTTGTCGTCCCTTCAGTAGTGTTGTTGTTGGATTATATCTTAGTACGACCTTGTCGGCCAGAAGTTCTACTCGTGCTGGAGCCTGGTTATCAGAGTGGTTTTCTTGGACCAGTGTGATAGCGGGTGTCGGCCACACCCCCTAGTTTGGGATATGACACTGATGGTTAGTATGAGTGGATTATTTAGGTCCGTAAGGATATGTTGCAGGCCTACATGATTGATTTTAGTGGTCATTAGGATCAGTTCCTACCTTTAGATGAGTTTGCTTACAACAACAGTTATCATTCGAGCATTGAGATAGCATCATTTGAGGCATTGTATGGTCGGAGGTATCATTCTCCTGTTAGTTAGCTCAATGCATTCGAGGTTAGGCCTTGGGTTTTTGATTTGTTGTGTGATTCTTTGGACAAGGTTAAGTTGATTCAAGAGAGACTTCTCACAGCTCAGAGTCGGCAAAAGAGTCACGCGGGTTAGAAGGTTTGTGACATAAAATTCATTGTTAGTGAGCGGGTTCTGTTAAAGGTTTCACCCATAAAGGGTGTGATGACATTTTAGAAAAGGGGCATGTTACACCCTAGGTATACTAGCCTATTCGATATTATTCAGTGTGTTGGTGAGGTAGCATATGAGTTGGCTTTACCTCCTGGTTTGTCGAGAGTCTATCCCGTGTTTCATATTTCCATGCTCAAAAAGTACCATTTGAATGGTTCTCATGTGATTCATTGGGATTCGGTATTGCTTGATCAAAACTTTAATTTTGAGGAAGAGCCAATAACTATTCATGATAGGAAGATTCGAAAGTCGAGGTCCAAGGAAAGTACTTCAGTAAAGGTTTAATGGAGGCATTATCCAGTCGAGAAGGATATTTGGGAGACCGAGTCGGACATGCGGAGTAGATACCCTCAGATTTTTAGTAATTCAAGTACTTTTTTCTCTATTATGATGGAGGACAAATATTTATCTAAGTGGTGGATGATGTAACGACCTGTTAGGTCATTTTAGATATTTTGCTTGTTTTTTCGTGAACGCCATTTCCCTTAGCTTTTTTTATGTATTTGACTAGTGTGGATTGATGGTGCAATTCCCAAGGAAAATTGGATAAAAATAACAAAAGAAAATTATACATTTTGGAAATTAAAGCTTTAAGTTTGAAAAGTTTGACTACGAGTTGACTTTTGAGAAGAAGAGCTCGAAATTAAATTATGATGGTTATGTTAGTCCGGAATGTGATTTTTGACTTAGGTGAATTGTTGGAACTACCGAGTGAATTGGGTGCGATTAGGGTAAGATTGTCGATTTAGAAAGTTCTTAAGTTAAAAGATTAGTTTTTTTTACGGTTAACATCTAGGGCATTTGAGTCTTTTTGAAAGTTTCATCAATTTCTTTAGGTTCGGGATGTCATTTTTTGACTTAGTCGAGTCATTCATTTGGTTTTCAAGGGACTCTAGTAATTTAAGGGATTTGGAGTTGACCATAGTCAACAACGGGTTAAGATGACTTCGTTTTGAGTATTTTGAGTGTGCAAGCAAGTCCGTTGCTTGTTTTAAGAATGATTTGCATATTAGGTTTGTGTTCAGGAGGTCTTAGAAGAGTTTCGGGGGATGATTCGAAGTTAAACTTAGTTTTTGGAGTTTCAAGTTCTGGTGCATCACACTAGCGAGAAAATGCTCGCACCTGTGAGGCCGCACTTGCGTAAAGTGGGTCGCAGGTGCAAAGTTTGACCGGGTGGCATGTGGTTGCATCTTCGAAGGGGATCTCGTATTTGCAAGTGCATACCTGTGTAAAGGACCTCGCACCTGCGACATTGGTCTTTTAAGTGGACCTCATACATTGATGGCTTGGGCCATAAATGCAAGATTGCATATGTGATAGATTGTTCCGCACCTGCGAGATTGCTGGCATGTTTTGGGATTTAATCCCCAATTCGACTTAAACATTTCATTCATCATTTTTAGGACTTGATAGCTCTGTCTAAGGTGGATTTTGGGAGATTTGGCGAGAATTTTCAAGTGGGTAAGTTTCTTAACACCCTATTATGATTATGTCTTTGATTATTATGAGATTTTATGTTTTGAGTTCAGGTTTTAGGATGAGGGTTTTATGGGATTTATTAATCCTAGGTTGAAAATGGAGTTTTTCTCTAATAAATCATGGATTTGTTGTTGGATTGGGTTGATCTTTGAGATTTAGACTCCATAAACTTTGAGTAATCTAATTTTGGGGCTGATTTTCCCATTTGCCATTCGAGGCTTGGAATCCTATTTTTGGTGGTTTTTTTAGCCCGAAACTTCCATATAGCAATATGAGTGTCTATAGAATTGTATGTTAACATACTTTCTATATTTGAATATATTGGGACAATTTGGAGGCGTTACGAAAGGGCAAAGCTTCATTGTGACTATCGGACTTCCATTCTAGGAAAGTTGAGAGCTTGTACCTTATTTAAAGCATCATGGTTGGTCAAATAAACTAAATAAGATGGTGTAATGTGGGTAATGAGGGGGTCCCAATTATTGTGAGGTGACTAGTTCTTGTATTAGGTACCAGTGTCATGATATTGGTACTAGTGCCTTTAAGTTATGAAGTGAATGTCATGCTTTAAGCACTAGCTGATAGATAGTACTATTATATAGATAATTGATTAGGGTATGAAGCCCGCACTTTTCAATTTCTTTATGCGTATACCTATCATATATGATATTGTGCTGCTCATCTCTCTAGAATACTCATTAAAAGGTGAAAGAAGCTAAAGATGGTAACTTTACTGTGAAATTGATTAAAGAACAGATTTTTATGGCTTTTGTTGATGCAAGATTGATTCTTTATTGCATGTCGTAGCTTCTTTTTGTTGCCCATATCATAATTCATGCTTCATATGGTATCTCATGCATTATACATTTGAGGATACATACGTGGGTCTGAGGGGAAATGGTTTCTGACAGAGTGATGCATTGATTAGGACCCGAGTGGCTAGAGACGGGTATTGTGTTCCTAGAAATGGCTAAGGAACTAGGAGGGAAATGATTCCCAGTGGTTTATGGACCTCGCGAGTCTTCCATGGGTCACGATTTGTTACTGTTCGAACGTGTGTGTACCATTGATAGAAAGGCCTTGCATAGCATATGCATATCATTCATGTTATTATTTCTTGTTGCTTTACTTTCCCAAGTTGTGTATTGCCCACTTTATATGTTGTTTGACTATTTTGAGATAAATTCGATCAGTTAGAGGTTTCATACACGTAGGCTTGAATCTTGGATTAATTTACTTTGTTGACATTCGAAATAATAACAGTTTAGTATAGAAGTTGTATTCGTACAGCCAGCCCTCGTCTCCACTTTATCTAGGGTCGGTCGACAATGTTGCTAAGTACTCATTGTTTTTGTACTCATGCTACACTTGTTGCACTCTTTTTGTATGTCAAATCTGTATCTAGCACGAACAGAGCTTATGATATTATCGGCCATTGAGAAGGTCCTTCAGGACGATTCGGGGTGAGCCACCTATCCAGGATGACAATGTGATTATTTTATGTTTTTTTCCATATTTGGACAACTTTTGTATCTTCGAGATGTATTCCCAGACTCGTATTCTTTCTAGCTAGTTCTCGTACTAAGTGACACCAATCTTGGGGGATTTTCAGTATTTTCATATTATTTTTATTATGAGATCTTATTAAGACTTAAAATGTTATGATTTACTATTTACGCACCTTATTTCTCTAAGTAAATTGTTTTGAATAGTTTTGTTTGGCCTACTTGCTCCTTGTGGATAGTGCCATCATGGCTTGGTAAATTGGGTCGTGACACTACTATTTCTTTAAAAAATGTTACATCCCGTACTTTTATATGTTAAAGTGTGTCGTGAGTTAGTTGACGCAAACTTGAACAACTAGGTCCTCTTTAAGTTTATGAATGTTTAAGACCCTATTTGATAGTATTAGGAAGTGCAGATGTAACACACCGAGTTTTCTGTATTACATTAAATCATCATAAGTTAAGTTATATGAGGAGGATAAGGACTTGCACAAGGTTAGTAATAGTTTAAAACTAAGTTGAGGCGAAGCGTGTAACACCCCCTGCTTCTCAACGTGTGTAAGACTAAGTTGAAGTCAACGAGGTTACTTGAATATGGAAGAGTAAGGTTATAGTTGCTATCTAAAGGTCAAAATGTGTGTAAATGTTAAGTCTAGTTAAGGTGGATTTGATTTTAAAAAATGAAGAATTGAACAAAGAAAGTTACCAACTTGCTTAGACGTCCTGCGTGCTTGAGCTACTTGCTCACACGTCCTATGTATTAAATGAGGACGACACATGTGTTTAGAGATAATTAGTAACCTTCTAGATTAAGTAAGTGACAAGTAGGTACATCACCTACTTAACAAAGCAGAGGACCAGATTTTGACACAAGCAAGAAGGCGCATTACCTACTTAAGGTAAGTGGCCCAAATAGAAGGCAAGAAATGGGTGAGATGGGGCAGATCCAAGCCCATCTGCCCAGGACCATTTAAGGGACAGATATACATGCATGATACCTTGTATTTTGTCATTCATATCCTATCTCGAAAGTTAAATTCAGCCACCTCTCTCCTCTCTATTCTCTAACAACATTTTCTCTCCAACAAGTAACCATGAATGGCCTCCTCTCCTTTGCTTCATGTTTTATTTATCAAACTCTTATAGCATCCATGGATGTCTCTGTCTTTGGAATGTATTCTCTCCTTCCAATAGACCATATATGCTCCCAAACACTCTCAAAATATTGTCCTACCATTCTAGTATATATTTACAAAGTTATGGAGTGAAACTCTCTTCGAATAATCCATGGTGCTAGTTTAGTTGATGTTCTCATAGTTGTTAGATTTGAGCTTACCTTGAGTTAATGAAAAGTGAAGCTAGAGTGTGTTCTTGACATTTGAGGTAAGAATTACCTTCTTTCATATGTTTGTGAATTAGATTAAGCTTTAGATATGCCTAGATGTTACAAGTTGATTGATGAAATTTGTTATTGGTTTGTTGGGTGTTGTATGGAGTGTTAAGGAGTTGTTCTCATGATGATTTAGATATTGGGGGTATAAGTACATTGTATATGAACTAGTTAATGATTTAGAGGCACTTACTTGCCACTAGTTGGTAAGTTGAAAATTGATTGATGTGGTTTAATTGCTAGTTGTGTTGTATAACATGTGGGGACTGATTTTATATTATTATGGGGTTGTTCTTATCATGTTCAAGGTGTTGTATATGTTAGTATGATATATATGAATTAGTTTGATGTTGTAGGTCATTCTTATCATGACCTAGGTGTTGGAAGTGGTAGCATGTTGTATATGATGAAATTTGTGATTGGTTTGTTGGGTGTTGTATGGAGTGTTAAGGAGCTGTTCTCATGATGATTTAGATATTGGAGGTATAAGTACATTGTAAATTAACTAGTTAATGATTTAGAGGCACTTAGTTGCCACTAGTTGGTAAGTTGAAAATTGATTGACGTGGTTGAATTGCTAGTTGTGTTGTATAACATGTGGGGACTGATTTTATGATATTATGGAGTTGTTCTTATCATGTTCAAGGTGCTAGAGATGTTAGTATGTTATATATGAATTAGTTTGATGTTGTAGGTCATTCTTATCATGACCTAGGTGCTGGAAGTGGTAGCATGTTGTATATGATCTAGGTAAATGGTTTAAATGTGTTAGTAGTTACAAGTTGTAAGTTGAAATACTAGATAGTATATATTAATTGTAAAGTTGTGTTGTTGTGATATGTTGAGATGATTTGGTTTTGTATAGTGGTTGGAGATGTTGTTGAATAGGTATCCATCTATTGGTTGACAAAGTTGAAAGGTTTAGAAGAGAGCTAGATGAATATTTACGGCGTAGAAGTTCGTATAAAATAGTTTATCGTTTGTCGGCTAGTTATTATGCTTCTCGTTGTTAATAGAAGTATTGTTTCCATGGTTGTAGCTTGAATAGCTAAGGGAGCTGATTCCGTAACCACGTTGGAAAGTCGAGATAAAGATATGTAGTAGATATCCTTTATTTCTATGGCATGATTCCGTACCTAAAATAGTACTCCTAAGAAATTTATGAAAATAGCGCTCATAACAAGCTTATGCATCTATTGAGATGTCGTTCAGATCCTATTGTTTGTCCCTTGTTGGGAGTACTTTCATGTTGTAGAGCTTCCCGTATGATTGTGTGCTCATTAAGATGTCAAAAGGTTAAAGTATAGGCACCCTCTTTACGTAAAGTAATAATGAGTTGAGAAGTAGTTCGTAATATGTATACGACTCAATCTATGATTCTAGATAGGAATCATGATGTCCATACGTTTAATGTGCTAAAGTAAAGGTATTGTAGAAGGTATAGAACGACAAAATGTACGAGTATGGTTTGGGGTTGACGAAGATTGTCCCTAATGACTAGTTTACCATTGACATGGTTTAAGAAAGCTTAATCAAGTAAAATGATAAAGATAAATGAAGTAAATAAGGTAATAAGATGTGAACGTCTTCGTTACAAGAGGCCTTAATTCTAAGGAACTAATGTCTTATTGAATAGGAGGCCAATGATCTACTAATGAAAGGCCTTGATGCAAGGGCTTGTTAAGTTCTAGCTATGTATTGTATTATTGTGTTGATGTTGTTGTGCCTGTGAGTTGAGCCTTATGGACGAACTATGAAATGCATAGGTTCCCCGAGAACGTTGACTATGGACGGTCTATGAAACGTATAGTCAATGTCGGTAGAGATGAGTCCTATGGATGGTATATAAAATGCATAAGCACTCTACAAGAGTTTGTTGTGGACGGGATATGAGTACGCATAACCTAACTCATGTTATTAGTTATCCTTATAGGCGGTTTGCTTTGCTACGCGTAAGTGCCACCTTTATGACCCTTGTATGATGTTATTGTTTCATGTTATAAAGGGTTACTTATGATCTAGCTAAGATAGGTAAAGAAGGTGCGGCATATGTACCCGTAGAAAGTTGTTATGGATAAAGTCTAAATCATATATTCAGAGTAATCGTACGATAGCCAAAATAGTATTATAGATAAGAGGTCGACAATTTAGACAGAGAGCTCAATTAATCTTAGAGGACCAGGGTATGGTAAGACGATCTATAGTATTCAGTATCTTCATTATATTCTTCCAACAAAGATATCATTAATGTATTTATTCATGTTTAAGAGCCTCGGTGCTTATTATGCTTATGTTATCTGCCTTACATATTCAGTACATCTCTTTGTATTGACGTCCCTTTGTTGGGGGTGCTACATTCATGCCTGCAACTTCACATATCCTGTTTTAAGAGCCCTTGCAGTTGATAGGGTGGATATTCAATGGAAGATCAGCAAGACTCTATTTCACCTAGAGTACAGCCGATTCCATTAGTCAGGTTGTTAGATTATGTTTATAGACTTCATGAGTAGGTCGGAGCCTGATCTCGGCCATATTATGATGTCAGTATTCTTAGAGGATTTGTAGACACATGTTTAGTATGTATAGTATGTTTTGTGGCCTTGCCGGCCCTATAGTTTCAGTAGATCATGGCGGCCTTGTCAGCCCGCACAGATGTTTACATATATTATTTGGATTGAGTTCCACCTTCATTGGGATAATGGCTCATCTATAGATTTCATTATGAGTAGTGAACTTGTCGGCCTATGATGTCAGAGTAATAAAAGTTGTCCTTGTGGTCATAAGCATACTAGTTTATGTCCAGATATCGATAAGTAACAGATTGGTATGCTTGGTCGAGTGATGCACCGGGTGCTGGCCACACCTCCACAGGTTCGGGGCATGATAAAAAAATGTTGCAAAACCAATATCCACAAAAGAATTATGTGACTAGGCCATGTGACTTTTCAGAAGGAGCTTAACCATTCAACTTGTTCACTAATCTCAATTTAGTAGGAAATCTAGGAAACATCAAGCAAGGTTGTTCCTAAAAATTTATATCGACGAATTCCCATATTGATTTCACTTTAATCATAAAATATTATTATGTTATTTTTTTTATATAAGAAAAAAATTTCATGTCACATTGATATATTAAAATCAATAAATTTGTCAAACATTAAACATAACTATTACAATACTAAATTTAACGTCATTAATGTTGTATACTTAAATAGACATTTTATATTGAAAATTAATATTGACACTTAATATCTAAAAAACACTTAATATCATATCACGATTGCAATTTGCTCATCACTTGACTTAATATCTTTACTCACTATTCTCCTTTTAATATTGGAAAATTTAAGAGATAACACTTTTCAATTTTTACTTCATAACACTAACTTCTCTTGTGATTTGCGATAATATATTCATCTCCCTTGATTTATTTGTGACATTAACCTTCCTTTTAATGTTCAGAGCTATCATATAATATTTGAATAATTTTAAAAAGAGAAGTGTTGGATTATAGAATAAAGAAAGCTATAAGATAAAAGTAAAATGTCATCCAACTGAATCATAATGACAATCTTTTTGGCTTGTGTGCATTTCAGACCACATAAATTGCATACAATTTACTTTCGTGTCACGACCCAAAATTTTATTTGAGCCGTGAGGGCACCTATCCTGAACCCGTATGCGAACACCAATCATACAAGACAAGATACATAATTATAAGTGTGGAAAGTATGAAAAACACACAATGTACTGACAAGGTCTTAAGAAATTAATACATGGAAGCTAGGTCAAATCCCCAAAATCTGGAAGTCACAAGTACAAGAGCGTTTAAATACGATTACAAAGTCTGAATACTTAATACAAATATTGTCTTAAGTAAAATAGAGAGGAATAAAAGGGATAGAGGGAATCCAATGTTGAGAAGGCATACGCAACTCACCCTAGACTCCAAGTCAAACACTCCAAAGCGCCTGAATCACTATGATTCACTCGAACTCGAACCAATACATGCACACAGAAGGTGCAACAAGTAAGTACGGGAAGCACATGTACCCAGCAACATTGTTTATTGACCCTAACTATAGCGGTGGCGAGGGTTGATACTTTTTGATACTTCTCTACTTATTTAGTTAGTAAAAGATATAAATAGTTCAAAAGTGTTGGAGCTCGTAAATAGGATTCTACGACTAAGTCAACCTCATAGATCTTCGATGTTCCCAAGGTTTATCATAAAGTACCAATCTTTAGTAAAAAGAAGTCAAGTATATACAAGAGATCCAACTTATGCCCAATAAGGACGTCTAGTCCCACAAAGTTCCCCCTTTCATCTTTTACCATTAAGAAGCCATATCAATGTCATCGCTCTTCCATTTAGGCTAGAAAAGCCATAAGGATTACACATTTACATCAAATTGAGCACATATGGCATAAATTTCACATTAACAAGCATAAATGATATGAAATCCATATGTATGATAAGCAATGGCCATATGCTCCCGGTATACATATGCTTATGCAGTAGGTTTCATGTGACCCATGTGAGACTCATGAGGTCCATATACCCATCCAAAATTATTTCCCATCGGGTCCAAGCTCTGTGGGTGTAATATCATCATCATCATCACTTCTATAATGTACCATATCTAATGCAAGTTCCTTTTCAAGATTTAAACAAGATGTAGAGTGATGAATGCATGAAAAGTCATCATCACAAAAGCTACTAAAAATGACCAACATAGCCCAAGTAAACAACAACCATACCAACCTAAGGGGATTTACGCACCACGCTTCACGTCCCGAAGGATAAACACATAGTCTCTGTCACAAGTATAACTACTTTACAATTCAATTAACCCTTTTTAAATTCATTGATACCCGCACAAGTGCTCGTCACCTCGCGAGTACGGGACCTTAATTCCCCTTATACCCCTTAATTACTTAACCAACACATAAACACTATATTAATGCCTAGTAACTCTCAACTTGCCTGAATCCAAAGCTGAAGAGTCATTTCAATGCTTTTCTTTTTCTTTGAGCCTCCGAACGTGCCCAATCTAATCAAATAGGTTATCTACATGAGAATATGAGTCTAACGTAACCTATATTTCCATATGAAATGATTTGGGTCTAAAACGGTTAATCCAAAACCCATTCTAAAACCCCCCAAAGGTCAAAATGGTAATTTATTATGAAAACGAGTTCATCATGGTGAAAATAGTATTCTATAAGATCACACGAGTCTAACGTCAGCCATAGTACTATACTTTAAATCGAATCCTAAAACTTAACCTAAAAAGGTAACCCCAAGACCACAAGGGAAAATGATAAATTATTATAAAATCATCTTACCCATAGTCTAAGTAGTCCATATCATAAAAATCATTAAGTTCTAATCACATTTGAGCCATCAATTTCATTAAAATTACTAAAGCCATTTTATATGGAGAACCCAAATCTTCTACTTAAGAAATCATGGATTAAAGCTTAAACTAAAGGAAGAAATTAACGCAAATAACATAGATTATGGTTTAGATCTTACCCCAATGAAGAATCTCAAAATTTGTACTTGAAATCGCTTAAAATCAAGCCATGTAGCTTCTAAAATGGGTGATTAAGATGAAAGTTGAATTAGGGGATTTAATTATGCCCGTGTGTCAAAATGGCCTTCGCAATCGCGACGGCCACCAGCTGCGGTCGCGAAGAACAACCCAACCCAGCTTACACCCTACATGATCGCGAGACACAGTAGCGCGATCACGACCCCTCCTAGCTAGCTCATTGCAATCGCGGTGAAGGAAACCAGCTGACAACTGAACTGATTTTTCCGGTCCCTCCCAAAACTCGAAACTCATCTGACACCCCCCGAACACAAATCAAACATGAATTTCGATAATAAAACACGTTCCGAACTTGCTCGTGTACTCATATTTCTAGAAAAAGTTCTTCTCGATGTGGGTTTGACTAAAGTCAACCCTTAAGTTAATAAACTTCTATTTTTCAACCAATTTCCAAAACACACCTGATTGCCATGGGACCCGAACTGAAGGCTCGACTAAGCCATAAATATCATTTTGAAACTAATAGAATCGATGAAACCATGAAAAATGACGTGTTTATCCAAACGTAAACTATGAGTCAAACCTTCTTATTCTCTTAACATAGGAACTTCCAAACTTGCCAAAATGGATCGTAAACTCACCCGATAACCTTGGGAACCATGTCAACCATCCCCTCAAGTTAGAAACACACAAGTAAAGGCTCAGGAAGGGTATTTTAGGGATTTTTAGGTAGAGTTCACAAAATGACTATGTGAGTCGTTACATCAGATACCACTTAAATAATCGTTCATCCTCGAACGATAAAGAAAAGGAAATACCTAGACTCTTAAAAAGCTAGGGATATTAACCCGCATATCAGACTCGGTCTCCCAAGTAGCTTCCTCCACGAGATGATTCTTCTATTGCACTTTCACCGAAGTTATCTCTTTTGATCTTAATTTTCAAACTTGCCTGTCCAAACTAGCTATAGGCTTCCCGCAAAGGCTACATTCTGATCAAGCATCACCGAATCCACTTGAATCACATGAGAACTATCTGAATACTACTTCTTCAACATCAAAACATGGAACACAAGATGCATACTCAATAACTTAAGAGGTAAAGCCAACTTATTGGCCACCTGGCCAACTCTCTAAATGATCTCAAAAGGTCCAATATACCTCGGGCTCATCTTGCCATTCTTTCTGAACCGCATCATACCCTTCATGGGTGAAACCTTGAATAGAACTCACTCTACAACTATAAACTACAAATCATGAACCTTTCGATCCACATAAATTTTCTGGCTACTCTGAGTTGTGAGAAGTTGTTCCTTAATCAACTTGACCTTATCCATGGACTAACCTTGAAGGCATCAAACTAACCAATCAGAGAATGACACCTTCTACCATACAAAGCCTCAAATGGTGCCATCTTAATGCTCGAGTGATAACTATTGTTGTAAGAAAACTTCACCAAGGGTAGAAACTGGTCCCAATGACCACCAAAGTCAATCACACATGCTCACAATATATCCTTGAGAACCTAAATAGTCCGCTCGGACTAACTGTCTGTCTGGGGTTAGAAAGATATGCTAAGCGCCAATATAGTTCCTAACTCCTTCTACATAGATCACTAGAAATGAGAAGTTAATTGTGTGCCTCGATACAAAATGATAGAAATGGGCACCCCTTGTAATTGAACTATCCCCCAGATGTAAATCTTGGCCAACTTCTCTGAATTGTAGGTAGTCTGACCGGAAATGAAATGTTGCAGACTTATTCAACCTATCCACAATAACCTATATAGCATCAAACATGCCCAAGGTCCGCGAAAATCCTACCACAAAGTCCATAGCAATCCGCTCCCACTTCCACTGGATTATAGGCATCCTCTGAATCACACCACCAGGCTTTTAGTGCTCACACTTCACTTGCTGGCAATTAAAACATCGAGACACAAACTCCACTATGTCCCTCTTCATCCTACACCACCAATAATATTACTTCAAGTCATGATACATCTTTGTATCCCCTAGGTGAATGAAATACTTTGAATTATGAGCATTCTCCATGATCAATCTAGTTAAATCACCCACCCTAGGAACACAAACTCAACCCTTGATCCTCAAAACACCATTACCATCAAGAATCACCTTCCTAGCCTCTCTCCATAACACCTTATCATGAATCCTACACAACTTCACATCGTCAAACTGTTGGGACCTAATATGCTCCAATAAGGTAAATTGTGCTTCCACACAATCTAGAACTCTACCAGTCTCCAAAATATAAAGCTCCCAAACTAATTAGCCAAGGACTGCATATTCATTATCAAAGAACGCTGATACAAGACAGTCATGTCATAATCCTAAAGCAACTCTAACTACTTGCGTTGCCTCAAATTGAGATTCTTCTAGTTGAAAATGTACTAAAGACTGCAATGGTCCATGAATACCTCACAATGCACCCCATAGAGATAGTGCCTCCAAATATTCAAAGCAAACGCAATGCTGCTAACTCCAAGTCATGGTGTAATTCTTCTCATGTACTTTCACCTTTCTCGAAGCATAAGCTATAACTTTCACTTTCTACATCAACACACACCAAATACCTACCCTAGAAGTATCACAATAGACCGTAAAGCTCTTTCTATCAACTATAAGGTTAGAATTGAAGTAGTAGTCAATAAATCCTTAAGCTTTTGGAAACTAACTTCACACTCTGTAGACCACTAAAATCCTACATACTTCTGAGTAAATCTAGTCAACGATGTTGCAATGGATGAAAACCCCTCTATAAAAAGTCGATAGTAAATCGTAAGACCAATAAACTCTAAACCTCAGTGACTGAAGTATGCCAAATCTAATCCCAAACCGCCTCAATATTCTTAGGATATACCATTATACCATCCTTAGTCACTACATGTCCCAAGAATGCCATCGAACTAACCCAGAACAAACATTTTGAAAATTTGGCATAAAGTTGTTTTTTCCTTCAGAATACCAAGCACGATCCTCAAATAATGCTTGTGCTCCTCTTTACATTGAGGGTAGATAAAAATATCATAAATGAAGACAATCACGAATGAATTCAAGTAAGGCTTGAATACCCCATTCATCAACTCTATAAAGGCTACAGGCACATTAGTCAACCCAAATGACATCACCTGTTATGCCCCCTATTTTTTCACCCGAATAAGAGTATATTCAACCAACCTGAGTCGTGAGAACTTAAAATCATTTTCGATGGTTCGTATGACGTATAAGGATGTTAAGGAATGGTTTCAGAAGGTTGGAAATCAATAGAACCAAAGGAAGTAAAACTCGAAGAAGATTGATGAAGTTTCGATGATACGCTAAGCATTTTGCATCGCGGATGCCATTACGGCTGGAAGATTTGGCCATGGATTTGGGCCACTTATCAACCACCTCACTTCCACCATAAGTGGTGGAATATGCGGCCACATATGGGGCGGCATGTCTGAGGTGGTTTGGTTGGCTATTTAAGTCGAAAGTCGGCCAATTTCATTTTATTTCACAACTTCAACCCCTTGAGCTCTAGACACCTCCCAAACACTCTCCAAAACCATCTCCATCATTGAATAATATACCTACATATATCTAAGGTTATTTCTCCTTCCATGAATCAAGAAAAACTCGAGATCCTCATTACTTGGCTCGGCAAAGTCGTAGACTCCTTTGAAATTTAATTGAAGGTTGTTGTGGAAGACTTCTTAGATGGATAAGGTAAGGTTTCATCCCTTTTATGTGTCCTTTAGATTCTCTTAACTTGGTTTGATGAATTGATACAGGTAACTTGGGAAATATGGAAGTTTGGTAAATATGATCTTGGAGAAACATCTCTTGTTGTATGAAGCTATGTTAATTTGTTGTTTGGGGTTTTCGATTGAGATTGAGAATAAATAGAAGTGTTGAATCATGTGGAGGATGTTTTGAAGTTGAGGAAATGAGTTGTATAATGTATATAATTTTCCATAGCACGTGCGAGGCTCCATGGAATGTAACTAACTTCATTGGCAAGGTATGCAGTGCAACTTTCCTTCTTGGCATGACTTGACATAAATGCTTCTTTGAATAGAGTTCCATCTTGTAAAATCAAATAACGATAAGTATTTCTTGATAAATTGATCCTAATCCTTAGGTATTTCTAATCCATAGCATCTCTTAGATTCTATACATTCCAGAATGGTTGTATTGAAATTCATAAACGTAGCGCCAATAACAATAGTCGGAGAATAATAATGATAGGTCACTCCGACTCTGCTTGTAATGTCCTTTAAAGTCTGCTTTGTATTGCACTTATCTATTTTCCTACCGAGTCGCGCTATAGTCGACCGGTTATGACACTTATATGTGCACACTACTGCAATTGGTTTTGATATTACTAAGTCCTATTAAGGTCGGGTATGACCAAGTTCTCTTTGAGGCCGGGTACGATATACCATGGTATGACTTGCCCTGTACAGTGACTGGATACTATATTATATGGCCCTATTAAGTGGCTTGATTTTACACACATGCATATATATTCACAATTATATAATAAGGTATGCCCTAAGAGGATTTCTAAGTGTTTCAGGTTGACTTCTATACTCATATCTCTTATGTTATATCTTTTATTTACATATATTACCTACCTTACATATATAGTACATCTTTCGTGTTGATGCTCCTTTTATGGGGCACTGTGTTCATGCCCGCAAGTACAAATAGGCAGGGTGGCGCTCCTCCTTAATAGGTCGCATATTTTAGTTGTGAGTGTCACACTCCCCTCTCTTGGAGTTGCTATACATGAGTCACTAGGTACTGTTGTATATATTGATAGTATTTTGGGTATGGCGGGGCCCAGTCCTAATGGTTGATATATTATAGCACTCTTAGAGGCTTGCATACTAGTGTATATGTATGCCATGGCCTTATCATCCCCTTTTATTAGTGGTAATACTCTTCTTGTGGCCTTGTCGGCCTGAGTTATCTGTATATATTATGTTGGGACTCTTCTGCGTACAGGTTGTCATACATTCTTGTCTTGTTATGGTTATATGGAGGCCTTCTTAGCCCAGGTTTCGTATTACAGGTTTCAGATACTATGGTTGGTTCCCTCAGGCCTTTGGGTGCTGGGTGGCGGCCACCCCCCTCCCCCCACCCCTTCCTCCCAATGTTAGAGTGTGAAAAACATAGTATCAGAGCTGGTCTGTCCTAGGGAGTTTGTAAGCCGTATGTAGTAGAGTCATTCTTATGGGTGTGTTGTGCACCACACTTATAAGAAAAAGGCTGCAGGATATTTAGGATGGTTACTTTTCTTCTTGATCTAGATTATGCAATAGAGTTAAGTCATAAGTATTCACTGCTAACGTCATATTTTTTATATACTCAGTGATGCCTACTACTACACAATGTTAGAAAGCTTATCAGAGGTTAGATAAGACACTTGAACAGTGATCCGCCCAGTGGAATCGACTCTATTGTAGTGAACCCTCTGTGGCAGAAAATATCTCATTGGGGCGAGAGTCACTTGACATTTCACCCCTCGTCGCGGTGGACACGACTCTGTTGCGGCAGTCTTCCCTCGACCCCCAAATTCTAATTCGGCAAGATAACTACTCACTGAGGCAGACCCACCAAAGTGGATGCTAGTTCCGCATGGCGGACCGTAGACATCAGCTAATGGAAAACAACCCAAAACCTCCGTTGAATACCCGAAACACTCTCAAAACCCCCTCCAAAATACAAATCAAACATGCTCGTCTAAGGTAAACAGTGCTACAAACTTGCTCTTACCCTCAGATTTCATAAATAACTGAGCCAAGGCATACTTTTCTAAAGAATTGTCTGAGACAAACCAAAAATCCAAACTTACAAATAAGGCCACAAAATACATCTGATTGTCTCAGGAAGCAAACCAATGACTCGACAATATGACCCTTTGGAACTACCCTATGTGACGGGACCAAGAAATAAACTCATCTAGCCAAAAGTCAACTTTGAGTCTAACTAACCAACTCTATGTTCTCAGACATGGGCTTTTCATCAAAAACTCATATAAATGGACCTCGGGATATTTGCAACCCATCTCTATGCATCACAAACCCCACATAAAGATCACGAGAAGGGTAAAATATTCAAATAAAGGTCTTTAGCTAAAAAATGATTGGATGGGTCATTACAAATGTGGATGCAAAGCCTCCAGTCCTTCAGTCAGTTCCTGTCGTTAATGAATCTCCTAATGTATTCCATGATGAACTTCTTGGCATTTCTCCCAAAAGGGAAACCAATTTCACTATCAACATGATTATGAATACCCAGCCTATATCTATTCCTCCGTATCGAATGGCTCTTGCTGAGCTAAAGAAATTGAAAGCTCAGTTGAAAGATCTTCTAAAGAAGGGATTTATTAGGCCCAGTACATCCCCATGGGGTGCACCAGTGTTATTCATTCATAAGAAGGATGGTTTGTTGAGAACATGTATCGATTACCATCAATTAAACAGGGTGACTATTAAGAATAAATACCCGCTTCCCAAGATCAATGATTAGTTTTATCAATTACAAGGCACCAAGTATTTTTTAAGATCGATTTCCTATCTAGATACCATCAGTTGAGAGTTAAGTAAAAGGATATTCCAAATACAGGTTTTCGGATCAGATATGGCAACAATGAGTTTTTGGTTATGTCTTTCGGTTTAACTAATGCACCATCAGCTTTAATGAACATGATGAATTGGGTGTTCAAGCCGTTTATGGATATTTTTATGATACTATTTACTGATGACATCTTGGTATATTCTCGCTCAGAGTAGAGCACGTGAATTATTTGAGAGCAGTATTACAGATGCTCCAAGATCGTAAGTTTTACGCTAAATTCTCTATATGTGAGTTTTACGCTAATTATAGTGTCGGATGAAGGCATTAAGGTCGATAGTTAGAAGATTAAGGTGGTAAAGAATTGGTCGAGGCCCACAACTCTTACGGAGGTACATAGTTTCTTAGGCTTGACAGGTTACTATCAGAGATTCATAGAGAATTTCTCTTCCATTGTTGCATCACTAACAAAGTTGACTCATAAGGCAACTAAGTTTCATTGGGTAGATGCTTGCAAAAAGAGTTTTCAGTAATTGAAGAGCAGATTAAAATTAGCACCTATTCTAGCACTTCATGAGGGATCAGAAGGACATATTGTGCATTGTGATGCTTCCATAGTAGGATTAGGTTGTGTTCTGATGCAGCATGGTAAGGTCATTGTGTATGCTTCGAGGCAACTAAGGAAACACAAGCAAAATTACCCAACTCATGATCTGGAGTTGGAGGCTATTGTATTTACTCTAAAGATATGGCATCACTATCTATATGTAGTTCGTGTATATATATTTACAGATCATAAGAGTTTGCAATATATATTCAGGCAGAAAAATTAAATTTGAGGCAGCAAAGACGGCTAGAACTACTGAAAGACTACAATGTCGATATTTTATACCATCCTAGCAAAGCAAACATTGTAGCCGACGTGTTAAGTTGGAAGTCTATGGGCATCCTGAAGCATATATGAGTTGATAAGTTAGAAATAGCAAAAGATATATATCAGTTGGCCATTCTAAGCGTGCGATTGATTCATATAGGTGATGGTGGGGCCATAGTTCAGAATGTCACTAAATCCTCTTTAGTAGAAGAAGTTAAGGATCAATAATTTGGCGATCCATCATTGGTAAGAATTAAAGAAGGAACCTCCTTTCAAAAGAAGAGGTTGTTCGAACTACCGGAAGAGGGAGTTCTTAAGTATAAGAGTCAGTTGTGTGTTCCCGACGTTGTCAGACTTTGAGTGGAGATTATGGCAGAGATTCACTAATGTAGGTATTATATTCATCCTAGTTCCACTAAGATGTATCATGACCTTCAGCAGCTATATTGGTGGAACAATATGAAGAAGAATATTGCAGAATTTGTTGCTCAATGCCCGAATTGCCAACAAGTTAAGGTTGAGCACCAGAAACCTGGATAACTGTTACAGAATATAGAGATTCTGAGATAGAAATGGGAAACGATCAACATAGACTTCATTGTGGGACTACCTAATTCTCGTCAGAAGTTCAATTCTATAAGGGTTATCATGGATAGACTTACAGTCAGCTCACTTTTACCTATTCGAACCACTTACTCAACTGAGGATTATGCTAGGCTTTATATCAAGGAAATAGTCCAACTTCATGTTATTCCGATATCTATTATATCTAAAAGAGGTGCTAGCTTACAACTATCTTCTGGAGGTCCTTTTAAAAAGGTTTGGTTACTCATATTAACTTTAGCACAACTTTCTATCCCTAAATGGACGGGCATGCTGAGCGCACTATTTAGACGCTCGAAGATATATTGTGATCTTGTGTTTTAGACTTAAAAGGAAGTTGGAAGGATCATCTGCCACTTATTGAATTTGTTTACAATAACAACTACCATTCTAGTATTTAGATGGTGTCGTATGAAGCCCTATATGGATAGAAATGCAGGTTTTCCATTATCTAGTTCGATGTGGGTCAGACAAAGTTATTGGGACCTGACCTGGTGCAATAATCCATAGAGAAAGTTAAAATAATTTAGGAGCGATTGTTGACAAAAGTCCTATTCAGATAAATGCCATCGAGACTTAGAGTTCGTAGCGGGAGACTGGGTGTTCCTAAAGGTATCGCCTATGAAAGGCATGATGAGGTTAGGCAAAAAAGTCAAGCTTAACCCCAGATACGTCGGACCATATCAGATTATTTACAAAATAGGCCAAGTAGCCTATAAGCTTGAGTTGACCCTAGAAGTAGAAGCAGTTCATCTTGTATTTCATGTATCCATGCTTCAAAAATGTCTGGGTGATCCCTCATGTAATACTTCCTATGAAGATATTCAAGTTACGGAGGACCTTTTCTATTGCATCATGGATTCCATTATGCCTCATGGATTTGGCCATGGATCTATGCCACTTTTCAACCACCTCACTGCCACCATATGCGGTGGAATATGTGTCCGTAAATTGGAATATGCTTCGCATATGGGGAAAAATATGTGAGGCAGTTTGGTTGGCTATTTAAGTCAAAAGTTCACCAATTTCATTTCACAACTTTGACCCCTTGAGCTCTAGACACCTCCCAAACAGACTCCAAATCCCTCTCCATCATTGAAGAACATACCTACATATATCTAAGGTGATTTATCCTTCCAAGAATCAAGAACACCTCGAGATCCTCGTTAGTTGGCTCGGCAAAGTGGTAGACTCCTTTGAGATTGAATTAAAGGTTGTTGTGAAAGACTTCTTAGCTGGTTAAGGTAAGGTTTCATCCCTTTTTTGTGTCCTTTAGCTTCTCTTGACCTGGTTTGATGGATTGATAGAGTTAACTTTGGAATTATGGGAGTTTGGTAAATATGATCTTGGAGAAACATCTCTTATTTTATGAAGTTATGTTAATTTGGTGTTTGGGTTGTTGATTGAGATTGAGAGTAAATAGAAGTGTTGAATCATGTTGGGGAGGTTGTGAAATTGAGGAAAGGAGTTATTGAAGATTGTGGTGTTAATTTTAGTAAGAATCCATGGTAGAATAACACCAGAACTTCATGTATGCAAGTTGTTCGACGAATTTCCTAAGTGAAATCTCCTATTGGATTTAAGCTTGATATGGATACAAATCCCTTGTATAATGTGGATAATCATCCATAGCATGTGCGAGGCTCCACGAAATGTAACTAACTTCATTGGCAAGGTATGTAGTGCAACTTTCCATTTTGGCATGACTTGACATAAATGCTTCTTTGAATAGAGTTCCATCTTGTGAAATCTAATAACGATAAGCCTTTCTTGATAAATTGATCGCAATCCTTAGGTATTTCTAATCCATAGCATCTCTCGAATTATATCTATTCCAGAATAGTTGTATTGAGATTCATGAATGTAGCTCCAATAACAATAGTCGGAGGATAATGATGATAGGCCACTCTGACTCTGCTTGTAATGTCCTTTGAAGTCTGCCTTGCATTGAACATTTTTATATGTATATATATTCTTACCGAGTTGTGCTATAGTCGGCCAGGTATGGCACTTATATATGCACACTGCTGCAGTTGGTTTTGACATTAGCAAGTCCTATTAAGGTTGGGTACAACCGAGTCCTCTTCACAGACGAGCACAATATACTATGATATGATTTGCCCCATAGAGTGACTAGATACTATATTATATGTCCCAATTAAGTGGCTTTATTTTACAAACATGCATATATATTCATAATTATAATAATGTGTGCACTAAGAGGCTTGCTATGAGTTTCAGGTTGACTTATGTACCCATATCTCTTATGTTATATATGCTTACATATGTTCCTTTTTTGTACTGATGTCCCCTTTCTGGGGCGCTGTGTTCATGCTCGCATGTACAAATAGCTAGGGCGGCATTCCTCCTCAGTAGGTTTCTTATTTCAACTATTTTTGTCACACTCCCCTCTCCCAGAGTTGCTATACAGGCATCACTAGGTACTGTTGTATATATTCATAGTATTTTGGGTATGACGGGGCCTTGTCCCGACCGATTAATAAATTATAGCACTGTTAAAGGCTTGCAAACTAGTGTACCGTATGTATATATATGTCGTGGCCTTGTCGGCCGCTTTTGTTAGTGGTATTACTCTTCTTGTGGCCTTTTTGGCCTTAGATATCTATATTTATTGTGTTGGAACACTTCTGCGTGCAGGTTGTCATACATTCTTATCTTGTTATGGTTATATGGAGGCCTTGTCGGCCTAGGTTTCGTATTACAAGTTCTAGATACTAAGGCTGGTTCGTTCAAACTTTCGGGTACTGGGTGTCCCCTCCCCCCCGAAGGTTAGGGTGTGCCATCACCAAAAACTCATAATGCCTATAATGAGTCTGGAAAGCCATCTTAGGAACATCCTCTGCCCTAATCTTCAACCAGTGATAACCGAACCTCAAATCGATTTTGGAAAAGACTGAAGCACCCTGAATCTAATCAAACAAGTCATCAATGTGAAGTATATGATACTTGTTCTTGATGGTAACCTTGTTCAATTGCCAATAATCGATTCACATACGCATATACCCGTCCTTCTTCTTCACAAATAACACAGGATCACCCCGAAGAGAAATACTAGGTCGAATGAACCTCTTACTCAACAAATCTTGTAATTGCTCCTTCAATAATCTTAACTCGGTCGGTGCCATCTAATATGGCAAAATAGAAATAGGCTGAGTGCCTGGCTCTAAATTAATACAGAAGTCAATGCCACGGTCGAGCGAAACACCGGGAAGGTCCGTAGGAAACACCTCCGAAAAATCTCTCACTATAAGAACTGACTCCAATGGAAGAGACTCCGCACTCATATCCCAAATATAAGCCAAATAAGAGAGACACCATTTCTCTACTATCTTCAGAGCCTTGAGGAACTATATTACTTTATTCAGCTATTGACTAAGAGTACCCTTCCATTCTAATCGAGGAATACCCAACATGGCTAAAGTAATTGTCTTGGCATGACAATCCAACATCGCATGATACGAAGATAATCAATCCATCCCAAAATAGCATCAAAATCTACCATATCCAACACTTTCAGGTCTACCTGAGTATCGTATATGTTGACACCTAATTTTTACCCGCTGATAATTTTTTTTTTTTATTCAAATTTCCCAAGTCACAGATGGAGTGAAATATACTTTTCACAAGGCAAATATGATTGTACATAATTATTCCAGGAGTATTTTGTCATTTTATTTGATAAAATATCGCTTGGTATATATATTATTTATCGTATCCTTATTTTACACGTTTTGGTCATTAATTATGAATTTGGAAATTTTTAACCAAAAATGTAATTATCATAAAGAATTTTTAAAAGTGAAGGATTAATTGTTCTGCTCCAATTACACCTCAATTTCAAATCACGTTTTAATTTAAAAAGAGACTTTGCAAGATTTAAATTTATATAATCCTAATTAGTATCAAATTTAGACTTAAAATGAAGCTTTTATTCTAACTAGGTCATTTGCAAAATTATTCAGCTATTTTCTAATTTAAAGTGTGACCACATTTGCAAAATGTGTCCACAATAGATTAATAAGCTTTTAAAAGATTTTGGGTCTCATATCTTATGTTAAACGACTTAGCCCAAGGACAAAAATCCAAAGGCACATCCTAAGCCCACCAGATGAAGCGTAAAGGGGAAACAACCCTTCACCCTTTCAAGGTTACGATTGGGAACCCTAGCTGCCGCTCTGTTGCCTTTTTGCTTTTGCCTTCTGCCATTTTTGATGAGGCACATAGATCGTACAATTCTCCTCTTTGTTGGTCGTTTTATCGAAAGGGGTAAGGGCATTAAATGCCCGCCCCTTTCTTACACAGTATGCCACCAGACTCTCATACTTAGGTGAGGTCGCCCCTTATTTGTACTATACTTTTGCTGCCAATATTTATTACTCATGTCCGATTTCATTTTTGAATTCCTGATTTCTATTGGTTGAGAATCAGATTAGAGGGAAAATTCCCCCTAAATCTGAGTTCTCCCACACCGATTGAGAGGGTCTGCTAAGGTTTCATATCTCCCTATAAATACAAACCTATTTCAATAGTTCTAAGGGTTCGAAATGGGTTCTTGGCTTCTACATTGATTAAGAGTTGATCTAGTTAAATTTTGAGCAATAAGGCTTAAGTTGGGTCCAAGCCCTTTGGTGGGACCCAGAGCTATTTTAATTGGTCGTTCACTATTGAAACCTTTTTTTCTTTTTGTGTGTTTGCGAGTTTGAGATCATCGGGGGAGAATAACAAACTCAATATCGATCCTTAGGCTGCCTCCACACAAGGTTAAATTCCCTGTTTAATTAGTCTAGTAAAACTAGTTGTGTGTTTATATGTTTGTTAAGCATGATTGGTTATTATTTGAGCTTGTTTGATTGAAATATGAGTTATCTATTCAGATTAGGTGTTTCTTACATTCATTAGGATAGTTATAAAAGCATGTTAGGTATTGTTATTTTAAATAAGTGAGATTAGCTAGATTATGATTGTTTAAAACCATTAGTTACCTATTAACATATGTTAGTCTAAGCCAGATGCTGTTTGAATATCTTAGATCAATATCTAGTATGTTTTAGGCTAAAATTATATGTTGTATATGTTCATTAGATCATGAATAACTAAGGTTGGTTATGTAAGATAATTGTTGCTATTTGTCATCATGGTTGTTGTGTTTCCTAAGTTGATGTCCAGCATGTTTGTTTAGTTACAACCATTGTTTAAATGTATTGGGATGATTATTTGTGTGCTGGGTGTTCTTTATACTTAATCAATGTAATTTAATCATGTGTACATCTCTGAAGTCATAAAACATGTGATCAAGTTAATCATAGTGTGATATAGCATGTTTAGTTAGTTTCATTCTCTATTTATTAGTTTCTTATGTGTGTTTAGGCAAATAGAAACCAAACATGTTAGTTTAGGGATGGTTCTATGCACATAAAAGTCATTTTGTTAGTATAATATCTAGCTTGAGGCTTACTTAATCATGTGTAATCAGTTTTAAGTGGTCAACATGTTGGTATGGTTTGATTCTAGTCAAATATGAGTTGATTAAGTTAAATGGAGTTCAAAATAATGTCAATCTAAAACTTGTTTTAGTAGATAGTCTTAATGTATGATTATGTATTTTATTTCAATTAGTATTCATGTTTCTTAGGTCTATATAAGGTCTGTATTATGGAATTGCTAATATGTTTAGGTCATATTGTTCTATAAGAGTCTAAAAATGAAGATAAGCATAAATGACAATGTGTCCATGTCCTATATAATGTACTACATGCTTAGAATGCTAGTTTGAGTTTTTCTAGAAAACATGCCTTTGTTTAAGCTAGTTCCATGGTGAAAACAATGATAGTCTAAAAGTTTGTTTGGTAATATATGGTCTGTCCAGCTGATTAGTATGTCATTCAACACATCTGGAGTCTGTTTAAGTTAAGTATCAGTTGTTTAAGATTATTTCATGCTTGCATAATGAGAGTGTTGGTTACTAAAGGTCATGTCTAGTTGAGATATATGGTGAATACTCATGTTGTGTCAATTCAGTCACTATCTAGTTTTAAAATAACTTGACATGTTGAGTGTTTAGCTCAGTTTGTGTGCTTTAGCCTAAGGAAGCCAAGCCTACATCATGTCTTACTTAAATAGAACTGATTGCATACCTTAAGTGTACAAGTTGTTTTCCCTACCCTTAGCATGTCCCTAGTAGCCTTTTAAGGGTCCAGTGTGCATCTGTTCATAATCTTATCCTTTCATCATGCCCGTGACTCTGCATCTTGTTTGGCTTGGTCATATGTATCTCTGTCATGCATCTATGTTTTGGTAAGATCAGAGTGTCGTTTCCTCTATTCCCCTATATTCACCACTGCAGTATGCCCATCTTGTTTTCTCTTTGTATGAATCTATTAAACAACATTAGCTCGGTTAAGTTCTGTGTTGGTTGCCTAATCTGATATGGTTAAAATCTCATTCAAGATATGTTAGCATTGAACTATGGTTTTTTCTAGGATGAACTTGGTTAGTAAATAGGGATATATAGCCATGACATATATATCCCTTCTCTATTTTCAGACTAACTATTTGAGCCCATATAGTCTATCTTTTTATTTATTCTAAGTTATAGGTTGATTAGCTTGATTAGTCTTTAATCGCGTTAGATAATTGTAGATATTCTCTAACTTGCACCTTTGTTTTCCCCTTACTTGTTTTCCACTGCATCACCACGAGTTGGGCCCTTACTGGGCCCATCACTTCTATTCAGACGAGTCAAGCATCTCACATTCATGTAGATTGGGCCGAGACCCAGTCACACTTGTTCTGGCTGTGATAAAAAGTTCAAGGGAAGCTAATATATGCATGAAGGCCTAACTATGGGTAAAAATAGCCAACTAGTGGGCTTAGGTAGGCCCACCAGCCTAAACTCAACCTCTTTCAAATTCATATTTTTATTATGTGTATATATATATTAGTTTGTTCTGTTGACCAATGGACTAGATTTTTCTTGAGCCTTTTGTAAAGAGGTTCACAAATTTGTCTAAAATTTGGGATAAAATCTGCTACATAATTTAGGCTACCTAGGAACCTTTACAGCTGGGTTTTATCAATTATTTCATCCGAAAATTTGGTTGAGAACTTACAGCTCTACTGATTGGTTTGTAAGTTCCCTTGTAAAGGTCATAGCCAAAGAACCTGATTGATGTCTGGAATATCTTTATCTTTTTGGCGCTTACTGCTAACCCATTTGTTTTGACAACCTTTAGAAATGTATGGAGGTGTTTAAAATGCTGGTCTATACTTTCTGAAAAAATAAGAACATCATCTATATAGACAATAGAGAATAGACTATATGGGTTGAATATATTGTTCATTATATTCTGAAATTCAGACGAGGCGTTCTTAAGCCCAAATGGCATAACATAACATTCATACTGTCCAAAGGGAAAATTAAAGGCTATTTTATATTTATCCTTTTCATTTACTTGGATTTGCCAGAATCCTGATTTCATATCAAACTTACTGTAAATGTTAGATTTGTAAGTTCTTTTTAATAAGTCTCTTTTATTAGGTATCAAGTACCTAATCCATTTTAACACCTGATTAAGGGGCTTATAATAGATTACAAGCCTAGGCGCTCCTCTCTCCTTTTCAGCACTATTGTTAACATAGAAGGTTGAGCAACTCCATGGAGATTTGGAGGATCTGATTATTTTCTTTTGAAGTAAATCATTTATTTCCTTTTTACAATGTTCCATGAGTTCATGGTTCATTTGGATAGGTCTAGCCTTAGTAGGAATTTCTTCTTCATTGAAGTTTTCTACTTAAGGTAACTCTATTATATGTTTCTTCCTTTCCCAGAAGGCATTGGGTAAATCTGAATAAATTTCCTTTTCTATAATAGCTCGAAAGGTTTTAACCTTCTCTTCCATTTCCGGGTTTTTAAAGTGGATTCTATCCTCTTAATTTGTATATCTTCTTTGAGATAACTAATTTGTTTTGATAATAGATTAATTCAAAAAATAGTATTTTTCTTAACAAAATTACTTTCATTTTCTGAAAGAGGTTTTAAATAGGAAAAGATTATTTATTTTCCTAAAGTGATGGAATAGATGCCATCTGTTCTTGCCGTGTAAGGTTGTATTTGGGTCGCAAACGGAATACCCAAAATAATCTCTTCGCTAATGTCTCTTTTGATGACAAAATCATTAACAAAGCAGACTCCGTTATTACAAACATGAGCCTTTGAAAGTTTATAATTTATTTTAACCTTTCTCTTGTGGCGGAGTATAATTTTGATGTGCTCTTTTCTAAGAACTTTGTTGGGATTAATCCTTCGGAGATGCAGTTTTGATCTGCACATGTATCAAACAATGCTATTTTGTTAAGTAAAAAATCTTATTTATCACAATTTTGACAGGGATATGATAACTTTGGGATTTAACTATCGAAATAGTTTTTATCTCGGGTTGTTCATGTTCTGAAGGTTCTTCTTCTCCAGAAATGATTTATGTTACCTCTAAATCTTTAGAGTTTGAAACTCCTGGTTCTGAATAAATGTTATTTAAAGGGTTCAGTTCCTTAATTAAATTATTTGCATACTTTTCAGTTTCTATTGAACTGAGTCTTTCTTTCACTTCTTTTATTTCCTGTTTAAGCTGGGCTAGCTCTGTTTGCAGTTCTGGCAAATTAGAGTCATACTTTTGGGCTTTAAACATGTTGAAGACTCCTTTCATATTGAAAGGTACTACTTCTTTCTTATTATCCTTATGATTGAGGACAAGGTTTTTTAATTCTGTTAAATATTTTCTTTTGACATCTTCGTCTTCAAATGACATTTACTGATTTACTGTCACAAGTACAGAAAGTTCCCGTGCAGTTATAGGGATTGCTGAAGTTACTACTGTCTGAGCTGTAGTCGATATCTAGCAACTCTTCGTCACTGTAATCATCAGTTTCGGAGGACTCGCTATAATGTTCCTCAAGGATTGTATATATTTTTGCTTTTACCTCAGAATTTAATTCTAAGAGATTTATTTTATCCTTCTTTTTCTTGGGTTGTTTACAGTCATTGGCTCGATGACCAACTTTGCCATAATTCTGGAATAAGTTTCATCTTTTGAAGATAATTTAGGTTTTGATCTTCATTTGTATTGCTTATACTTTTGTGAGAAGTACTTGGCTTATATTTCTTATGCCTTTTTTCAATTTCCTTTGAGGGTGCGGTTAACTTGATATAACCGAAATCTTGGCAAAACTTTTCTAATTCATTTTTAGAGAGATTTCCCTCTCTTTTTAACTGACCCTTTAACTTTAGGTCATTGCATAATTCTAATCCTGTGAGGTTTATTAAACTTACTATGTGTCCGTAAGTCAAATGGTTATATGGGATTTGACCATCGAATTTATTTTTAATGTTTGTCCTTACCTTTTCTGTGAATAGGGAAGGCAAACTACTTATGAATCTTTCTTTCCAATAGTCATGATTACAGTCTTTCCTGATCATAACTTTGTTAAGGAAGATGTCTTTATACCACCTAAAGTCGTGTAATTTTGGACACGTTAGATTGATTAGGATTTCTAAACTCTTATCTTGAAAGAGTTTAGGTTCTCTTATGAAGTGTTTAACGATACATTACAATAGGGTAGCCGTTGCATCTTCTCGATTCTCTTGCCCTATTGTCATATCATCTTTAACAACTTCTATAACTGCAATAGCATTTAATATGCCTTGTCTATTTTCTTTGGTAAGGTAATTATCCCACCAATTATTTAACATTCCGGTGAATCCAGAGACTAAGACTGTCTGACATTGTTTATTAGTGGTAAAATTTATTTTATGAGCAGTTATAGCTATGCCCATTTCATGGAATTTACTGTAAACCTGACCTTCTGCGAGGCCATCTATATTCCACTCGGCAATTTCTCTTCATGAATGAGAGGTATGAGATAGAAATTCATTTTCCTCATACTGCATATCAGGGAATGATGGCCTATGGTAATAATTATTTTTATTACTAGTGTAGTGTGATAACCTATTAATTTTTATTTCATTGTTGGTAAGTGTTTTAATACTTTCCTTATCCTTAGATTGAGACCACGACTTAATCTCTGATTTATTTCTTCTATTATTTTGTTAGTGATTTTGCCTTTATCCTTTAGGTCTGGGTATTTACTAGTTGTAAATTCCGGTATTTTGAATATCGGGTTGGTCTCATAACTCTTTTGGTTTTTAGAGGATTCTTGTTTTTCTCTAAGTGTCGACTTCTTACCAACTTGACTAAGCTGATTCGAGACTACATGTAATAATTGGTTCGTGTTATTGTTTTGTTGAATCAATTTATTAATGTCTTTATTTTTGGGATCTCCTGAGGAGTCCGTTATATCCCTTTTAAATGGAGCAGTCGTGATGACTTCTCCTTCTGTTGGGATACTTATCTTTTATAAGGGGGAACCTCAGATTCTACTACCTTTTTAGCAATATACCATTTATTAACAAGGGTATTTAGTGACTCTTGCTGGTTATCTAATTTTCCAGTGATTTGAAACCACCTGAAGAATTCTATATTACATTTGAGCATGTTCATATCCTTGATCCATTGATCCCTAAAGGACGATCTTTGGTCTAAGGTATAATTGGCAACATACCATTTTCTTTTAATACCATGCTCTGGGCTTTTCCAAAGCTCTCCTATTAGTTTAAAGTCAATGTCAAAATTTTCTTTTGACCTAACCATACCGAGGGATCCTCTTTCTTCGGTTACTATTGGACCCTGCATTTCACTTTCAGTGGGACGGCTAGGTCCCAAAAGAATTATAGTATAGTCAAAAAAGAAATTTTGTCTATAGTACTATGTATTACAAAGTTTCAAGATGACTTAATTAACAAAGAATGTTTACTAAGGGTCGACTGTAAAGTGGCCAAAGATGTTAGAAATCTTGTTTCTAAACAATTTTTTGCCCGATGGAAAGTATTATTATCAAGCTTTTATTTTAAAATCGATTTTATAAAAGGAGAAGAAAACTCTTTGCCAAATTTTCTGACAATAGAATTTTTGCAAGGAAAACATGAGATCGAGCTTCCCAGGAACTCGGCCAAACAGGCCCCCTTTCCAACTTAAACCAGAAGAAAAGCTAAAACAACCTTTTCAAACCCAGAATAAACCCGTTAAACTAGATACAAAACCCAACTTCTTCAATAAGTATTCAGCCCTAGCTGAATTTCCCCTTTTACCAAAATAAACCATTCCCTCTCTATTAAAAGAGCCTATAACAGAGAAAACAACAGTTCAACCATTCAACGCTACTCCATCCAGGAATACCGTAATACAGACCCGAGATAGTTATGCTATGAAAGCCCCAGAATAATATTCAGAGGCAGTTAAGCCAGACTCCTCAAAAACATAAGGAGACAGTTCAGATAAGTAAGGAGATCTCTAAATAGTAATTCATTAACACCCAGGTGGTGCCAATAATGTCACTGGATAAGCAATATGAAAATTTCAAAGTTGAAGAGCTTCTAGAGCCATGTTAAGAAAATTATCAGTACGTAGATACTGACAATCCCTTTAAAACAAGAAAATATTATGAGTTCATTTTAACAAGGTATCTAAACCACTCTAGTTTAACTAGGATAGAGCGAAGCCAAATCCCTTGAATTAGCACATGCTGATGTAGATAGGTTCGGGTATCTCAGACCTACCAGGACCTGACAGGCTAACTCCCTCGTGTCCTAAACGGTCTCTGACCCGAAGGCACTACATCCAACTACTTGCTATGTGGAAGCATTTATGTGCCTATGTGATGAACCATTGCTCTTTGGTGGAGGGAACTAACCATATTTTGTTTTGTAGATGCCTCCCAATTTGAAATTTGACATGGTTATAGAAGCACCCGAGATGTTAAAAATCTGGTGGTCATGGCTAAGTGTCGCACAACAAAAAGAAGTAACGGACTGTCTAGGACACCTTCCCTCCCTTATGACTATGAAAGGCAACCCTGACCTCCTAGAAGTCCTTATCGGGTATTGGGACAATGAAAGAATTATATTTAGGTTTGGAGAATTTGAGATAACCCCGACCTTAGAAGAGATCCGAGACTGCATAGAAAGTGTAGGAACTTGTATGAGGCAGAGAAAGAAACCCGACTGTAACCTTCTGTTACCCTACTAGCCAACTCCCGATGAGATTATTAAGATGCTATCCCTAGCTAGCAGAAATTGGATATATGTCCCGACCATAGCTTTTAGGGATCTCCATACTCTGTTTGGGTCTACCCAGGGCGACGTAGAACATTCCGTAAAATTCTACTTATTTGCCGCTTGGGAAGCTACCTGACCTCTAGCCTTCACTATATGCCTGCTAGGAACCATGGTATTTCCCAAAGACCGCTATCAAGCCATAGATACCCAGGTCATCTTTGTCGCCAATGTTATCCTTAATAGCATAACAACTAATAGGGAAACCAAATACTATGACCTAGTCCTAGTCATCCAAGCTGACATTTACCGATCAATGCCGAAACCTACATGGGTACTTCGACGGTTGTAACCTCTTAGTCCAATGGTGGATCATTAAGAAACTCCACAAAACTGAGGTTCCATCATATAGAGACCCTGGGCATAGAGAAGATGACCTCTTAGTCACTTACCAAAATTTCAAGACCCAATCTAAAGAGGAGTGGGCTTTCATCTTTTCTAGGCTCCGAGAGGATAATATCCAATGGAGATTTCCTAACTTTTACTCAGAGACCATATCCATGAGAGGCCGAAAATGCCCTTTCCTACCACTTATGAGGATTCAGGGAATCCGACCATATGCACCTCTTAGGGTCCTATAATAGTTTGGAAGGGAACATGTAAACCCCCAAATTTGGAACATGGGGGAATACGTGCTGGACTACAAGGGTGACACGATCAAATAAGTTGTCGACATCATCCGTGAATGGACTGACTGAATCAGGTGGGTCCAAAGACTTTAGCAAATGACCCTCTTCACCTACGTCGTGATGAGGACTATGTAGATTGGTTGAGAGCACATTTGTAAGGTACCCTCACACCAGTTCCCAACCTCTACAAGTCCAAATAGGATCAAGATTTAAAGGTCGAGATCAGAGCCCACCGCATTAAGAGACAAGCGGATGATCTAGATGCTCGATACTAAGAGAAGATACAGCATGACCAGATTATTATAGATAGCTTGAATTAGGAGGTCGACTTCACCAATGAGTGTCTTGAGGATTTAGACGCTCATATAAAGGAAGCTATGGATGACGCCACAGTGATGACCCCTATAGAGAGAAGTTGATGGGTTGGATCAGTTCTGATGTCTACTTATCTCCGGATCTAGGCCACCCTTCGAAGGGACAAGAAAGCTCGGACAGACAGAGCTTCTTCATCAGTCACTGAAGGTTACTTTTTCTGATTTTACTGCTTTTCATTCATGTTTTATAACCACATCGGGGAAGATATTATTACTCTTAATGAAATGATTATAGGGGCAATGGTTTGATTAACATTTTGCACATTTATGCTTCAAACGATTAGAAATCCTTGGAGTAACGAGGTATAGGAACACGAATATTATAACTATTTATGTGCCTCTGTGATATAAACTACTTATGTGTTCTCATGTGTTCCAGCTTGAACTCTTGATTGGTCCCACATTCTGAACACTAACCCAAAAGAAAAACTAAAGAAAATAACAAAAGCTGACTAAATTAACCTCCTCTTAAATATTGATTTGCTACCCATAGAGACTCCAGACAGTCAAAGCGCCCCATCGCATGTCATTGACCTGATCAGCAACGAAGAGACCGAGGAATCGCTTCACGAAAAAATCTGCAAAATAAATGCGAAGATTGAGTTGGAAAGAGCCAAGTTGAAAGAAGTTAACTACAAAACCGATTTGGAAAACAACAAAGTAAAATTAGTATACTAGATCTTTGAGTTTGTGGAAAAGTTTACTAAACGGTATCCCGAAGGAAAACCACAATACTAAAACTTCCCCGAAGATGTTCAAACTATGATGGACGACTATGTCCCTTAGACACACCTACTAGAAAATGACACTATACCATAAAGGGAATCAAGCGGGGACATGAAGGAGTTACCCCAATCATCAACGAGGTTGTTAATCACCACGGGATGCTAGAAGGGTCTTCCCATAGATCGTCTCCGATGTGGTAGGCAATTACCCTAAAAGCCCATGGATTCTATTTCAGAGTCGCACCAATAGAAGTATGAAACACCAAGGTCTACGATGGGATTAAAGCTTCCATATAGGCACATACTAGCTCCAATGTCCTCCCAACTTGCACACTTCTCTTTGCCTACAAAAGGTGTATGTACCACAGAAGCCAGCCCGATCATGTTATTGATAAATGTCTGTCTCTATGAAAAGTGTCATGAAACTGATTGACAAGAATATCATCTGCAATATGTGGGGACCTCACTCCCTACTAGTCTATGATTGTTACGCCTATCGAAGGAATCACCATGGATACACGGCTCTAGCGCTACGATTTCACTACCTTTGAGGATTCATATGCCGACATTTTCTCGCTATTGTGCCGCACCATCAAGGTTCAGCCTCTCAAAACTACCTACAAACTCTTCCCAAGCACTTCGAGGATGAAGATAGTCTTGTATCATTGAAGATCTCCCGAACATGAAATTGAAGAATATGAAGCCTTCAAGTTCGAGTTGGAGCATTTGGTTAACACCGGCCAGATCTGGCCCATGATACAAGGTCCTTTTAAGAAAAGCCTCAGGAAAATGAGTGGTTGTAAGGACGATGATCCTTTTATGGCTTTAGGGCGAAGTCATCTTTTGGGTAGTTTAGGCGTTCATTTTTTAGCTTTCAGTTAAAGGTATCCCCCTCCAACTTTTTGTAAACAAAACCACATCAGACCTGATGTCCCGAGTAGGGATACGTGTGAAGACCATATCGATCCTGGACAGGGTAAAAACTAAGATTCGGGAAGAAGAAATTAAGATATAATTTATGTGTAACCCGATCTACGGCAGGGCCTGATTTCCCAATGAGGGATACGTCGGCAGTCTATATAAGACTCGGCCTCTATATTATAGAAATTATAACCCCACTATCTATAGGATAGTTTTGGTTTCAATGACGACGTGGTGGCAAATCAACCACAAGCCTTCAAACCAAAACCCTAAAAACCAAACAATTGGCCAAAATACCCCTGAATGAAAGAATCAATCAAGAGCTTCTGATCAAATACATGCGGTCTATGTGCCTTGTTTGCAACTTATGTATGATATTTTGTATTATGACTTCCGACTAATGTACTAACTGTCGTTGGCTTTTAAGTTGTTTTTCTTCTCATAGAAAAGGTTCAATCCATTGCGAAACACTGACATACTTCACCATATCTAAAGTCGCGGCAGCATCCCTAAACCAAGACAACCAAGCAAACATGACTGGTACTCCTAAGGATACCCGCAACAAGAATGTTATGATTGAGGATGTAGTTCCTTAAGATCTCCAGAATGCCTTGCACTCCGAGGATGTAATCACTTTGTTGTTCAAACAAGTCTCCGACATCCAAGAGTAAGTCACAAGAACTGAAGCCATCAACGCTGCCAGAGAAGCAGCTGCTACTGAGGCAAAAAGGCTTCCACCACCTTTTTCATCTCTAAGTTCGCTTGTGCCCGAACACTTTCCAAATGCCCATACTGGGGCATCTTATCAAACACCACATCCACTAAATGCTACCAACATAGTTGGGACTTCTCAATCCGTGCTCACCTTTCAAGCGCCATCATCTTATGTTAATCCTAGCATTCACCAAAACACTACTACCCATACTACCCTCAGAGTTGTGGGCACTCCTAAAAGTCACCACATGCATCCTATTGTATCCTTCCATAATCATACCACTCCTATTAACTACTCGCTAGAATTTGTTCACTACGAGGATATGAAAAGGGCTTGGAGGTACGAATAGGACCGAAGAGAGAAGGAAATAGAACAAAAAATGATGGATCTATTTGAGAAATCAAACAAAGGCTCCCATAAAGCGACGGGATTGAGATATGATGACCCATGCATACATCCCGAATTGGACTTGCCATAGGGCATCAAAGTGTCTAAATTTGAACATTTCCACGGCATGGGAAACCCCAAAGTTTATCTAAGAGCTTACTACGACCAGCTTGTTGGTGCTAAAGAAAATGAGGCATTGTTAATGAGGCTCTTCAGCCCAGGTGAAGCATTTAAGTGGTTCATAGCACAAGATATCAACCTCTGGGACTCGTGGGAAGAAATGGTGAAAGCCTTCATGGATAGATTCTGCTTCAATGTGAAAAATGTGTCTAACCTCTACTCTTTTGAGAAAATCTACCAGAAATTGACAGAGACCTACCGCTAGTATGAGAGCAGGTAGAGGGCCAAAGCCGCCCGAGTGCAGCCTTCAATAAGTGAGGAAGAACTAGTTTTGGCATTCATCCAATATCAATATTTGGATTGCTATGACAGAATGTTGGTTATGAAAGGGAGGTCATTTGCCGATTTAGTCAAGATGGGAGAGACTATAGAAGATGGTCCCAAAATAGGAAAAATCATTAGCATCATAAACAAATCTAGTGCATCAAGCTCCACGGGAGCCGCTAAGAATAAAAAGGAGGACATAGCAAATATCTTCTTCGATGTATACCAATCTCCTCGTTTGAGCAACTACATAACATAACCCTACAGCATTGTGCCAGTATATTATGCACAGCCGAACTACCAAGCTCCACCAATAAATTACCAAACACCTATACCTATCCACCAAGCTCCATCTCCAAATTACCACATTCTTGCACCCGCGCATCAAGCACCCCAAAAGCAGCAAAATCACCACAATCAACCACCTCCTACCACATAAGATTTGTCGCATCTGAATTTTGAGAAGAAGCCACCTCAAATATTGATGCAACTTCCAGAAATGTGAACTAGTCTGTTCGCCAAATTAAGTACCGCCGGTCTCATCAAAGTTGTGCCGCCAAAGCTTGCCAATCCCGAGAATCATTTTTACTAACCTGACCAAACTTGTTCTTACCATTCTAAGGGGAATGTGAATCCAACTAAAGACTGCATTAATCTGCAGCAGTAGTTGCAAAATATGATTGATAAGAGAGAGCTCATTCTAGAGGCTGCAACGCCGAATGTGAATACAAATCCCCTTCCAAATCATGGTGTCAATCATATACACATGATAGAAAGATAAGAGGATTGGGTGGCATGCCAAACGTTGGCCCAACAGGGCATTGAAAGTCTAGTGCGCACAGTCACCTCTCTCATACTACAAGAGTGTCCCAATTTAAAGGTATTAATCCCAGCTCCAAAATAGTCATTCATTATCCAAGTACCTCAAGTACTCATCACGGTGCTGAAAAAAGAATTTACAGTCGTGGCTCAAGGTATAACAAGATCAGGGAGATGCTATGCTCTCAAAGAAGCGGTACAACAAGCGCCCCGCAAAGAAAACAATTTAAGAAGTCCCATCACTGATGGAGAAGCTGAGGACTTTTGAACACTTGCAGAAGACACCAGCTAGAATCTCAGTGATATCACTACTTCTGAGATCTATACATCATCATATAGCCTTAATGAAGGCGTTAGACGAGGTTCACGTCATGGCAGGGACCTGCAATGAAAGATTGGCTGACATAGTACACCGCCTCATCAGGGCAGATCAAATTTTATTCCCTAGTGATGAATTGCCATGAGAGGGAATGACTCATATCAAAGCCCTCGACATCACCATAAAATGCCAAGGCAAGGTTATCTTCGAGTACTTGTCAATAATGGGGTCGGACTCAATATATACCCTATGTCAATATTAAAGTAATTGGGCTATGATGTTGGAAAGATACGCCAGATTCACACCAATGTAAGTGCTTTTGATAGGGCACAACGAGACCCTGGGGTGAAGTGGACCTCAACATATAAATAGGGCCCATCGAATTCACCATAGAATTTCAAGTAATGGATATCAATGACAATTACAATCTCCTATTGGGGAGACCATGGATACATATGGCCGGAGCTGTGCCATTTTCTTTATACCAATTAATGAAATTTGTCTAGGAACACCAATCAAACAGAATATTTCACAGTTCAAGCCCGACCTCAGCATAAGAATCAAGGATGAAGTTGAGAAATAGATCAAGTCAGGGGTCATGTAAGTAACTCCATGCCCCACATGGTTGGCCAGCATCGTGCCAGTACTAAAAAAGGAAAGAAAGATCAGAATCTGTGTGGACTGCCGAGATCTCAATCGAGCTAGTCCCAAAAGATAACTTCCCACTTACAAACATACATATCCTCATTAATAACTACCAAGGAATGAATTGCAATCATTTATTGATTGCTTCGTCGGTTATCATTAGATTCTAATGAGTGAAGAAGATGATCAGAAAATGGCATTCATTACTCTATGGGGAGTATATCACTATCGTGTAATGTCATTCATCCTCAAAAATGTCAACGCCACTTACATGAGAGCGATGACTGTCATATTCCATGACATGATGCATAAAGAAATTGAAGACTACATGGATAATATCATAATCAAGTCATGAGAAGTCTCTAACCACATCATACAATTGCAGAAATTCTTTGATAGACTCCGCAAGTTCAACTGAAATTGAATCTGGTTAAATGTGCATTTCGAGTGCTTAGCGGGAAATTGCTAAGGTTCATAGTCAGTCACAAGGGCATAGAGCTAGACCCTATAAAGATTAAAGCCATTCAAGTTCCACCACCAGTAACCAAGGAGGATGTAATAAGCTTCCTGGAAAGGTTGAATTACATCGGGAACTTCATAGCATAAATACAGTAATCATGGAGCCCACCCTCAAGCTACTGAAAAAGGATGCACACACCAAATGGATTAATGAGTGTCAGAAAGCATTCGACACCATCAAGAGATACCTTTCCAATCCACCAGTATTGGTTGTTCCCAAGACAAGGAGCCCATTATTTCTCTATTTGTCCATGTCAGACAATGCATTTGGATGAATGTTGGCTCAGCACGATGAAATAGGAAAGAAAGAGTGTGCTATCTACTACCTCAGCAAGAATTTCATTGCCTATGATTCAATGTATACTCTGGTGGAAAATACATTGTTCTTTGATGGTGGAAAAATAATGGCAGTTGAAGAAGAAACTATCGAAGTCTATTCAGGATGGAGATTGTTCATTGACATGTAGTCAACTACAAAGGTTTGGGAATAGGAGTGGATTTTGGTTTCATAGATGGGTCCCCAGCATCGAATAACGTAATTCCAGTCAAAAGGCTACGGTCTTTATTCTAAGACTCGTGTGAGGTAATTCCAGTCAAAAGGTTGTAGTCTTCAACCCTGTATCGAATGATGTAATTCCAGTCAAAAGGTTGCGGTCTTCATTCTAAGAGTCAAGTGATGTAACTCCGGTCAAAAGTTTGCGGTCTTCACCCCAGTGTCGAATGATGTAATTCCAGTCAAAAGGTTGCAGTCTTCACCTCATTATCGAATGATGTAATTCCAGCCGAAAGGTTATGGTCTTCATTCCAAGAGTCAGGTGATGTATTTCAAATCAAAAGGCTACAGTATTCACCTAGTGTCAAATGATGTAATACTAGTCAAAAGGTTGCGGTCTTCATTCCAAGATTCAGGTGCTGTAACTTTAGTCAAAAGGTTGTGGTCCTCACCCTAGTGTTGAATGATGTAATTACAGTCAAAAGGTTGCGGTCTTCATTCCAAGATTTAGGTGATGTAACTCCAGTCAAAAGGTTGTGGTCTTCATTCCAAGAGTCATGTGATGTAATTCCAGTCGAAATACTTCGATCTTCACCCCCAAGTCCGAACGATGTACTTCCATCCAAAATCCACAGTCGTCATTCCCAAAAATCAAACTACAGGACCAACAACATCTACCAAGGAGAGACAAACAGTGTCACAGGTGACACCCGCTCGAACAAACACTCCCTAGCAAGTCAACAAGAGCCAGACGGTGTCGCAAGTGGCATCTGCTCAACAAAACTCAAGTAGAGCCAAACAGTGTCGAATGAGGCGCCCGCACAAAGGAAATCACCCAAGAGGGTACAACAAAACAAAGTCGCACAGGTATGAAAAATGTAAAAAAATTATAACCAACACGTAGGTCTCAACATATGGAAACAGGTCAAACCTACCGAAGGTGGAAAGCACGAACAACAGATCCAGATATATGCAAAGCAAATGTGGAACTTATTCTTGGGCATCCGATTGAAAATATGTATCAATGAAAGTCAATCTTTTTGTACATGATTTGAAAATCACTCCCCATCGACCTCTCTCGAAAATCATGAATTTTTTATTTTTAAAACCCGTAACCAGTTGGGCATATACCAGAAGGGTCAAAGGGATTCCAGCATAAGGGATACCCTTTTCGGACGATCGAGTTGAACTATAAGTGACCTGATTCCTAAAACCGGAGATATGCAGGCTACTCAATCTCCGAGGATCGGTCACATTCTAACAATATCATTCTGGAGCTTCTCGGTCTAATATTTTTGTTTTATCAACTTCTAGTAGTTTAATTGAATCGAACTACAAGTGGCGTGAATTCTCATGCAACCTGAGATATGTAGGGAATCTAAAAACTAGGGTCCGGCAACAATTTTCGAAAAATTGCATAAAAACGAGAATTAATTTCTTATTGGTCAGCTGAAAACTATGTTAGTCAAAATTCACTACTCAGGGATAGTCTGGCTATCCCCGAACAATGAAGGGGCAATTGTTGACACCTAATTTTTACCCTCCAATAATTTTATTTAATTAGTTGGAATTTCCGAGTCATAGACGTAGTGAAATATAATTTGCACAAGGCAAATATAATTTTACATAATTACTCCGGGTGCATTTTATTATTTCATTTGATAAAATATCACTTGGTATATATATTGTATATCGTATCCTAATTTTACATGTCTTGGTAATTAATAATAATTTTGGAAATTTTTAACCGATAAGTATAAATGTAATTGTCATAAAGAATTTTCAAAATTGAAGGATTAATTATTCTGCTCCATCAAATTCAGTAAATTGTTTAATTAAAATTCAATAAGGGAATTACACCTCAATTTCAAATCGAGTTTTAATTTAAAAAGAGACTTTGCATGATTTAAATTTCTATTATCCTAAGTAGTGTCAAATTTTGGCTTAAAATGAAGCTCTTATTCTAATTAAGTTATTTGCAAAATTATTCGGTTATTTTCTAATTTAAAGTGTGACCACATTTGTAAAATGTGGCCACAATAGATTAATTAGAATTTTAAAAGATTTTGGTCCTTATATCTCATGTTAAACGACTGAGCCCAAGGACAAAGGCTCAGCCCAAGCCCACCAGATGAATCATAAAGGGGAAACAACCCTTCACCCCTTTAAGGTTATGGTTGGGAACCCTAGCTACCAATGTGTTTCCTTTTGCCATTTTTGACGAGGAACAGAGCTCGTACAGTGCTCATCTTCATTGGTTGCTTCATTGAAAGGGGTAAAGGAATTAAATGCCTGCCCCTTTCTCACTATAGTATGCCACCAGACCCCCATACTTAGGTGAAGTTGCCCCTCATTTTTACTATGCTTTTGTTGCCAGCATTTATTACTCTTTTCCGATTTGATTTTTGAATTACTGAGTTCAATTGGTTAAGAATCGGATTGGAGGGAAAATTACCCCCAAATATGAGTTCTCCCATACCTATTGAGAGGTTCTATTGGATTTTTATATCTCCCTATAAATACAGACCTATTCCCATAGTTCTAAGGGTCCAAAACGGGATTCTTTGCTTTTACATTAATTAAGAGTTAAATCTAGTTAAATTTCGAGCAATTAGGCTGAAGTTAGGATCCAATCTCTTTGGTGGAACTCATAGCAAGTTTAATTGGTCATTCACTATTGAAACTTTTTTCTTTTTGTGTGTTTGCAAGTTTGAGATCATCGGAGGTGAAGAACAGGCTCAACTTTGATCCTTAGGCTGCCTCCACACAGGGTAATTCCTTCCCCTTTTAAATTCAATGTTTACTTAGTCTAGTATAACTAGTATTGTGTGTTTATATGTTTGTTAAGCATGCTTAATTACTGTTTGAGTCTGTTTGATTGAAATATGAGCATGTCTAGTCAGATTAGGTGTTGCTTACATTTATTAGGATAGTTATAAAAGCATGTTAGGTAATGTATGTTAAAGAAGTGTGATTCGCTAGATTATGATTTTCTAAAACCATTAGATTAGCTATTAACATATGTTAGTCTAAGTCAGTTGTTGTTTGAACTTCTTAAATCAATATCCAATATGTTTTAGGTTAAAATTATGTGTTGTTTGTGTTCATTAGATCATGAATTAGTAAGTTTGGTTAGTTAAGATAACTATTGGTATTTATTATAATGGATGTTTTGTTTCTTAAGTTGATGTCCGGTATGTTTGTTTAGTTACAACCATTGTTTAAATGTATTGGGATGATTATTTGTGCGTTGGGTGTTGTTTATACTAGATCATAGTAATTTAATCATGTGTACATCTCTGAAATCATAAAACAAGTGATCAAGTTAATTATAGTATGGTATAGCATGTTTAGTTAGTTTCATTCTCTATTTATAGGTTTCTTATATGTGTTTAGGAAAATAGGAACCAAACATGTTAATTTAGGGATGGTTCTATGCACATACAATCATTTCGTTAGTAGAATATCTAGTTTGAGGTTTACTTAATCATGTGTAATCAATTTTAAGTGGTCAACATGTTATATGGTTTGATTCTAGTCAAATATGAGTTGATTAAGTTAAATGGAGTTCAGAACAATATTAATCTAAAACTAGTTTTAGTAGATAGGATTAATGTATGATTATGTGTTCTATTTTAGTTAGTATGCATGTTTCTTAGGTCCATATAAGGTATGTATGATGGAATTGTTAATATGTTTAGGTCATGATGTTCTATTAGAGTCTAAAAATGTAGATAAGCATAAATGACATTGTGTTCATGTTATGTATGATGTATTACATGCTTAGTATGCTAGTTTGACTTTTTCTAGAAATCATGCCTTTGTTTAAGCTAGTTCCATGGTCAAAAAATGATAGTATAAAAGCTTGTTTGGTAATATATGGTCTGTCTAGATAATTGGTATGTCATTCATCCCATATGGAGTCTATTTAAGTTAAGGATGGGTTGTTTAAGATTATTTCATGCTTGATGTGAGTGTTTGTTACTGAAGGTCATGTCTAGTTGAGATATATGGTGAATACTCATGTTGTGTCAATTCAATCTCTATTTAGGTTTAAAATAACTTGACATGCTGAGAGTTTAGCTCAGTTTCTATGCTTTAGCCTAAGGAGCCAAGACTACATTGTGTTTTACTTAAACAGAATTTCATTGCATATCTTAAGTGTACTAGTTATTTTTTTCTACCCTCAGCATATCCCAGTAGCCTTATAAGGGTCCAATGTGTATCTGTTCATAATATTATCCTTTCCTCATGTCCATGACTCTACATCTAGTTTGGTTTGGTCATATGTATCTCTATCATGTATCTATGTGTTGGTAATATCAGAGTGTTGCTTCATCGAAATGGGAAAGGGCATTAAATGCCCGCCCCTTTCTTACACTAGTACACCACCAGAACCCATACCTAGGTGAAGTCGCCCCTCCATTGTACTATGCTTTTGCTTCCAGCATTTATTACTCTTGTCCAATTTGATTTTTGAATTCTTGATTTCTATTGGTTAAGAATCAGATTGGAGTGAAAATTCCCCCTAAACCTGAGTTCTCCCATACTGATTGAGAGAGTATGCTAGGGTTTCATATCTCCCTATAAATATAGACCTATTCCCACAGTTCTAAGGGTTCGATATGGGATTTTTGGCTTTTACATTGATTAAGAGCTGGTCTAGTTAATGTTCGAGCAACTAGGTTTAAGTTGGATCACAGTCCTTTGGTGGAACCTAGAGCTATTTTAATTGGTCGTACACTGTTAAAACCTTTTTTCTCTTTGTGTGCTTGTGAGTTTGAGATCATTGGGGGTGAAGTACAAGCTCAATGCCGATCCTTAGGTAGCCTCCACACAAGGTTAAATTCCCTTTTTTAGTCTAGTAAAACTAGTTGTGTGTTTATATGTTTGTTAAGCATACTTGATTACTGTTTGAGCATGTTTGATTGAAATATGAGTTGTCTATTTAGATTAGGTGTTTCTTACATTTATTAGGATAGTTATAAAAGCATGTTAGGTATTGTTATGTTAAATAAGTGAGATTAGCTAGATTATGATTGTTTAAACCATTAGTTACCTATTAACATATTTTAGTCTAAGCCAGTTGCCATTTGAACTTCTTAGATCAATATCCAGTATGTTTTGGTTAAAATTATGTGTTGTTTATGTTCATTAGATCATATATAACTAAGTTTGGTTAGGTAAGATAATTGCTGGTATTTGTCATCATGGCTGTTGTGTTTCTTAAGTTGATGTCCAGCATATTTGTGTAGTTACAACCATTGTTTGAAATGTATTGGGATGATTATTTGTGTGTTGGGTGTTATTTATACTAGATCAAAGTAATTTAATCATGTGTACATCTCTGAAGTCATAAAACCTGTGATCAAGTTAATCATAGTCTAGTATAGCATGTTTAGTTAGTTTCATTCTCTGTTTATTGGTTTTTTATGTGTGTTTAGGAAAATAGAAGACAAACCTATTAGTTTAGGGATGGTTCTGTGAATATACAATTCATCTGGTTAGTATAATATCTGTTTTGAGGTTTACTTAATCATGTGTAATCAGTTTTAAGTGGTCAACATATTCATATGGTTTGATTCTAGTCAAATATGAGTTGATTAAGTTAACTGGAGTTCAGAATAATGTCAATCTAAAATTGGATTTAGTAGATAGGCTTAATGTATGAGTATGTGTTCCATTTCAATTAGTATGCATGTTTCTTTAGTCTATATAAGGTCTTTATGATGGAATTGCTAATATGTTTAGGTCATATTGTTCTATAAGAGTCTAAAAATGAAGATAAGCATAAATGACATTGTGTTCATATCATGTATGATGTATTACATGCTTAAAATGCTAGTTTGAGTTTTTCTGGAAAACATGCATTTGTTCAAGCCAATTCTATGGTAAAACAATGATAGTCTAAAAGCTTGTTTGGTAATATATGGTATGTCTAGCTTATTGGTATTTCACTAATCCTATCTGGAGTCTATTTAAGTTAAGGATGGGTTGTTTAAGATTATTCCATGCTTTCATTATGTGAGTGTTGGTTACTGAAGGTCATGTCTAGTTGAGATATACGGTGAATACTCATGTTGTGTCAATTCAGTCTCTATATAGGTTTAAAATAACTTGACATGTTGAGAGTTTAGCTTAGTTTGTGTGCTTTAGCCTAAGGAAGCCATCATGTTTTACTTAAATAGAATCTGATTGCATATCTTAAGTGTACAAGTTATTTTTCCCTACTCTCAGCATGTCCACAGTAGCCTTTTAAGGGTCCAGTGTGCATCTATTCATAATCTTATCCTTTCCTCATACCCACGACTCTGCATCTTGTTTGGATTGGTCATATGTATCTCTGTCATGCATCTATGTGTTGGTAAGATCAGAAAGTTGTTTCCCTTCTTCCCCTATATTCACCACTGCAGTATGCCCATCTCTATTTCTCTTTGTGTAAATCTGTAAAACAACATAGGCTCGGTTAAGTTCTGGGTTGGTTGCCTAATCTGGTATGGTTAAATTCTCACTCAAGATATGTTAGCATAGAACTGTGGTTTTTTCTGGAATGAATTTGGTTAGTAAATAGGGATATATAGCCATGACATATAGCTATGACAAAGCCTCTTCTTTAAATTTCTTTCTTGTGTGCTTGTCTTAAAGAAAATTCTAGGGTATACCTCTGGTATATAAGTTATATACAGTCCCATATATGTTAATATTTCTAGTATATGAAGTATGTATATATGTATATCATTCATTACTCTCATACACATGATATGTTTGGGCTTGGCCCATTTCTGTGTCTATCTGTTCTTGTCACACTGCTATGTCTTTGGGCTTGGCCCATTGCTCACTTCTTCCCTTCTCTATTTTGCCGACTAATTGTTTGAGCCTATCTAATCTATCTTATTTATTTTTTCTAAGTTATAGGTTGATTAGTTTAATTAGTTTTTAATCGCATTAGATAATTGTAGATACTATTTAACTTGCACCCTTGTTTTCCCCTTGCTTGTTTTTCGCAACATCACCATAAGATGGGCCCTTACTGGGCCCATCACTTCTATTCAGACCACGACAATGAGTTGGCAAGAGCCAAGTTGAAAGAAGTTGACTAGAAAACCGATTTGGCAAACACCAAAATGAAAGAAGTAGACGAGATCTTAGAGTTTGTGCAGAAGTTGACTGAAAGGTCTCTCGAAGGAAAACCATAATACCAAAACTTCCCTGAAGAGGTCTAAACTATGATGGACGACTATGTCCCTCTGACACACCTACCAGAAAATGACCCAATTCCATATGGGGAATCAAGTGGGGAACATGAAGGAGTTACTCCAATCATCAACGAAGTTGTTAATCACCATGGGACACCACAAGGGTCTTCCCGTAGATTGTCTCTGATGTGGTGGGCAATTGTCCTCAAATCCCATAGATACTATTTCAGAGTCGCACCAAGAGAAGTGTGAAACACCGAGGTCTATGATGGGATGAAGCTACCGTACTTGCACATATTAGCTCAAAGGTCCTCCCAACTAACACACCGCTCTTTGCTTACAAAAGGTGCATGTACCACAGAAGCCACCCTGGTCACGTCACTCATGAATGTGTTGCCTCTAAGAAAAGGGTATTCAAACTGATTGACAAGAAAGTCATCCGCAACCTGTGGGGACCTAACTCCCTACTAGTCCATGACTCTGTTATTCCTGGCGAAGGAATCACAATGGACACACGGCTCTGGCACTATAATTTCACTGCCATTGAGGATTCGTATGTCGACATTTTCTCGCTATTGTGCCGCACCGGCAAGGTTCAGCCACTCAAAACTACCTACAAACTCTGCCCAAACACTTTGAGGACAAAGATATGCTTGTGTAATTCAGGAACTCCCGGACATGACATTGAAAAATGTGAAGCCTTCGAGTTCGAGTTGGAGCATTTGGTTAACACAGTCTAGATCTAGACTGTGATACAAGGCCGCTTTTATAAAAGCCCCCGAAAAATGTATGGTCGTAAGGACGACGACCTGCCATTGCTTCAGGGCAAAGTCATCTTTTGGGTAGTTTAGACATCCCTTTTTTAGCTTTTAATTAAAGGTATTACCCTCCCATTTTTTATAAATGAAACAACATCCGACCTGATGTCCCAAGGAGGGATATGTGGGGGGAAATAGGGTATAATTTCTATGTAACCCGAACTACAGCAGGGCCTGATTTCCAAAGGAGGGATATGTAGGCAGTCTATACAAGACTTGGATCCTATATTATATAAATTTTAACCCCCTATTTATAGGACAGTTTCGGATTCAATGATGACATGGTGGCAAATCAACCACAAGCCTTCAAACCAAAACCCTAAAAACCAAAATTGGCCAAAATAACCAAAATACCCCGGAATTGAAGAATCAATCAAGAGTTTCTGATCAAATACATGAGTCTATGTGCCGTGGTTGCAACTTATGTGTGATATCTTGTATTATGACTTCCGACTATTGTACTAACTATCATTTTCTTTTGAATTATTTTTCTTCTTATAGAAAAGGGTCGACCCATCGCGAAACACTGGTATCCTTCACTAGATCTAAAGTCGCGGCAGTATCCCTAAACAAAGACCACCTCAAGCAAACATGACTAGTACTCCCGATGATACCCGCAACAAGAATGATATGATTGAGGACATAGTTCCTCAATATCTCCAGAATACCTCACACTTCGAGGACGTAATCACTTTCTTGTTCAAACAAGTCATCGACCTCTAAGAGCAGGTCGCAAGAAATGAAGCCATCAATGCTACCAGAGAAGCAGTTGTTGCTGAGGAAAGAAGGCCTCCACCACATTTAAAATCTCTAAGTTCACCTGTGCCCGAACAATTTCCAAATGCCCATACTGGGGCTTCTTATCAAACACCACATTCACTAAATGATACCCACATAGCTGGGACTTCTCAATCCGCGCTCACCTTTCAAGCGCCACCAGCTTATGCTAATCCTAGAATTCACCAAAACATTACTACCCATACTACTCCCAAGTATGCGGGCACTCCCAAAAGTAATGCCACACATTCTATTGTATCCTTCCATAACCAAATCACCCATATTGACTCCTCGCCAAAATTGGATCACTAAGAGGAGATGGAAAAGGACTAAAGGTCCGAGCAGGACCGAAGAGAGAAGGAAATGGAATATAAAATGATAGATCTATTCGAGAAAGCTAACAAAGGATCCTGTAAAGTGACGATATTGAGATATGATGACCTATGCATGCATCCCGATTTGGAATTGCCGGAGGGCTTCAAACTGCCCAAATTTGAACCCTCCAATGTCATAAGAAACCCCAAAGATCATCTAAGATCTTACTGCGACCAGCTAGTCGACGCCAAAGGAAATGAGGTCTTCAGCCGAAGCCTCATAGGTGAAGCATCTGAGTGGTTCACGGTGCAAGATATCAATCGTTGGGACTCGTGGGAAGAAATAATGAAAGCCCTCATGGATAGATTCCGCTTCAATGTGGAAAATGTTCATGACCGATACTCTTTAGAGAAAATCTGCCAAAACTCAATAGTATGCCAGTAGGTGGAGGGCCGAAGCTGCCCGAGTACAGCGTTCAATGAGTGAGGAAGAACAGGTTTCGGCATTCATCCGATATCAAGATTTAGATTGCTATGATAGAATGTTGACTATGATCGAGAGGTCGTTTTCCGATTTAGTCAAGATGGGAGAGACTATAGAAGATGGTCTCAAAACATAAAAAATCATCAGCATCGTAAACAAAGCTGGCACATCAAGCTCCACGAGAGCCGCTAAGAAGAAAAGGAGGATGTGGAAAACTTCTCTCACACTCTAAGCTGAAGAAATTGTAGGAGAGAATGACCACAATCATGCTTCGATGTATACCAATCTCCTCTTCCAAGCAACTATATACCATCACCCTAAAGCCCTGTGACGGTATATTACTCACAAAAAAACTACCAAGCTCCATCTCCAAACTACCACATTCCTGCACCCGCGCATCAAGCGCACTAAACCAACAAAATCATCACAACCAACCACCTCCTGCCATATATGATTTGTCGTATCCAAATTTTGAGAATAAGTCTCCTCAGATATTCACGCCACTTCCAGAAATGTGAACCAGTCTGTTCGCCAAATTAAGTGTCGCATGTCTCATCAAAGTCGTGCTGCCAAAGCTTGACAATTCAGAGAGTCATTTTAACTGACATGACCAAACTTATACTTACCATTCTCGGGGGAATGGGCATCTAACTGAAGACAACATCAATCTAAAGCATTAGTTGCAAACTTTGATTGGTAAGCGAGAGCTCATTCTAGAGGCTGCAGCGCGGAATATGAATAAAAATCCTCTTCCAAATCACATACACATGATAGAAAAGAAAAAAAAGGGTTGGGTGGAGTGCCAAACATTGGCCCAAGAGGGCATTGAAAGTCTAGAGCATACAATCACCTCTTTCATGCTGCAAGAGCGTCCAAATTTCAAGATATTAATCCCCGCCAAAAAGAAGTCATTCGTCATCTAAGTACCTCAAGTAGTCATCTCGGTGCCTAATAAATAATCGTGGCACAAAGTATGACTGGATTAGGGAGATGCTACACTCCCGATGAAGCAACGTAAGAAGCGCCCCGCAAAGAAAATAATTCAAGAAGGCCCATCACTGATGGGGAAGTTGAGGAATTTTGGCGCCAGATGCAGCCAATAGATTACTTCATTGATAAACAATTGTAGAAGAAATTGGCCAGAATCTCAGTGATGTCACTACTTCTGAGCTCTATGCAACATCTTTTAGCCTTAATGAAGGTGTTATATGATGTTCACCTCCTGATAGGAACCAACAGTGAAATATTGGCAGACATAGTAGGCCAGGTCATCAGGGCACATCAGGTTTCATTCACTACCGATGAATTGCTGCGAGAGGGAATGGCTCGTAACAAAGCCCTCTACATCACCATCAAATGTTGAGGCAAGTTTATCTCTTGAGTATTTGTCAATAATGGGGTCGAACTCAATATATGCCTCATGTCAACATTGAAGAAATTGGGCTATGATATTGGAAAGATACGTTAGAGTCACACCAATATGAGATCTTTTGATGGGGTACAACGGGGCCCTACGAGTGAAGTGGACCTTAACATACAAATATGGCCCGCTGAATTCGCCACATAATTTCAAGTAATGGATATCACTGTAAATTACAATCTCCTATTGGGGATACCATGGATACATATGACGGAGTTGTGCCATCTTCTGTACACCAATCAATGAAAATTTTCTGGGAAGATCACGAGGTCATAATCCATGGAGCGGGAAGTATCCACAACTATCCCGACAACTCGTTTCCTGTAATAGAAGCAGTGCCAATAGATACGGACTTCCATGTAATGGAACTATCGTCCACCGAGGGGACGATGAGTACATTCCAATATCACCGGCCCACAAGATAGTCGCTATAATTATGCTCCAGAATGGGTTTGTGCTTGGCAAAGGCCTAGGATGAGAGATCCAAGGTATTAGAAAGCCAGTGACATTTTTAGAAAATGAGTATCTCTTCGACCTTAGGTACATACCAAGCTCCGCAGAAGCTTCCAATGCTGAAAAGAGAAAGAGAGGTCCTCCAGAGATGAGAAAGCCTTTCTCAAGTTTGTACCAGTCATATTTTATACGCACGCCCACACACAACAGCGGGGACTCAGAAGAAGGTTTGGGGATGTTTTTCCAACAGGAAGAGCGTGAAGCTATACTAGAAAAATGCTTTGAAGCACCCATAATCTGCGATACTGATCTGGATGAGCAGTTGTCCAACTGGACCTCTACCCCACTTTTCGCTCCTCGATAGAGAGAGAATTTTAAATTTATTTTCCAAAATCGGTGAAAATCAACATGAGGCCTGAGCCTTCACCCTTTATGTCTTTAGCTTTTCAAGTATTGTTCAAAAACGTAAATTACTTGATGAATGATTCGAATCAGGACCACAATTTATACTTTTGTCAAAATTCAATGAAAAGCCTCAGTTTATACAAAAAATAGTCTTTATTTATATATATGTAAACATATTTTTACAAATTAATGATGTTTTGCCTAGTTTTTCAGTAATAACATTAAAATAACTCATAACGTCATGACATGTTGTGAGTCGGGTTTTACGGACGACAAAGAGTATGAGGAGTATGACGAAGAAACAACATTACCTAGAGACCTCGTGGATAAGAAAGATTAATATGAGAATAGGAAGATGCCTAATTTGGACGAGATAGAAGCAATTGACCTTAGAAATGGGGAAGCAGTTAAGAAAAGAAGGATAAGAGTGCATTTGGACGCGCTCAGAAAAGAAGAATTGGTAAATCAGTTAAGAGAGTACGTCGACGTATTCACATAGCCATACGCATATATGCTTGAGTTAAGCACATACATTGTATCTCATAAGCTACCTATCAGCGAGGGATTCGCCCTAGTTAAATAGAGTAGTTGACAGTTCAAGACCGATCTCAACACAAGAATGAAGGTTGAAGTCGAGAAACAGATAATGTCAGGGGTCCTGCAAGTAACTCCATACCCCACATGATTGGCCAACATTGTGCCGGTATCGAAAAGGATGGAAATATCATAATTTGTGTGGACTACCGAGACCTCAACCAAACTAGTCCCAAAGATAACTTCCCACTTCCAAACATCCACATCATCATCGATAACTGTGCAAAGGCATGAACTGCAGTCATTCATTGATTTTTTCATCGGATATCATCAGATTCTGATCAGTGAAGAAGATGTTCAGAAATGGCATTCATCACTCCATGGGAAGTATATCACTATCGTGTAATGTCATTCAGCATCAAAAATCTCGATGCCACTTACATGAGAGTGATGACTTCCATATTCCATGACATGATGCATAAAGAAATTGAGGACTACGTGGATGACATCATAATCAAGTCGTGAAAAGGCTCCAACCACATCATACACTTGCGGAAATTCTTTGATAGACTCCGCAAGTACAAAAATAAAATTAAATCCGACTAAAAGTGCATTTGGAGTGCCCGCCAGGAAATTGTTTGGGTTCATAGTCAGCCACAGGTGCATAGAGCTAGACCCTATAAAGATTAAGGGCATTCAAGAGCTTCCACCACCATTTACCAAGAATGATGTAATGAGCTTCCTAGGAAGGTTTAATTACATCAGGTGTTGCATAACACAATCTACAGTAATCGTGGAGCCCACCCTCAAGCTACTGAAAAAGGATGCGAGCACCAAATGGACAAACGGGTGTCAAAAAGCCTTTGACACCATCAAGAGATACATTTCCAATCCACCAGTTCTGGTTCCTCCCAGGCTAGGGAGCCCATTGTTGCTCTACTTGTCCGTGTCAGATAACGCGTTTGGATGAATGTTGGCTTAGCACGATGAAACAAGAAAAAATAGTGCACTATCTACTACCTCAGCAAGAAGTTCACTTCCTATGATTCAAGGTATACTCTGGTGAAAAATACATGTTGTGCACTAACATGGATAGTGCAGAAGTTAAGACATTACATGTTAGTATACACTACTCACCTGATATCTAAGATAGATCCCGTCAAGTACATCTTTCACCAGCCTATGCCTATAGGGAAACTAGCCAAATGGCAAATGCTTTTGAGTGAATTCGACATCAAATACATAGTCCAGAAAACTATCAAGGGAAAGGCATTGGCTAATTTTCTTATAGAAAGTCTGGTCAATAATAAGTTCACACTATTAAGGATGTATTTCCTGGATAAGGACATAATGTCATTTGAAGAAGAAACCATCGAAGTCTATTCAGGATGGAGAATATTCTTTGACGGTGCAATTAACTATAAAGGTTTGGAAATAGGAACGGTTTTGGTTTCAATGTGGGCATGCCTACTGTTCCAATGTGGGTAGAACATGACTCGCTGGAGATCAGCATCAGTGAAGAACATGTCTACTATTCTAATGTGGAAGTAGAACCCGACAGCAAATTATGGTATATCGACATAAGAACATATCTAGAAAAGAGAGAGTACCCTGAAAACACAACAGTAAACCAAAAGAAGACCATCAGAAGAATGGTCAATGGTTTCTTCCTGAACAAAGGAGTAATCTATAAGATGATGCTTGATCTAGGGTTACTCAGATGTGTCGACACCACCGAGGCCACAAAGTTACTCGAAGAGGTACATGCCAAATCTGGCAGAACTCACATGAATGGGTTTGTCCTGGCCAAAAAGATTTTAACGGCAGACTACTACTAGATGACAATGGAAACCGATTGCAGCCGATTCGTGCAAAGATGACATCACTGCAAACTTCATGGAGATCTGATCAAGGTCCCTCCAAATGAACTTAATGTCATGAGCTCACCCTGGTCATTTGTAGCCTGGGGCATGGACGTCATTTGGCCCATAGAGCAAGCAGCCTCCAATGGGCATCACTTCATCCTAGTTGCCATAGGCTACTTCACAAAGTAGGTTGAAGCTACTTCTCACAAGTTGGTAATGAAGAAAGTGGTAGCCGACTATGTGCACCACAACATCATATGCCGATTTGGAATTCCAGAGTCAATCATAACAGATAATGGAGCAAATTTGAATAGCCATCTAATGAAGGAAATTTCTGAACAATTTTGTATTACTCATAAGAATTTGATCGCGTACAGGCCACAAATGAACGGAGCTGTAGATGCAGCAAGTAAAAATATCAAGAGAATTTAAGGAAAATGATCGACAATTACAAGTGTTGACATGAACAACTACCTACACATTTCTAGGATACTGAACAACCACTCAGACCTCAATCAGAGCAACACCATACTTACTTATCTACGGCACTAAAGTAGTCATACTAGTCGAGGTAGAAATAAAAGAAGTTGAACTGGACAACGCAATGTGGGTCCAGAAAAGGTATGACCAACTGGCTCTGATCGATAAGAAAATGATAGTTATTATATGCCAGACAACTATATAAACATAGAATGGCACGCACCATCAACAAACGGGTAAGCGTTCAGATCTTTCAAGTAGGATAACTTATGCTCAAGCGCGTGTTTCCACACCAGGACGAGTATAGAGGAAAATTTGCACCCAACTGGCAAGGACCCTACATGGTGTGCAAGGTGCTATCAGGAAGAGCTATCATCCTTGCAGAAATGGATGACCAAGAGTGTCCCAAAGTAATCAACTCAGACACAATCAAGTGGTACTACGTGTGAAGACATGCTCCTCAAGCTTGTAACCATTTTTTACTTGTAATCGCATTTCTTTACTTGTAATCGCACTTTCATTTTGCATGTAATCGCACTTTTGCTTGTAATCGCATTAGCAAACCAAATCAATTCCATGTAATAAACTATGCGAGGACCTGATTCTCAAATAAAAAGAAGGGATACATAGGCGTCCATTTCGGACTCGGTCGTAATATTACCCAAATCCATCATTTTATTTATTATGAACTATGCGAGGACCTGATTCCTAAAGAGGGATATGTAGGAGCTTTTCGAGCTTGGTTGCGTTATCACAAAAAATCAACCGTGTTTATGATGAACCACATCTCAACCTGATTCCTGACATGGAATACATAGGCGCTCTTCGAGCTCGGTCGTACCAAACAAAACATCCAAATGAACCCCTAAGAAACCTCAGAGATACCAAAAATCAAAGAATCGCCTCACACAATAGAAACTGTGGTAGAATTTTTTAGAAGATCTCAAAACTTTCATAAAAAATTTGGCTCAAAGGATCAGACGGCCAAAGCTCATAAAGTAAGGCAGAATTTCTTAAAAGATCTCAAATATTCCATCAAAAATCCAGCTTAAATGATCAGCTAGCCCAAGCTCATAAATTGGGGCAAAACTTTTTAGAGGAACTCAAAAATTCCTTCAAATGCAAATCAGCCCAAGAGTCAGCCGGTCCAAATATGCAATTGGGGAAACAGTCTTAAGGGGGTCTCAAAAATTTCATCAGGAAACGCAGAGAGCAAAAGCAGAGCATCGAAGACAGTCGAAGAGCCTCGCTCAACAGAATAATGTCATGATATGAGTAGGCATGGCTAGAGAATCACACATTAAATCCAAACTCAAAACAAAGTAGGTAGACACACAAGAATAAGTAGAGCCTAGATCAAACAAAACTGTAGCATGATGATGGCAAACTGAAAGAATACATGTGATGACTGCGTTAGAGGCCTCAGCCTCTGGCCTTCCTGGGGAAATCATAGAAATAAGCACGATCACCCCAAGTCTGAGTACCTTCATGACCACCAGCTCGGATGGGCTAAGCACTACCTTTACAAGCCTGAGGGCCACCCTTGCTACCATGAAAACCAACTCTAGTACCCTAGACCTACCTCTAGCTAGTGGTCTTGTTACCCTAGACCCTAACCCTAGTGCTGCCTACCACACCTAATTCTGGAACTATAGATAGTTAAAATGTCTAAGATAATCAGACTCATAATATCCTCTAGGAACTGTAGATTGTTGAGAAGAAGAACTATCACTAGAATGCCCACCACGACTAGATGGCCTATAAGAACTCAATGTTTGTTATCTCGAACCATAAGAAGTATGCATCGAATGTCCTTCTTCAAATACAAGCATGGCTACAATAACTGGCATAGCACTCAAATGGTAATGACCTCTACCAAAAATGACTCATACCTCTAGATGATGCAACCATATGAGTGCTAAAATAAGGTTTTTTGACCACTCGCTCCTCGTGATCCTCTCGTCTAATAAACTCAGCCTCTCTAACTGCATCAATAATCTACTGGAAGTAGAACCTGTGGTAGCTATATGTGCTGCAATCAAGCGAAGAGGACAAATCAACCCATTGGTGAACCTCTTCACCCTTTCGATCTCATCAGGAAGAATCATCAAAGTATGGAAAGACAAAGCATGGAATCGTGTCTTGTACTCTGTCACAGTCATAGGCCCTTAGTGTAACCCCTCAAATAGATTTCTCATTCTCTCTCTCTCTAACACTGCGAGAAACTAATCCAAGAAATCCTGAGTAAATAAAGCCCAAGTAAGAGGAAGGGACCCTGTTGGTCTGGTCTCAACATATGACTTCAACCACTGCTTGGTAAGTCCAATCATCTAAAAAGTGGTGAAGTCTACTCCACGAGACTTCACTAACCCAAAGTGGTGCAACCTCTAATGACAACTAATTAAGAACCTATAAGAATCATCCTCTGGGTCATATGTAGGAGGATCAAACTTTCTGAACCATTCAAACATCTTATTCTCCTCCACTAACATCGTGGGATGAGTTGCTAGGGGTGAAGTACGACCATGTATTGTCATGCCTAAGAAGCGAGGAACCCCAACAGGTGTTGGCTGAACCCCTAGTGTCTGAAATTTAGGCATAGTTATATGACCAGGAGTCTGTCCTCCAACCTTAGTTTGTGATCCATCAGAAGTGACCGGTAGAATACCCTAAGTTATTGTTACACCACGTGTTTTTGTGTGTATTTTCTATCATAGCATGGCCAACATAGGCTAAAAGATTATAAGACCCCTCCATGAGAGTTATGAAGGTTTATGGATGTATTACATAAGTTTTGGGAAGGTTTAAGACTTATCGAATCAATAAAATTAGGTTTCGACAAAAGTTCTTTAATTCATCGCCTTTCAGAGCATTTTGCGAATTGTGAGGCATATTATGCGACCCACGGAAGTTCCTGTGAGACGCACATCTGCCCTAGGATTTGACAGAGATTTTCTGGGCTCAGGACACATCCTATAGAAGTCCTACAAGATGCAAGATAGTCCTGCGAGTCGTTGGACGTGTCACAGGACATGTTGGTGGACAATTTTTCAGCCATTATATATAGACCCCTCTTTACTAATTTAACTCATTTCTCCCACTTCTTGAACCCTAAAAACCCTAGAGACACTCTCTAACTATCTCCCATAGTCCAATACTAAAAGCTAAGGGAAACCAAAGGCAAACTATGCAAATCCAACGTAGGGAATCATGTGATCATCGCCAGATCATCTTCCTCCATGTTCTAATGGTTTTAGAGAAAACTTGGTGATGAATCAAGCTCTATTTTGTATTGTTTCTTGAAACCAAAGGTGAGTCTCATATTCTACATCATCTATCTAAGGTTCTATAAGTGTTTAAGATGAAGTTATTGAAGGTTTCTTAAAAGACAAATACTTGTAAAGTCTTGAATTATATCTTGTTGTTATGGGCTGTTTTATATAGTTTGAATATGTTATATGGAGTTGTGGAGTTGTGGTGATTAGTGAGAGTAGTATGGAGATTTTTGTGATTTTATAAATGTAAATTGAACTAGAAATGATCTCATGAACTTATGAATGCAAGTAGCTCGATGAAATGTCTAAATGAGCTTTCTCATAAGATTTGAAATCAAAATTGATATAATTCTTCATATAATATAGATCATCGTCCATAGAACATGTGAGAGATCGTGGATTGTAGATATCTTTATCTTTAAGGTATGTAAAGCTAACTCTTCCTTCTTTTGGCATGAACCGTACGTAAACGAATGTCCATCCCAAAGTACTCTACTCATAAAAGCTAGAAAGGTTTATGTTTTCATTCTAATGAAGAAGCTTGTTGACTCATGTATATCTTAATATATTAACTCATAATGGAAGATGTATTGATGAACATAGAGACAATAATGATAGTCATAGGGTAACGACCATAGGTCACTCCAACTCTGTTCATGATGTCCCTTGAGGTCTTTCTTGCATTACACTTATATATATGTATCTATTTTCTTACTGAGCCATGATATAGACGGTCGGTTATGACATTGATATACACACACCAATGCACTAGGGTATGACAACCTTGAGTCTTATTAAGGCTGGGTACGATAACAATGAGCCCTATTAAGCCCGAGTACGCCCACATCGAGTCCCTGTAGGGTTGGGTACGACCGGATATTGACATCGCCCTAAAGTGCGGCTATATATATATATATATATATATATATATATACATAACTAGTTTCCAGTGATATTAGGCATTCCATATGCCCACAGTAGCTTCCCGAGCTCCAGGTTGTTTCTTTATTTTGCCTTACTCTGGTTATTGTGTTTACTTATGTTTACATGCCTTACATATTCCCGAGCTCTAGGTTGTTTCTTTATTTTTCCTTACTTTGATTATTGTGTTTGCTTATGTTTACTTGCCTTACATATTCACATAGACAAACTGACTTACCTCCACAGTAGGACATCTGCTTTCAACTGTTGTTGGTGCACTCCACTTCTCCGAAATTGTTATACAGAATTAGTAGGCGTTATTGTATATGTATATGGTTGTATTGGATATGTTGGGTCCCTGCCCCAACTTGATTACACATATAGTACTCCTAGAGGCTTGCAAGATAGAGTTGGTTATGCATATGTTTTTTGTGCCCTTGTCAGTTATTGGTATACTCATAATGACCTTGTTGGCCTTAGTTATGTACGTATGTCGTATTAAGCCTTTTCTGCATGTAGGTTCCCATTGCTTTTCATCTTACTATTACTATTTAAAGGCCTTATCGACCCTAGTTTCGTATCATTGCATCCAAGTACTATAGTTGGTTCATTCGAGTCTTAGGGTTGCGGGTGCCAGACACATACCCCGAGGTTGGGGTGTGATAAACTTAGTATCAGAGCAGGTCTATCCTAGGGAGTCTACAAGCCATGTCTAGTAGAGTCTTGTATATAGGTGTGTTGTGCACCACACTTATAAACAGGTGACTACAAGACATTTAGGATGGGTACTTTTCTTCTTGATCTAGAATCGTGCCATAGAGCTGAGTCGTAAGAGTCTTTTTCATAACTTTTATCGTGTTTATAAATACAGAAACATCTTCTTCCAGTAGAATTATGTCTAGCAAAGAGATTGAGAATGAGTTGAGGTGAGGTGAGAATAGCACGCACTTTATCGAGTCAGATCTGTCAGAGGACATGGGTGAGTCCTCTTTTCAGGTGTCTTCAACTCCAGAAATACCAGAGGAGCTGAGGGTAGCTCCCACTTTACCAGCCCCACCGCCAGTTATGTCTGATGGGGATATTAGGAGAGCGATGTATTTGTTGATTCAGTTGGTTTCCTCTCAAACATAGTGTTATCCCAGTGTGGCTCATATTGAAAGACCCCTTGAAGGGTTAGGCAACTCACAGCCTAGGGAGATTTTTTGGTAAAGGTCATCAATGGTTATCGGACTTGACCCCATTGAGGGTGATGAGAGGGCCTGGATAGTTAGGGAGTGCAATGGATGACTATGTGGCCACAAGTTATAGTTGTATAATCCACAGGTTGGACCTTCACAACTGATCGAGTATAGTCAGAGATATCGAGTAAAGCTGAGGTAGGGTTCACAAACCCTAATGTCCCTAGGTCAGGAGGGTGCAGGTCGAGTGAGGCCATTCTGGCCGATTTGCAAACAGTGTGGTCGGATGCATATGGGGTCGTGCCGGAAGGATATAGGATTTTTCTATGGGTGTGACAGACGAGGCCAAAAGGTACGTTAGTGTCCATGGATGATTGGTAGATGTAAGGGTAAGGGAATGGATGGAGCCTCGAGGCCTAATATCGTTTGAGGTATGCTATCATTACATTGTTGTCGATATTGCTACTTTTTGATAGACTTAGTATTGATCTATTATGTTGAAAAGTTTTAATACAACCTTTATTTCAATGACTAGTTACATAGAGAATTAGATACTCTGACGAGTATAGGTTATGACTATGGAAGTGGGACGTTAAACAGATCCTCGTATGTATGATGGTCGCCTGGAAGAAAGTGGAACTCTAGTGACAGAGTAATGATATGGATAATATGACTTTTCCCTTCAGAAAATTATGATAGGCAGATCCTAAATTGTGATGTTACGTTACTCTGGTAAATTCATGAAAGCCTAAGTTTTGTAAGCAAAAATGGTGAGTCAAAGATAAGCAGAAAGGTGGGACATGGAGAGTATTGTTAGAAGGTTTAAAATGAGATTATTAGAACCTATTAGATTTATGGTGATTTTTGTCAATATAACTAAAGGGATATTCTATGAGCGTGATACCCAATAATCATGCCTTGTGTGCAAATTTTGAGACGACCCCAGGATGTCGTTAATATGAATAAATTATTTTAGATCGATTGTATTAAGATTGGCTATGAGTACGTTTGACGAGTATGTACAGAATAACATACCTAGAATAAAGACCACAAGTCATGAATATGGGTCAATTGTTGTGGCAATAGAAGATGGTGTAAACCCCTCAATTAGTTACCGAGAGATCACATCGCTTACTAATAAGACGAAGCCTGCTATAGACAACAAAGTGAAGAAAACTCCTAAATAGATAGAACGACATGTTCTAATTCTAAAAACAGAATAAGAACAGTCTGATTGTAACTAACGGTGGTAAGAACCTTGGGAGGACCAAGGAATGAGTAAAAAAGGAAAAAATATTAGAAACATATGAATGGGAGGACATGATGGAATATTGAAGTAAAAATAGGTGTGCCGACCACAGTTAGGTTTACTGTAACAAGCAAAATAAAAGTTGATGAGATTATGACAATATAGGTTCCATTAAGATATAATTACGTCAAGACAATGTAAAAGGAGTAATGAGGATTCGTCGACTAAATGTGTCAGATCTGCAATATTTGAAGAGTCAGTATGAGAAGTATATCGAGGACAAGAAACACCCAGATATCCTAAAATAGAAAAGTAAGAATAAGGCGGTTAAGTGATTAGGGAAAGGAATGATTCGATGGTGGAAAGACAAGGAGATTTAAGAAAATTCATCGAACTATGAATGCCGCAAATAGGATTGAAGTGTGCGACAACTCGTAAAATATGTGTAGTTGGGAATGGCAGATGGTACAGCTCAAGATACTCATAAATAAGAAACAGTGATAATGTTTGGGACTAGGTAAGTATGTCAAGGCATTTTAAAATAAATAATTTGCGATGGGTAAGCAAATAAAAGAAGCAACTGTAATTGTAAATAAAGAAAGGAAGTCACCTACAACTACGAGTGATGAAAAGATTCAAATGAGTTTTCTTCCCAATTCTGGATGAGAATTTTGATGGTATTGTCTACGGAGTGATTACGGATGAGATATTTCTGGTTCTAGAGAGTTCAAATATATGAATTGTTGAATGATGTTAAGTTTATAAAAAGGGTAAAGGTTTAAGTATCCTTAAGGATTTTATGATAATTCGTGCAACTAGCGATGCAGCCGCGGTGGATTGATTAGTGTGGAAGTTAAAAGGGGGAAGTAGCCTAAGAAGTATATTTACAAGTTAAGTGGAAGTCAACAAATTAATTTAAAGGATGGTACTTTTTAGATAGAAAACTCAAACAAGTTATCTTTCATAAGGGAAAATAAGAATCGTCAGGATAAAGATTCCATATGTGTGGGTTGAGAAGAGTATGTCAATAGTAGAAAACTGCAATTCTTGAGATTAACGGGAAAAAAGGGATCCTCAAGTACTCTAATTGTTGTGTATTCCCAACTTAGCAAAACTAAGAAACAAGATTACCACATGAGCCCCTGATCACGACACTAGCACTCATAGAGAATGTACAAAGGAGTACACCGATGTAAAAGGGATGTGTTAAGGGAATGGTACGAAAAAGGAACAGGGGTATAAGGGTATATCCAATATATGAATAGCCAGCATGCAATGGATAAACTCGGGGAATTTGAAGCGCAAGAGAGCCAGATGATCATTAAACATGGGTTTTTATTTAAGGATTTATCTCACCACCTTCATGAATTGAATCATCCGGGTGATTACTAGTAACACAACTAGCTGGTTCACTTTTGTCAATCAGAACTATCAAAGTGACTAAGGATTACACAAAATTGTATAAGAAAAATATGGTTTATCTACAAGGTGACTTAAGTTGTACGCCTTTTAGCAATGGTACTTAAATTATGGCTATGTTCTGAAGAATGTTCGAAAGGACTTTAGGGCGCCCGATTATCCCTAGTCCTAGATAAATTGGAAGATTGAGAAAATGATTTGGGATGATTGAAGGTACGCTAAAGGAGATCTAAAGAACCACCTATCTCTTGATAAATGGCATGCCGCAATAGTGATTGTGTTAAGCATTAAAATAATATCATATGAAACACTAAATATCTGAAGACACTAAACCCCTATCCAATGGTTAGAAGTAGTGAGCCAAGCTAATGAGACTTGATTTAAGGTACTAAGTCATAAAGTATATAGAATCACTCGACAAAGGGTGTTGGCCCCGTAGTTCATACATGAGTAAAGAATGTAATAATTGATTCGAGTTTTGAGGACTTGAGATATTTTATGGGAGCCTCGTATGTCATGTAAGAGTAGTAAGAAGGGGTTACAAAAGGTTGGAAGTCAATTGGATTAAAGGAAACATAACCCGACGGATTCTTGAAAGTGTTGTCCAGGAGAGGCATATTGAGAATCAAAGGGAGGGGCAAGCTTAGCCTCCGATATTTTGAACTAGACGATATTACTCAGAGAATTGGCCAAGTGACCTATAAGACATGAACTACCTATGGGATTCGGGAACAACCTGCTCAATATTTCTATAAGCCAACCGCTTTAGAAATGCAAAAGAATTTCTTCCGTGATACCCTTGTAGAGAATGCTTAGATTTCAAAAGATTCGCTGCTCGAAGAAGTCTCATCTACTATCTTAAATCATTAAGTCTAGAGCTTCAGGACAAAAAGGAATAACCCTTATTACAATATTTTGGGGAAGTACTAATATGGAAGGAATGATATGAGAGATAAAAAAGATATAATGTTCAAAGATTCGTGCATGCTTTAGATTTCGAGGTTGCGCTATCATTCATGTTATACGGTTTCCTTATTCTTTACATATCAACTTATCGTGTGTACTTATAGAGATAATGTTATTGAGACAGATGTGGCAGGTGCAGCCCAGGATTCCGATGACTAAGGTGAGTTATGATTAACCCTATTGATTCCGAGTAAATATATGGTCGTGTGAGGCCAATATTACTTTATTTTTAATGGTTGTAGCCCTAGGTGGCATCGGATATATTTTTAGGCTGCTTGACAGGTATGGGATAGTCCTGTTTACAAAGAAAACTCTGCTGAAATTTTCAGAAATCTTGAGAGTTAGAATATTCCTCAACATTCGAGGATGAATGTTCTTAAAGGGGAAGGATGTTACACCTCTTATTTTTGTGTGTCATCTCTATCGTATTGTGGCCAACATAGGCTCAAAGATGTTAAGCCCCACTATAAGAGTTATGAAGGTTAATGGATGTATTATGTAAGTTTCGGGAAGGCTTAAGATTTATCGTATCAACAAAATTAGGTTTCAACAAAAGTTCTTTAATTCATCACCTTTCGGAGCATTTTGCGAATTGTGAGGCACATCCTGCGACCCACGGGAAATTCCTACGAGACGCACATCTTCCCCAGGATTTGACAGAGATTTTCTTAGCTCATGACACATCATGTAGCAGTCCTACTGATGTAAGTACAGAGGGTTTTGAGTTGGTAAGTGATTCGAGTGTTGGTGACATTTCGGTTGACCCAAAAGTAGGTGAGGAAAATAGGTTTCTCGGTTTATCGGCAAGGTAGGCAGTATGGTGGTTGAAGGCTATTTCGGATGGCTTGGACTAAAAGCATAAGTTGGCATTTTGGGAGGTGGTCCCGAGAGTCTTGCGAGAGACGGTGGTGGTGGTGGTTTAGTATTTTAGTAGAGCAAATGTTATGGAAATAACCTGAGGCAGTGAGGGTCCGGTAGAGACATTGATGGGGACGTTGGTGTGTTTGGTGGTATTTGCGTGGAGTTGTGTTTGGTTTCAGATGGAGACCTTTTAGTGGAGATAGTAATGAGGTGTTATGGGAGGTAGAAATGTGGAGGAACAATTAATTGCAGCACGTATTGTATACAGATTATTGGAAACAATTCGAGACATAAACTAAGTCACAATTTGGTTGATATGGACCATTGGATGGTAACACGAGGAGTTAATTGCTCGTGTGGGCTCCAAGATGTTGTTATCAATTTCATAAGTACTATCTTGAGGTTTGCTTCCCGCAATGCTCAAGACTAACCTATCAAGGGTGATCGAAACCTTTGACACAAAGGTGGTTCTCCCGGAGAACCAAGCGACCCTCCCGGAGGATCAACTAAGTATAACAATCCCGGATTGAAACGCTTAGCTAAATTGAGTTAACACTCAAGTTTTTCATTCAACAACAACTGATTTTTACAATGGCCTAAAGGTTCATTTTATAGTAGAGAATGGACCATTCTAGAAGGAAAATATAAAGACACAAACTACCAATTAATTCGACTAAGGTAGGAACGGGGGAGGGGAAAGGTCCTCGGCCTAGGGGAGTGAATCCCAAACTTTAATGTGTTCTAGAACTTCCCTTGATAGCTTTCGTATGTGATCTGGTCAACTCTTTAAATGATCTTCTTGAAGAGTGGTGAGAGACATCTCCCTTGATATGTATTCTTGACCGACCGATTGGAGTAATTCAATCAACTCCTTGGTTTCCTCAACTTCATCTTGATGTCGTGCAATTTAGGAAGTACACACACGATTTATCCTCTTGAGGTTCACACCTTCTAGATGGTGCATTTAACCTTTATTTCTATGTGCATTCTCAGACGTGTCACTCTTGAATGAAGCTTACTTCGGCCTAGTCATATTTCCACCTTACATAGTGTCTTAAATGTGTCCTACGTGAAGCTGAGGGTTCTTAATATGTCCTAAGTAACTACTAGTTCATCTAAGAATTTAAAGACAATAATTTTAAAGCAATTCCTAGGCCAAGACCAACACTTAAGGCCGAAAAAATACAACTCTATCTAAGACAATCAAGTGTTGTCTCCTCTACCATTCCACACTCCATACATTTTGAAGCTTTTGGCAGTGTGTTTATGGTTCACATTTGCATTCTTGGAGCTCTACTTCTTATCTTGAATTGAGGAATTATGTGCGGGGTTTGATTTATATCACCTACGAGATGCAAGACAATCCTGCGATTTGCACGACGTGCCACCGGACATGTTGGTAGACAACTTTTCATCCATTATATATGGACCTCTATTTACTAATTTAACTCATTTCTCCTACTCTCTAACCCTAAAAACTCTAGAGACACTCTCTAACAAGTCTCCCATGGTCCAAGACTAAAAGCTAAGGGAATCCAAAGGCAAACTACGAAAGTCTGACTTAGGGAATCCCGTGGTCATCGCTAGATCATCTTCCTCAGCGTTCTAACGGTTTTGGAGAAAATTTGGTGGTAAAGCAAGCTATATTTTGGATTGTTTCTTGCAAACGAATGTGAATCTCTTATTCTACATCATCTATCTAAGGTTCTATAAGTGTTGAAGATGAAGTTATTGAAGGTTTCTTAAAAGGCAAATACTTGTAAAGTCTTGAATTATATCTTGTTGTTGTACGCTGTTTTAAATGGTTTGAAGGTATTATATGGAGTTGTGGAGTTGTTGATGGGGTTGTGGTTATTAGTGGGATTAATATGGATATGTTGTGACTTTATGAATGGAAATTGAGCTAGAAACGATCTCATGAACTTATGAATGCAAGTTGCTCGACGACAAGGCTAAATGAGCTTTGTCATAAGATTTGAACCGGAATTGATACAAATTCTTTGTATAATGTAGATCATCGTTCGTAGAACATGTTAGAGCTCATGGATCGTAGATAGTTTCATCTATAAGGTATGTAAGGCTAACTATTCCTCCTTCTGGCATGACTCATACGTAAACGAATGTCCATCCAAAAGTACTCTACTCTTAAAAGCTAGAAAGGTCTATGTTTTTCATTCTAATGAAGAATCTTTTTTATTATTGTATATATTGATTTATTGACTCATGATGGAAGAGGTGTTGATGAACGTAGCGAGACCATAGGTCACTCCAACTCTGTTCATGATGTCCCTTGAGGTCTGTCTTGCATTACACTTATATATATGTATTTATTTTCTTACCGAGCCATGATATAGACGGCCGGATGTGACATTTATATATACACACCAATGCAATAGGGTACGACAACCTCGAGTCTTATTATGCCGAGTACGATAACATCGAGCCCTATTAAGGTCGAGTACGCCCACATCGAGTCCTTTGTAGGGTCGAGTACGACTTGATATTAATATCACCTCGAGTGTGGAATATATATAACTAGATTCTAGTGATATTAGGCATTCCATATGCCCATAGTAGCTTCCCGAGGTCCAGGTTGTTTCTTTATTTTGCCTTACTCTGGTTATTGTGTTTACTTATGTTTACTTGCCTTACATATTCAGTACATTTTTTGTACTGATGTCCCCTTATGGGGCACTGTGTTTGATGCCCTCAGGTACAGATAGATAGACTGACTTACCTCTATAGTAGGACATCTGCTTTCAGTTGTTGTTGGTGCACTCTATTTCTCTGAAATTGCTATACAGAGTCGGTAGGCATTATTTATATGTATATGGTTTTATTGGGTATGTCGGGGCACTGCCCTGACTTGAGTACACATATAGTACTTCTAGAGGCTTGCAGGCTAGAGTTGGTTATACATATGTTTTGTGTGGCCTTGTCGGCCCTTATAAGTTGTTGGTATACTCGTGATGGCCTTGTCGGTCTTAGTTATGTACATATGTCGTATTGGACATTTTCTGCCTGTAGGTTCCCGTTGCTTTTCATCTTACTGTTACTATTTGGAGGCCTTGTCAGCCCTAGTTTCATATCATTGCATCCAGGTACTATAGTTGGTTCGCTCGGGACTTAGGGTTGCGGATGCTAGCCACACCCCCCGAGGTTAGAGTATGACAACTATAGTCTCAAGTAAGCTCATAATAAGAACTAGAGTGTCCTAAAGCACCGGTGTAGAAATAAAACCTGGGGGCGCTTGAGCTGGCTCTGCCTCATCAGCCTGACCCTAGTTGTGCTCATCAATTAGTACCTGATCATCCTCTGAAATAACCTCTGGATTCGGAGACACTACCTTATCACGGGCCGGAGCAGCTGATGGTGTTTGACATCGGGCTAGTGCTATAACTCGAGGTCTACCTCTACCTCGCCTTCTATCATTTCCCCTGTCCCTGCCCCGTGCACCACCTCTAGCAACGGGTGCGGGAACCTGATCCCCTTCTGCAACTGAATGAGTCCTCACCATCTGTAAGAAAGAGTGAAATAAAAAAAGATTTAGAATTCAATAAAGTTGAGGACGCACTATAAGAATGAAAGAAGAGAACTTTATTAAATGTTTTATTGCCTCTCGAAGATAGGTACAGACGTATACATACCGATCCACAAGACTCTACTAGACATTGTTCTTGTACCTCATGAGACCAATGAACCTAGTGCTCTGATACTAATTTTTCATGACCTAAAATCTTATTTGTGCTGTGAGGGAACCTACCCTAAATCCGTAGGCAAACCCCAATCATACAAGATAATATACATAATTGAAAGTGCGGAAAGTAAGAAAAACACTCAACGTACTGACAAGGTCTTAATAACTTAATACTTGGAAGTTGGATCAAATCCGCAAAATCTAGAAGTCACAAGTAGAACAACTTCTAAATATGATTACAAAGTTTGAATACTTAATACAAATATCGTCTGAAGTAAAAGAGAAAAGAATAAAAGGGTTAGAGGGAATCTAGTACTGGGAAAGCATTTGCAGCTCACCTTGGACTCCAAGTCAAGTTGTAAAGACTCGAAATGTTGTTTTGCTTATTTTACCTTGAAACCCCTAAATTACCCTTCCCGAGTCTTTATTTGCTTGCTTGTGACTTACGGGTATGGGTGGCAAAGGTTCCTAAGGTGATCAGGTAGGTTTTAGATCCTTATTATAGGTTTGAGAAAGTCTAAGTTAAGACAATATAGAGTTTGACTCATCCTTGACTTTTGGGTAAACACACTCTTTTTGTAGTTTAGTTGGTTCCATTAGCCCGGAATGCCGTTTATGACTTAGTCGAGCCTTTGGTTTGGTTTCCAAGGCAGTCGAGTGAGTTTTGGAGGTTTGGTTGTGAAATGGTGAAACTAGAACTTAAGAGTTCACTTTAGTCAAACTCGATCCTTAGAGACCTTTTTCGGGAAACCCGAGTGCACAAGCAGGCCTAAAATGTATTTTCTGATAGGTATACATGATTTGTTTGTATTCGGGAGGTCCCGAGAGTATTTCGAATGGTTGATGGGGAATTCTTAGTTTTGGATTGCTGCTGGTTGCTGGTGTTTGCGTCAGTGACCATGTGCTGGTACTGGGGTTTTACTATTCCTAGGTCTGGAGCTGAAATTATTTGTAATTGTTGTTGTACGGGTTGTTTTCAATCCATTTTATTAACAAGGGGTGTTTTATTTTAGAATTGTTCTAAGGTATCACTGTTATCAGAATCATATGTTAAAGTTGTTATTTTATTACTTGATTGTGGTGTATCTGGAACAATGTGTTCTTTATTAGAACTATTGATGTCTTCATTTTACTTAATTGATATTGTATAGCCTGAATAAATTTAGACTTATTTTGTCAGATATTTTTAACACTATCTTTGGACACCTGAAAGAGTTTAAAGATTGAGCCTTTTAATTTCATTTCTTTAGACATTTATGGAGAATCTATAGTGACTAAATAGTGTTTTTTATGTGTTTTTCTACTCTATCTAATTGTTTTCCTATGGTATTTAAATTAATATTTGTAAAGTTATTTTGTGCGAGAATGGATTTTGTATTTGTTTTTTCATCTTCTACTGAGTTTTTAAAAGGAATTGCGTCTACATGACGGCCATGAATGTTAAGCTTAATACCTTGTAGATGAGGGTGGTTGGGCTGGACCTTCCTAGAATCAGTTAGGGTTTCCCATTTCAGTGTTTTATTCCTAGTTGTAATAGGATTTACCGATTTAGAAAAAGAATACTCTATGGAATTTTGAGAGGAATATATTTCGAACCAGTCAAAAATAGAATGTTTATCCTATTTTCATTTACAAAGTCATAGAATATTTCATGTATTTGTTTCCTAGCATTTAAAAAGTTTTTAAAGAATCAATTTTTTTTTCTAAGTTATATTTTTCATAAAAATCTTTTTGTATGATTTTTTTATCTACTTGGAATTCTTTTTCTAAAACTCCAATTTCGTTTACTATATTTTCTGTTATCGGGGAAAATATTGGACTAGTAGGTTCTTGATCATTTATTTTTTCTCTAACAGTAGATTTTTCATATATGGGTCTAGGTATTTCATTGGTATAGTCTACGTTTCTTAGATTGGGTAAATCTTACGTAGAATGTCTCGGTTTTATTTTATAATGGGTATTTATTACTGAAGGAATTTGTGAGACTCTACCTAAATCTAGGGTTTCTATGGAACTTGTATCATCGTACCTACTACTCGTAGATCTTCTTAGGAATGATAGGCTAACTCTACCATCTTGGTATTGTGTTATTTCTTTAAGATGAATATTTGGTTGGGAAGTTTCTATGGGTTCAGGTTTAACTACTCCTTCCAAGATTCATTCTTCTAGTAGGGTAGTATCCTTCCACCTAATACGTCTTGATATTACGGTGTTAGATCTGGAAAGATTTGTTTGTAACAGTAGTGTTTCACCTTTTTTACTATGATACCTAACTTTTGTGGCAAAAGCAGAAAACATAGCTTTGTAATCGATTCTAAATATTATTTCTACCGGAATTGAACCTTCAAACATTTGGTAATTGTGGGTTTTTATTTGTAAGACAAGGGATTTTAGGATATTTTTATCATTAAGGGATACTGAAAAGTTAGGTAACAATCAAAAGAGATTGGTCCTGTGCAGAGACTAGACTCAACAAAACTTAATAAGGAATCTTCAAAGTTAGTGAATCTGACATCTCTTAAGATCGCAAGGATTGAAGTATTTAATTCTTTCTTAGTTAAGTGTTTTATCCCTACTTGGACTAAGCAAATATGAATATATTTATAGTTTCTTTCCCTATATTTTTTCAAGAAATTTTGAGAAAGTAATTGTATTGTTTCAAAGAATTTTGTTAATTGAATATCTCTTTCTTCTGTTTTAATAGTGAAATCAGTTTTGAAAAATTGGTATTTGATATTTTTATAAATTTGATCTCTATTTACTTTCGGTATTTCCACGGCAATTATCACTGCTTATGGACCCGAACCTGGGGGATCTATCCATGACCAGGATGAAGCAATTATCTATTGATTTTTCAAAATCTTGTATAACGATTTCTTCAGAATTTATTATCTTATTGGAATCCATGGAAGATGTTGAACCAAAATCAAAAGAAGTAGATTTACTGAAAAATGGGTCCATTTTTATGAAACCTTATTTTCAAAACTCCAGTTCTTCCTACAATCCCAAGCAATTCAAGGGTCTAATTGCCTACACTTGAAGACTTACTACCCGAACCTTCCTAGGTTAGAAAACTCATAAGAGCCTAAACCTCTAGACAAGAATTTCATAAATCTGAATAACATTTCTCTATATCTCTACCCCATGGCTCTGAACAAATATCCTGGGAAAAAGTAAAAAGATGAAAGAAATTAAAGAAATAACAGTTCAAGAACTGCAAAAAGAAATAAAACAAGTAAAACTAGATATAAAAGATTTGAAAGAAAAACAAAAACGAGATTCTCGAACTAATAAAAATGATCTTTTCAAAAGATATATATATATATATATTATATATATATATATATATATATATATATATATATAATCCTTTCAAAAGATTAATTAAAAATTTCTTTATTTTCTTAACTTTTATACTAAGTCAAAATGGGACAATAACTTTGAAACGGAGTAATAGCATAATCAATTTCAGACTTGAAAAGGGCTTTGGGTCCAATTTATGTGTTGTAATCCCAATTTCCGCTCAAAGTCGACGGAGTGCCGATGGACGACGTGGATCGCTTATTTGAATGCTTCAAATGCGGCATTTCTCCCCCTCGTAATCGCTTTTCCCTTTACACCTTCAATTCTCTTTTCCTAGTCGTCAAAAGTTTTTCTCTCTTCTAGTTTACTGTTGCACGACTTAGCCAAAGGGTTGTTTTGAACCCTTTGCCTAAGATCTGTCTTTACAATTTTTCGGACTAATACTGGTAATTTCTGTATATTGCGTGTCAGAATTGTTTACAACACTTGACTTTTGACTATGGTCTATTTATTTATATATAAATGGGACTTAATAGCAGGTAGGAAACCAATTTGGGAAGTGATTAGGATCAGGAACACGGCTAGTGCGGAGTTAAAGTCAAACAATATTACAACGATAACAAAGACAATAGTAATGGTAAGTTAAGAAAATAAAAGGAGGCACAAATTTAATATGGTTCGGTCAAGGTGACCTATATCTACAAGCGGGAAAGAGCAAATTTACTATAACAACAAATGAGGGAGTACAAAATTAGAGACAAAAAAACTGTAATTAATCCCAAAAATATATCCCAAGAGAATACCTCACAATTATCACTTACAAAGAAGAAGTTCACTCAAAATGTTTCCCAATACTAACTTTATGGAATATACTAAACTATCTATTACCAAGAATGCTCAAGATGCGTTTCTTACAATTTGGGGATGATTCAAATGAAGACCAATATTTATTGGGGAACGTTCTTGGTCCCAAGTAAAAAATTAAGATTAAAAGAAAATACATTTATTTTGGTTCCAAGCTAGAATGCTTTGGCTCCAAGAAATTTTACTTTGGCTCCAAGAACACGTGGCCATCACAAGTATTTTGCATATGGCCAAATGTAGGTTCTTACAAATCTCCACATGGCCTTAATTTGGATGATATAGTTATTTTTCTCCACCTCGAGAAAAGCCCCAATGGGCTTATGTCACGATTTGATGATATTAAAATCAAATAAATCTGATGTTGAAATTGTAGTAGAACTGGCAACAGTATATCCCAATAAAGTATACAATGAACCAGATCCGCGTGCTTTCGAATCACGAGAGCACCTCGAGAAACTTTCAGAACTCTAAAGCAGTGTAAAGCACACTTAAGCCCTAAAGCAAGGCTCGAAACGTGTTGGGCTTTTCACCTCGCTTATTGTGCACTCCATTGTCGTCATCAAGGCTCCAAGATAAACTTTTCCTTGCGAATGAGCGTTTCCTGAAAAGGCGACACTAAACAATAAAATTTACTTTATCGTAAAAAAATTCAATTTCTTTGTTCATATATTTGTTATTCATGCTTATATGTAATAGTCTTTGACTAGACATATAAATATTTGTACTTTTTTCTTCATTTGTATCGTTTTTCTAAAGCCCTTACTTCATTTGCGCGTTGCGTTTAATGCCCCAATGGACCTTAGAGCTTTTTTGCGCTTTTCGATTTTGATAACACTGTTCTAATGTGCCAAAGAAATGAGATTTTTCTTCAAGTCAAGAACATATCTAACATTAGTGAGAGTTCTCACCACACCATCGTGCATTTTGATCCGAACTATACTTTTCTGATTACAAAAGACATTGATACCCATTTGAAAACTCCAACTTCACCTGATCATATGTAGAAAATATGGAACATGTCCATGTTGGGACATATGGTACAAACAACCGGAATCTAAAGTCCACTCATCGTTTGATATGGAACTAACTTTAGTTGCTAAAATATAGTTCCCTCAATCTCATCAGCTGCTACACTAGCTTCAACTGCGTCAATATTTTTGTGCTCATTTTTGTTTTCCTTATCTTTTCTTTGGTTTTTTAACTTAAAGCATTCAGAGATAATATGGCCTCTTTATGACAATAACGACACTCTAAATCACTGTATTTGGACGTTGTGTCGGATTTACCCCTAACAAAACAAGCCAACTTCTGCTTGAGTCCTATTAGCTTTCCCAACAATATCTCTGTCTGTCTTTTCTTTTAATTTTAAGATAGATTTGATATCCTTGTAAGTGATATTATCCTTTCCATAAAGCATAGTATCTCTTATATGCTTAAATGATTGGTGTAGGGAAACAAACAATAACACAACTTGATCCTCATCTTTAATTTCAACATCTATATCACTCAAATCCATAAGAATGAAATCAAAGGAGTCAAGATTTGAAAGCATAGAAGTACCTTCAACCATAAGAAATGTATAAAGCTTTTGTTTCAGGTAAAGTCTATTTTCCTCTATCCTTTTCATATGCAAGGTTTTTAATTTTCCCACACGCCTTTCGCTGTGCTTTCTGCAGCTACTTCATGTAAAACCTCATTTGAGAGATTTTAAATGATACCCGATTTTGCCTTTTTGTCTATGATAGCAAACTCCCGGTCCGTCATTTTTCTAGCTTATTCTCTTTTCCTTGTAGTGCTAAGTCTATGCCATTCGGTGTTAGAATAGCTTCCATCTTTAGCTGCCACATTCCAAAGTTTGCACTTCACTCAAATTTTCCAATGTAGGTCTTTGTTACACATCTTGGCTACTGAAATTAACTCGGTTGGATCTGGCTATGATACTAATTTGTTAGGATCGAGAATCTGGCTAATGCGGAAGTAAAGCCAAACAATGTTATAATGACATTAACAAATACAACATTAATGATAAGTTATGAAAATAAAATGAGGCACACATTTAACGTGGTTCGGTTAACATGACCTATGTCCATAAATGGAGAGGAGCAAATTTACTATAACAACCGATACACAAAAGAGAGAGTATTAAAGAGAGAACTCTAATTAATCCCAAAAATATATCCGAAGAGAATACCTCACAATTATCACTCAAAAAGAAGAGATTCACTCAAAGTGTTTCCCAACACTAACTCTATGGAATATACTAAACTCTCTATTACAAAGAATACTCAAGATGAGGCAAGGTGTTGGCCAGTTAAGAATGCCCACGTTCAGAAGATGAATGTAGTGGAGATGGATGTGTAGGCATACTAGGAGGGATATGATAAGGAATGACGTTATACAGGGTAAGGTGGAAGTGGCGCCCGTGGCAGATCAGATGAGGGAAGCGAGACTGAGATGATTTGGGCATGTGAATAGGAGGTGCGTGGATGCACCGATAAGGAGGTGTGGGAGGTTGGCGATAATAGGAGTTATGAGGGGTAGGGTTGGCCAAAGAAGAACTGGGGGGAGGTGATTAGACAAGAAATGACGCAACTGCAGCTCACTGAGGACATGACCCTAGATAGAAAGGTGTGGAAGTCGAAGATTAGGCTAGAAGGCTAGTATCTAGCCGAGGGTTCTTCCTATTAGTAGTATCTAACTAGTAATCGCTTAGTTTCTTTTCCTCTATGGGTAATAGTATTTGTTGTCTCGTTTGTATGTATCTTGCTGCTGTGCTATCATATTTTTACTTGATATCTTGCTTCAAACGCTTTCTTTTTTCGAGCCGAGGGTCTATCAGAAACAACCTCTCTACCCCACAAAGGTAGGGGTAAGGTCTGCATACATCTTACCCTCCCCAGACCCCACTTTGTGGGATTATACTGGGTACGTTGTTGTTGTACTCAAGATGAGTTTCTAACAGTTTGGTGGACGATTCAAATGAAGGAAGAAAAACAACATTTATAGGGGAAAGTGTTTGGTCCCCAAGTAAAGAAAAAGAATTAAAGAAAATACATTTATTTTTTGACTCCAAGCTAGAATGTTTTGGCTCCAGGAAATTTTACTTTGGCTCCAAGAACACTTGGCCGTTAAAAGTATTTTGCACATGGCCAAATTTAGGTCATATCTTACAGAAAGCATCAAAGCTTAACTTTGTACATATGGTGCAGTTTAGTCTGGTTTCTTTGTGGTCTTTAGGTCATAAAAGAAAAATATAGAAAATATTTGAAAGTGTGCTGCAACTATGCCTTCAGTTGCTGTTTGACCACATTTTAAGTGAACTTAAATTTTGATATTTCTCTATTTTGTGGTTAATTTTTCTTATACAAATTTCAGAATCAGCAATAAGAGAAAGGAAAAAGGGAAAGCAGACTGTGAAGCAAAATGATACATTGGAAAAGCTATCAACATCTTCAGATACTTTTTTGTCAAAATCAAAGGGAAAGGTCCAAAATCCAACAGATGTTGAACTTTGCCTACAGAACGTACATACTGCTTTTGTTCCTTTTATCTGTTTTGATTTTCTAAACTTTGATGGCTCCTTTTCACTATTTACAAGTATTAGTCTTCAAGCACATTCATGCCATAACACAGTTGGGTGGAAACTCTAACTGAAATTTGAAGATTCTTCTTGTAGATCGGTTCATCAACAGCAAAGAGACAAAGTCTTAAGAAGGAACCGCAGTTCTCTCCCCTTGTATTTTATGGTTCTCCACATGGAGTTCCTCCAAAAAGACCAGCTCGTATGTTGCGGCTGTTGAATGAAATCCGTGTAGATTTTAATGAGCAAAATAAATTAAGGTAATTGAAAATGATTCTTTTATCACTTTTACCCACTATTGATGGTTAGGTATGTTGCTATTTTTCTCAAAAGATTTAATAATCTTGCTTTTTTTTAAAAAAAAGTATTCTTTCCTGTGTTTAACCAGACAAGATATATGGGCTACATTTCCAAGGCAAGATGAAGCGATGAAGTATGTCAAAGAGCAAACTAATGCTCGTGTTTTCAGTTACCAGGATCATGTTAATGGTCAAAGAAGATTCCTTGTGTCTACATATAAAGAGTTCTGGAGAAGGTAGGTCTTCTCAGCTGTATCTGCATTAAAATATGTAAAAAGATTATACCTTCCCCCTGTCCTAAACATTCTCTGTGTTTATAATTTTGATCAGGTACAAAACTATGAATCCTAAATTTCGGCACCACTATGAAGTAATCCAGGAGGTAATCTTTTGTAGTTTTCCTGTCAAAACAATAAAGAAGTGCATAGATATGAAATTTATCATTAGATGCTGCTGCTGATAAATATACTAGGGATCACACTAAAGAAGTGCATAGGATGTAATCTTTTGTAGTTTTTCTGTCAAAACAATATTGAATTACATAGTAATCCAGGAGGTGACCTTTTGTAATTTATCACCACTATGGAATGGCTTAGTGAAAGTTCATTCTGGAAACTTGTGAACTTTCCTTGATTTTCTGACATGATGAATTACATGCACTTGTATATCCAAAGATTACTTTGAATCTGTTCGAATATGAATAGGAATAGGATTTGTATATAGTATCCTACATGAAAAATGATCGGGATATACAACAACAACAACAACATACCCAGTGAAGGGTCTGGGAGGGTAGAGTGTACGCAGACCTTACCTTTACCTTGGTAAGTAGAGATGCTGTTTTCGAAAGACCTTCGGATCAAGACAAAGCAAAGCAAGAGAAACAGTTAGACCCGGACAAGAAATTTAAAGCGGTATGAAAATGATGGTAACAAAAGCGAATAAGCCATGATAAAGAATTCTGAAAAAAGAAACAGTAACTAACGCAGATAAATAAGATAAACAAAGTACACGAAAGAACATACAACAACAGAAATCAAATGACAGGGGACTATAAAACAATACTGCGCCTACTAGTATGATAGGCTAAGCAGGGATACAATAATAACACTACAACTACTAGTATGTAAGTGTAAGTAGGACTATGCTCAACTACCTACTACCCTTCTACCCTAATCCGTGTCCTCCACAACCCCCTATCGAAGATCATGTCCTCAGTATGTTGCACCTGCGCCATATCCCGTCGAATCACCTCTCTCCAATACTTCTTCGGCTTACCTCTACCTCTCTTGAACCTGTTCATAGCCAACCTGTCACACCTCTACACTGGGACATTTGTGCCTCTCATCTGCACATGCCCGAACCATCTCAACCTCACTTCCCGCATCTTATCCTCTACCGAGGCCACTCCCCCTGTGTCTTGGATATCATCATTTCTAATCCTATCCCTCCTTGTATGCCTACACATCCGTCTCAACATCCTCATCTCCGCAACTTTCATCTTTTGGATGTGCAAAGTCTTGACTGGCCAACACTCCGTCCATATAACATAGTCAGTCTAACCACCACCTTATAGAACTTGCTTTAAGTTTGGTGGCACCTTTTTATCGCACAAGACTCCAGATGTGAGCCTCCATATTATCCACCCTGCACCAATACGATGTGTGACATCATCATCAATTTATCCATTCCCTTGGATAATAAATCCGAGATATTTGAAGCTTCCTTTCTTTGAAATGACCTGAGTACCAAGCCTCACCTCCACGCCTGTCTCGTGGTCGCTCCCGTTAATGAACTTGCACTCCAAGTATTCTGTTTTGGTCCTACTCAGCCTGAACCCTTTAGATTCTAGAGTCTGTCTCCAAACCTCCAGTTTAGCGTTTACTCCGCTGTGAGTCATCAATCAGGACTATGTCGTCTGCGAATAACATACACCATGGTACCTCCCCTTGAGTTTGTCGCGTTAGTCCATCCATCACCAAGGCAAATAAGAATGGGCTAAGAGCTGATCTTTGGTGCATCCCCATCATCACTGAAAAGTGCTCCGAGTCTCCTCTTACTGTCCGTACCTTGGTCTTGGCTCCATCATACATATCCTTGATCGCCCTACTGTACGCCACATGTACACCTCTAACCTCCAAACATCTCCATAGAATCTCCCTAGGGACTTTGTCGTATGCCTTCTCAAGGTTGATTAAAACCATATGTAAGTCTCTCTTCCTCTCTCTATACTGCTCCACCAACCTCCTAATAAGATGAATGACATCTGTAGTCGAACGCCTCGGTATGAATCCAAACTAGTTCTCGAAAATAGACATGCCTCTCCTCACCCTCGTCTCCACGATCCTTTTCCAAACTTTTATAGTGTGGCTCAGCAGCTTGATACCTCTATAGTTGTTGCAACTCTGGATATCACCTTTGTTTTTGTACAAGGGAATCATTGTACTCCACCTCCATTCTTCGGACATTCTTGCCGTCTTAAAAATGACATTAAACAACTCAGTCAGCCAACTCCAAACCTGTCCTGCCTGCGCTCTTCTAAAATTCAACTGGGATCTCATCAGGCCCGGTCGCTCGTCCCCTACGCATCCTACGAACAACACCCTTAACCTCCTTAACCTTAGTACTTCTACAATATTCAAAATCCCAGTATCTTCCGGATTGCTCCAGATCTCCCAACACAATGTCTTTATTTCCTTCGTTCAAGAGTTTATGAAAGTAAGACTGTCACCTCCGTCTAATACACGCGTCCTGCACTAGTATTTTTCCGTCCTCGTCCTTGATGCACCTCACGTGGTCCAAGTTACGGGTCCTCCTCTCCCTCGCCTTGGCTAGTCTGTACAACTTCTTATCCTCGCCTTTTTCCTCTGATTCCACATACAAGCGTTCAAAAGTTGCCGTTTTCGCGCTGTAACCGCTAGCTTTTCCTCCTTCCTCGCCATTTTTTATAATTCCTTATTCGTTCACTTTTCCACCTCATCCTTGCTTTCTACCAATTTCTCATCCGCCACTTTCTTTGCTTTCACCTTCTCTTGAACTTTACCATTCCACCATTTGTTCCCTCGATGCCCTCCACGGCTACCCCGCGAAACCCCTAACACTTCTCTAGCTACCTCCTGAATGCAATTGGCCGTCCTGTCCCACATATCGGTCCCATCCCCACTACTCCCCCAAGCCCCCTTGGCCATCAACCTCTCCCCTATCTCTTTTTCACTAGCCATGGTGAAACTCCCCCATTTAATTTTTAGCCTATCATCCGCAATCCTCCACTTCTTCTCCATCTTGATCTTCAAATCCATCACCAAAAGCTTCTGTCGGGTTGTAAGATATTCACTCGTAATAACCTTGCAGTTTCTACAAAGATCGTTGTCGACCTTCCTAAGGAGCAAAAAATCTATTCAAGTCTTAGCCACCGAACTACGGAAAGTCACCAAGTGCTCCTTCTTCTTCATGAACCTCGAATTGGCATTCACCATTTCAAAAGCTTTAGCGAACTCCAAAAGTGAGACGCCTTCCCCATTTCTGTCCCCGAGGCCAAAGCCTCCATGCACGTCGTCATAACCCCTGGAAGTGATCCGATATGTCCATTGAAATCCCCTCCTATAAATAACTTCTTAGTGGGTGGTATATCTCGCACCACTCCAAATCCAACCAAAAGCGCCTCTTCTCCTCCTCGTCCAAGCCCGCATGCGGCGCGTAAGCACTAATAATGTTCACAGTGAACCCTCCAACTACCAACTTAATGGCCATCATCCTGTCATTTACCCTCCTAATTTCTACCACTTGATCCCTTAGCTCGATGTCTACCAAAATGTCTACCCCATTCCTATACCTCGACCTATCCGAGAACCATAACTTATACCCGTCCACATCCTTAGCCTTAGGTCCTACCCATTTGGTCTCCTGGACACAGGCTATATTAATCCTCATCTTCTTAAGAATCTTAACTAGCTCTATGGACTTCCCCGTTAAAGTCCCAATCTTCCAAGACCTTATTCTCAGCCTAACATCTCCATTACCCCACCTACACCCTAACCCTCGCCCCCGTCCTCGACCGAGAACATGACTCTAGTCTACCATCAGTCACCAAAGCCACTAAAGTGAATATAAACTAATAGACTAATCAAAGGTTCACACCTAAAACAGGAACGCCAAGAATGATATAACTAAAGGCAAGAAGAGTAAATGGAAGAACGTAAAGGCAAGAAACAATACAGTGAAACGTCAAAATTTAAATACAAGAATAAGGACAGAGAATAGATACGAGCAACCGGAGGTACCAACTCCAGTTGAACCAAACATGTTTGCCGTCAAAAGTCACTGTTCAATGCCGGGAGTTACTGTTCACTGCTCGCCACCAAAAGGTGCCCGAAAACTCAAGTATCTGCAGAGACCTGTTCGCCGCCGAAATCCACTGTTCAACAACAGAAAAAATGTTCCCTGCTAGAAATATTGTTTACTTCCGGAGTTATTGTTCACCGCCTGACCTTGCCGGAAAACTTTATTCCTGTGTAGACCTGACCGGAAACCTATGGTTTCCGATTGGAGGGGTGGAATAGACCAAAAAATGAAAGGAGAAGAAAGAAGAAAAGAGGAGGGTCTGGCCGGAAAAGTACTATCTAGAACGATTTGGCTGGAATAACTCACCGATGATTGATCGACGTACCTGGTCAGAGCCTCAGTGGGTAGTGTTGTCCGTCAGTGAAAGAGGAGAGGACGGAGAGACAAAGAGGAGAGAGAGATAAAAGGAGATGGTGGAGAGGTCAGCGTACCTAGTCGCCAGCCGGAAAAAGAGGGGTGGGGTGGGGTTAGTATTCTTACGGTTGGGGAGGAGGGTTCACCTTCCGGGAAGAGGGGTGGTGGAGTTAGTGGTCTTACTTCTTACCGTTTGGAGTAGAAGAGAGAGCAAATACCACATTATATTATAAGCATTCTACATTCATTGTAATGATCGGGATATAGTGCCTATAAATAGGAATCAATGTAATGTTGTAGTTACACAATTCAATAATATTTTTCTTCCATCATTTCTCACATGATATCATAGCATTGGTGAGATAATTATTGTTGTGCATCATTCTAGTGACGTCGAAGAAATAACTCAGTCACCGTGCAAATTTTCTGGTGACATGAGTGGTTGTCTGCGTCAAGCTTCAGAGTTGACGGTGTTATGTGAAAATCAACACCACCATCAGATCCGGAAGGCACCCGCGACCAAACCTCAAGGACCCCCTCCGACAGAAACCCCTACACGCGACGCCACACGCCAGGAAGACTGCTGCCTTTTTTGGCGAGATCCAGTTACGCGCTGACATGTGAGAGGTCCTATAGGTTTTTTCCGATGACAATTTTTCTTCCCTCTTGGTTGCCTACTGTTTTCGACCATAACCCATAAATGTTTCTCTGGAAATAATTGTCGGAATAGTGATTTTTTACCGGAACAGTGATTTTTTGCTGGAACAGTACAATTCCAGATTTCGTCTTTATTTTTCCGTCCTGTTCTCTTTAGTTTAGGTTGCCCAGCCTTCCCGAGCAGTCCTTACCAATTTTTGCAGATTCAAACCGCCGACGCAACCATATTCTTTTCGGCGACGTTCCAGCCTGTTTAAGGCAGGAGCTTGGTGTTTTCCTATTTTTTTGGTAATATCTTTTTGAAGTTTTGAGACATGACTTTTGGAATTGATGTTTTTTATTCCAAAAATATGGGAGTTGAAAATTGAAATCCTAAGATTACTTTAGAACTCTTAATGAGGAGATCTAGAAACTGAACATCACAGTCTTTGAAGAATCGACAAGGAGGAGGTCGGTTTGGAAGATTTCGACCTAAGTGTTATTATTGCAGTTGGCTTGGACACACTCGTGAAGTATGTAGACCTTGACCTGAGTGTAGTTATTGTAATAGGTTTGGACACACTCGTGAAGTATGCTATTCTCTAATGGTTGACCACCCAAGAATGCTCATTTACTCAGACTGCCACTATAGATGATCAACAAGTTTATTTATCCGAAGAAGAATATAATGAGTACCTTCGGTATCGAGCAAGACCTTCAGTATCGAGCAAGTAAGTAGACATCTTCCCAAGTAGCTTCAGTCGCACACTCTAATACCCTTGGATCGTGGGTTGTAGACTCTGGCGCTTCTGATTATATTTCTGGTGATAAATCACTTTTGTCGAATATTATTTATTCACCGTCTCTTCCCGCTATTACTTTAGCCAATTGGATCCAAACAAAAACAAAAGGAGTTGGACAAGCTAATCCCATATCTTCTGTCACTCTAAATTTTATTCTTTGTCCTTAGTTGTCCGAAGAAGAATATAATGAGTACCTTCAGTATCGAGCAAGACCTTCAGTATCGAGCAAGTAACTAGACATCTTCACAAGTAGCTTCAGTCGCACACGCTAATACCCTTGGTTTGTGGGTTGTAAACTCTGGCACTTCTGATTATATTTCTGGTGATAAATCACTTTTGTCGAATATTATTTATTCACCATCTCTTCCCGCTATTACTTTAGCCAATGGGATCAAACAAAAGCAAAAGGAGTTGGACAAGCTAATCCCATATCTTCTGTCACTCTAAATTTTATTCTTTATGTCCTTAGTTGTCCTTTTAATCTTGCACCTATCAGTCGTTTGACTCGCACCTTCAATTGTGACATAATATTTCTTGATAATTTTTTATTATGCAGGACCGCAGTACGGGACAGACGATTGTCGTAGGATATGAATCACAAGTCCTTTACTACCTTACCTCCACTCCTAATTCCTCTATATCAGGTCTGGTTACACATCCTCCAAACTTAATCTATAAACGATTGATACATTCGAGTCTGATCAAGCTACAAAAGATGGTGCCTAGTTTGTCTAGTCTTTCCAAATTATATTGTGAGTCTTGTCAACATGAGAAACACACTCGCACTACCATTCCACATAGTTTTGAAGGTCGTTGGGAGTCTATTTTTTCCTTAGTCCGTTATGATATTTGGGGTCCTAGTAGAGTCAGTTCAACCTTAGGATTTCGTTATTTTGTTAGTTTCATTGATGATTATTCAAGATGTATTTGGATTTTCTTAATGAAAGATAGTTCTGAGTTGTTTTCTATATTCCAAATTTTTGTGCTGAAATACAAAATCAATTTGGTGTCTCTATTTGTATGTTTCGTAGTGATAAGGCCTTAGAATATTTGTCTTCTCAGTTCCAGCAATTTACAACTCACCAAGGAATTATTCATCAGATATCTTGTTTATACACTCCTCAACAGAATGGGATGGGAGCACATGTTTTGTTTATAACTTAACCCCTGGGAAAGATAAATTAGCCACTGTGCTCTCAAATGTGTCTTTCTTGATTATTCTCGGGTTCTAAAAGGGTATCGTTGCTATTCACCTGATCTTTGTTGGTACCTTATGTCAGCAAATGTTACATTCTTTGAGTTTCGACCATACTTTACATCTTCTGATTATTCTGACATATATGAGGTCTTACCTATACCAACTTTTGAGGAATCTACTATTACTTCTACATCTCCATCCACAGCACCACCAGTCTTGCCCATGTCGTTTTTTGACGAATCTACAATGACTTCTACGTTTCCACCCACAGTTCCACCACTCCTGACTTATCATCGTCGTCCACGTCCAGCATTAGGCCCAGATGATTCATATCCTGCACCGGACCCTGCCCCTACTGCGAACTTGTCTTCTCCTAATCAACCGATTGCACTTCGAAAAGGTATATGGTTCACTCGTAATACTAACCCACATTATACCCTTTTAAGTTATCATTGTTTGTCTTCATCCCATTATGCCTTTGTATCATCACTGTCCTCTGTCTCTGTCCCTAAGTCTACAAGTGAAGCACTTTCTCATCTAGGACGTCGACAAGCTATGATTGACGAGATGTAGGTTTTACATAAAAGTGGTTTTTGGGAGCTTGTTCCTCTTCCTTTAGGTAAATCTACTGTTGGTTGTCGTTGGGTTTATGCAGTCAAAGTTGGTCCGGAAGGGCAAGTTGATCGGCTTAAGGCTCTCCTTGTTCCAAAGATATACGCAAATATTTGGGCTCGATTACAATGATACTTTTTCTCCCGTGACTAAAATGCATTTGTCCGTCTTTTTCTATCCATGGTTGTTGTCCGCCATTGTGCCCTTTATCAGTTGGACATTAAGAATGCTTTTGCATGGTGATCTTGAGAAAGAAGTTTATATGGAGCAACCACATAGTTTTGTTGCTCAGGGGGAGTCTAATCGGGTGTGTCAATTGTGTCGGTCACTTTATGGTCTGCAACAGTCTTCTCGAGCCTGGTTTGGTAAATTTAGCACAATAAATCAGGAGTTTGTCATGACTCGTAGTGAAGCAGACCGCTCTGTGTTTTATCGACATTCTTCTCTAGATTTGTGTATTTATTTGGTGGTTTATGTTGACGACATCGTTATAACTGACAATGATTAAGATGATATCACTAATTTAAAGCAACATCTCTTTTAGCATTTCCAGACTAAAGATCTCGGCTGACTGATGTATTTTCTAGGTATTGAGGTTTCCCAATCCAGGTCAGGTATTGTTATTTCGCAACGCAAGTATGCCTTAGACATTTTGAGGAGACAAGAATGATGAGATGTAGACTCATTGAGACTCCTATGGATCCGAATGCTAAACTCGTGTTAGGACATGGGGAGCCACTCAGTGATCCTGGAAGATATAGGTTGTTGGTTGGTAAGTTAAATTATTTCCCAGTGACTAGACTTGACTTTTTTTTTCTTCTGTGAGTGTTGTAAGCCAGTTTGTGGATTCTCCCTGTGATTGTCATTGGGATGCAGTTGTCTGCATTGCGCGAACATAAAGTTGACTCCTAGCAAAGGACTACTCTTTGAGGATCGAGGCCATGAGAAGATCGTTGGGATATACATACGCTGATTGGGCAGGATCACCTTCTGATAGACGTTCTACATCTGGATATTGTGTTTTAGTAGGAGGTAATTTGGTATCCTGAAAGAGTAAGAAACATAGCGTGGTTTCTCGATCTAGTACAAAATCAGAATATCGAGCAATGAATGTAGCAATTTGTGAGCTACTTTGGATTAAACAGTTGCTCAGAGAACTAAAATTTGGAGAAATCAATCAGATGGAACTTGTGTGTGATAAAAAAGCGGCCCTTCATATCGCATCAAATCCAGTATTTCATGAGAGGACCAAGCACATTGAGATCGACTGTCACTTTGTCAGAGAAAAGATACTCTCCGGAGATATTGTTACAAAATTTGTGAAGTCGAGTGATCAACTTACAAATATTCTCACCAAGTCCCTCACTGGTCCTCGTATTAGTCACATTTGTAACAAGCTCGGTACATAGGACTTGTATGCACCAGTTTGAGGGGGAGTGTTAGAATATGAATAGGAATAGGATTTGTGTATAATATCCTACGTGGAAAAGGATTGAGATATAGTGCCTATAAATAGGATTCAGTGTACTGTAGATATACAATTCAATAATATTTTTCTCCCATAATTTCTCACACGTACAATAGACTCTTGTAGTCCGGCCTTTTCCCGGACCCCGCGCATGGCGGGACCTTAGTGCACCGGGCTGCCCTTTTTTTTTTATACTATCCTAGCTTTATATGTGTGTGTGTGAGAGATAGAGAGATGCCACCTTTATACAACAACAACAATAGCATACCAAGTGTAATCCCACAAGTGGGGCTGTTGCCACCTTTATATGATTAATAAAAAAAAAGAGCTGCTGCAAATGTCAGACTGTTATATCCTATTTTCAGGGATTGCCATGCCATCTCTACTTTGATCTGGAGTTCAACAAGAGAGAGAATGCGGATAAAAATGGAGATGAAATGGTTGACCTTCTGATACAGGTCATATTTGATGCTATCAAGGAAAAGTACTGTCTTGAAGGAAACAATGATTGGGTTGTCGAGCTTGATTCCTCCAATGAAGGTAGGATGTTAATGGACGGTTCTATCTAGTATTTCAGCTGTATGCAGTATGTTGTCGAAATGATATGTAGGTATGTATGCTTATATTATTTTTTGCATATATGTATATTTTATTGGTGAACGACCAGCCCACTGACTGTTGCATAAGTACTTTTCTGACAATAGCCTAGTGCATGGTGTGAAGCATGTTCGTCCATCATTTCCATGGTAATAAGCTAGAATATGTAGTATGAAAACCTAGTAAAGTGTAAACTTTTTTAATTCAGCTCATGTTATGCAAGTGAAATTAGGATTCTACTCGGCAATATGGCAAAGAGAACTTCTTTGACTGAAGTGGAACAATGGGATAGGTTGTGATGCACCTATATGTCACTGTTATATTTGTCCACTTGCTTATCCCTTACTCTGACTTGATTTATTACCCTGCATCATTATTTGGTGACAAACGAATACCTCTGTAATGGGCTATTAGATGTTCATATTGAACAATAACTCTTGTGAAACTAGGGAACTCTTTCCTTGCTTATTTCCGACTTGATTTTCCTATGTGATATTCACAGGAAAATGTTCTCTTTTTGTGGAGAACCTTTTCATTAGATATCATGCTAATTTTCAATATCACTGGATCTTCCTGTTGATGTACAAACATATTACTAAAGCAAGATCTTCATTTAAAACAGGAAGCAGTTTTAGGCAAATATGATTATTTTGTGGATGAAGTTTCTTTTGGTTGATCAAATGGGGCACACAATCTGGTTAGGAACTGCAGTAAAAGTAGTATATGGGAGAACTACCACAGGATCTGATGCAGAATACTTCTTTTCTATATCAATAAGACTGTACTATGACTTTTTTATGTTATCGTAATCCATATTAACATAAAGTTTTGCTGGCAGAAAAATTTTCTCGTCATTTAATTATCCGGTTTCCAAAGGCTGCTTTCAAGGACAACTCGCATGCAGGTGCATTTGTTACAGAGGTATCATACTCATCGGTTCATCCCACTTAGGCCCTGTTCAATTTCAATTTATCATTTTGTGCAGGTCAAGTTTTTAGGTGTTCAACTTGTATCTCACTATTTTTTAATTAATTTTTATGTCTTGCAACATGTGCATTATTCATATCTTTTTCGGAAGAATACAACTACAAATGATTGGTCACTAAATTCTTTTCTTCTTACTCTCTTCTTGAACGTAGAAACAGTTATCAGTTTTTGTGCCCTATTTTCAGATATGTTCAAGGATCAGTAGCTTAAGTGAAAGTGATGGAAGATTTAGAAAGCTTTTTGTCTCAAAGGATTCAAGCTCAATCGATATTCCATTTCAACTGTTTGTGGATAAAGCTGTCTATTCTAGAAATCGCTGCTTTCGCCTAGCCTTGTCATCTAAAGCAGGGAAGAGTTCTGTGCTTCTGCCAAGTGGGCGTTTTAAATGTAAGGACATGGTATGCAACTTTTTACTCTGATGGTGTTCATTACTAGGTTGATTATGTTAGTAGGTGGACAGTTTGTCTTCTGCATGAATGATTTAGTCAATTAACCAGGTCATTGGTAACCTAAGTTGCTCGGACTCGTGTGCGGGTGTCCGATACGGGTGCGGATCTAGAGGTCGGATCCTTCATGAACTAAATTTTAAGATTCGGGGATACGGATCCAGGTATGGATAGGGGTGCGGGGGTGCGGGGATTCGGCTAAAAATAATTCAAATATTGAAAGATAAGAGTTATAAAACCTAAATTATGAGATATTATGTGGAAAACTTGAGAAAATATTGATCAAGAAGAGAATCCCATAATGGAGATAAAAGGAAAAGGGTGACATAGAAATTTCTATGTACAAGGTATTCCATTTTCTTCAGTTTCACCTTAGCTTTTGTTTTGATTATAGAAATCATCCAATCTATTCGGAATTTCTCCATCGACTTTGGTCAAAGTACCCAAAATCGGTTGACCAGATAGGGTACGGATCCCACACCTACGTCGTGTCGACACGGGTGCGACACCAAAAGTGAAGAGTCCAAGCAACTTAGCTGGTAACTTGTACTGTTAAATCAATCTCGGATTTCAGCTATCAAAAAGTTTTGTGGTAGTAAATACAGCAACCACATACCCAGTGTAATCCCACAAGTGGGGTATGGGGAGGGTAGACTGTACGCACACCTTACCTCTACCTTGGGAGGTAGAGAGACTGTTTTCGATAGACCCTCGGCTCAAGAGAAAGCATATCAAAGCAGGTGGGAAAAGAAATAAAGAGAGCATACTATAGAAAGCGAGACAACATTTCGAAAAAGGACAAGGAACATCAAATAATAATAAAAATCAAAGGACAAGAACTACAACAGAAATACTATGAATACTAGTAAGGAAGGATATACGAGACAACGCCCTACTACCTACTAACCTTCTACCATAATCCGTGCCCTCCACACCCTCTTATCTAAGGTCATGTCCTCGGTGAGTTGTAACTGCGTCATGTCGCGTCTAATCACCTCGCCCCAATACTTCTTCGGCCTACCTCTGCCTTTCCTGAAGCCATCCATAGCCAACCTCTCACATCTCCGCACTGGGGCATCCGCACATCTCCTCTTCACATGTCCAAACCATCTTAGCCTCGTTTTCTGCATCTTGTCCTCTATCGAAGCCACTCTCACCTTATTCCGGATCTCTTCATTCCTAATTCTATCTTTCCTCGTATGTCCACACATGCACCGCAACATTCTCATTTCCGCAATTTTCATCTTTTGAACAAGAGTGTTCTTAACTGCCCAACACTCCGCCCCATACAACATAGTTGGTCTAACCACTACTCGGTAGAACTTGCGAGAAAAGAGATGCACCAGCCGGGAAAAGATATATAGCATTTGAACTTTAACGCTGCTAAAATTGTTAAACCACAAACTACTAGGATCTTATTAACATCTTATTTAATAGGCTTAAGTCATCGAGGGCCCTTAAAGTTGTCTACAAAATTTATTTAGACACCTCAACTCAGCCTTATACCTATTGATATGATATGAGTTTAAGATGTTGATTTAACTTGTGTATTATATTAATGGTAGTGGAAGGAGACACCGACCTTTAAAATATGAGTAGTTAAATGAATTTGAGTTCTTAAAAGTTGTAAAAGTTGTACAGAATGATATTATTACAAGAATGATGCCGAACATACTGGGACATCCCAAAATGAAAGAGTGTCATCTGAATTGGAACTATAGGAGTTTGTTAAGAGAATCTGTAGAGCATACAGTCTTTCCTTAAACCAGTTATTTTTACACATATTTATACTTGTTCTAATAGCCAGCAGAAGCTGGCTTCTATAAGTGGTACTTCATGATTTGAGAAAACAAACGACCCAAAATGATCCATATGTGCTGTACTCTGCATTTGGTGCTCCTTATAGTTCTACAGCAAGCTACATTTCAATAAATATCAGTACAAAATATATATGTATAATTTGAAAAAGCAAAGGTTATCACTACAAAATATTCTAGATAAGGAAATGGGAAGTGTGTCCATGGTTGTTAAAACCCATCCATGAAAACCGTTTAGTATGCTTTACATGTGATATTTGCTTGTAGCTTAACCCCAGAGACTTTTCAACTTATAACAGACTGAGGAAGAAGTGTTTATGGCATCCTTGATTTGCAATATGGATGCTGATTTTGAGAAGCTACTGATCTGCAAAATGGATCTAGATTGTGTGAAGGCCCTTCAATTTGATACAGAGGTAGCTCCTCTTTACGTATTATTTTTGTAGCACTTAGATTTCCTCACTTCAAAATCTGTTTTTCTGTGTTACGGACTTTATTTTAGCCCCTCCTGGTTTTTTTTGAAGAACAGAAATAATTTCAATAACTACTACTATGGAGTCTATCCTGACACCAGTGGCAGTTGTCAGATTTAGAGTTGTATCTGCTGCCATCATTTAGGGGAAAGCTCTGATTGATTGCATTCTAAAGGGCTCAATATCATTCGTATGCAGAGTACCGGGAGTTTCCAACTGCATTCTGCTGTTTCACTGAACTTTGACCTAAATGCTTGTACAAGTGATCCTTCAAGAACTTATTTGATGGGAAAATCACCGTTCCCATGTCTGGATGTGTTTGTAGAGTCTGTTGCTTCAATTGGAAATATACCAGGTGACACCCAAAACTTTCAGCTTCTTTAGAGCAGACAAACATAGATGACTTTTATTCCTATTCTCCCTCCACCCTTTTTCTTTTTTACCGTTCGCATGCGTGCTTTGTTGAATAAATTGGACTGTACTTGCATATGAAAAGTTCGTTTCTTTTTATATCTTGTGTTTTACATTGTCCGTGTGTATATATTGTAATTACTGGTTGCAATTATCTCAATATTTCTACATAGCAGAAAGTTCAATAAATGCATTAGTATATTACCAATTTAAGTGCCCATCCCTTCATGTTAAGTTTTGCAAGAATACCCTGCAAATGGTGAATGGGCCTCCCTCCCTTTCTTGTCTTTTCTCTTACTAGATAGGTCCCTCCCTTTCTTGTCTTTTCTCTTACTAGATAGGTCCCTCCCTTTCTTGTCTTTTCTCTTACTAGATAGGGAGAGCGTTCATGGGGTATTTCTCCCCGCCATTATTTTGGTTGGTATCAGAATACTAATTGTTTTTCTCTCTTTTCTTTTGTACTTTGATGGGTCATTTGGTTCGTGGACAAGTTATACAAATATTATAACTTACTTTGAATTATAATAAGGTGAATTATAGGAACTTGATAATTGTATTTGTTATGAAATGTTTGGTTCGTTGTATTAATATTTAGATATAATGTGTGTCATCCAAAACGTGTGTTTTGTTTTAAATTGGAAATGTTGATTGCAATCATACCCTAGGCCTATATCAAGAAAATTTATCTAATCTAGTTTTGGATTTTATTAAGACGTGACATTATTTTAGCCTAACATAATCACATATTTTATGAGATATATAATTTCATTTACTATATCAAATAATGAACACTTTAAGAGGAATACTGAGATGAGGTATAATAAATAAAATAATTCTTGTGTTCTTTTAAACGTGGAATTTATTTTAAACACTTCTCTATAATTTTAAAATCAATTTTACAAATATGATTAGAAACAACTAGATAATAACTAAGAGATGATTAACTATACAAGTAATAGTTTAAAAGGAAAATTTTATCATTTGCATGATTTAATGGAAGTATTGCTAATAGATGTATTATTATTCTACCATATGAATTTCAGCATAAAATGCTGCACGAAGATTATCAATATATGGATTAAAGGTGGAACAAAACATTGTTTATTAATGCATAATATAACTATGGAGCATGTTTCACTCTATGATTAACTATGGAGAATGTTTCACTCTATGATTAACTATGGAGCATGTTTCACTCGATTTTTGGACTTAGTGAGGCAGGAACCAATATCTACTTTAGATTTCACAATTTCAAGCACTTCCATGGTCACCCCACACTTTAACTTTAGCATACAATCCAACAAGTTACAAAATTTGCTCAATTCTACTAATTTAGCCTCATAAAGTCTACTTGAGCATATTCACAAACAATTTATGTGCATGTATTAGGGAGTATGTATTCTTGTAATTAGGAGAGCAAAGCTAACCCAAAAACTCAAATAAGCAAGATGTGAATTCATACTACATACTCATCTAATTTACAAGTCAATTTGTGCACTTTAATTTCAAGAGAGTGAGTAAAAAGATCTCCCGATAACTCACCTTTTTGTCTTGTTCTCTGCGCCCCAGCTAACTGTCTCATCTGCACTTCTAAGTTTTGAATGGCCTTGGCCTATGACATACTGTGCTCCATACGCTTTTCGAACATGTCACTAATGCTCTTCTCAACTTGTAGTTGTGGCTGCTGTTGATAATTACCCTGAGGTCTATTTCCACCCTGGTTACCACCCCAACTGAAGTTAACGTAGCTATTTCATCCGTACAGTTGAGATTGTAGTTGTATCGAAATTCTTTGAGTAATAAAATTCCCCTTTCTACCTAAATTCTTTATTAATTTATTGGATACATTACAAAACACACCCTCCTTAGGTGTCAATTTGGGGTGCTTTGTGGGCCCCAATCCTCCTCATCTTGGACTTAGACCATGAATGTAGCACTTAGACAACTCTTCTCCACAAGTCTCGAGCTCTTCATTCACAACAAGCATCTTCTTGATTTCCCATTGAAGCCCAACAACTGTGGCTTGCATGTCCTTAGCTTGAGACCTTGTGAGTGGCCTTCTTGGTGCTTCCCTAACTTCATCCTTGTCCATGGAGTTATCGGTTTCTAGATGTTAGTCTTACCACTTCCAATCGTTTTTGCTCTATGTTTTAGGAACACGATATGATAGATGAAGACGTAAACCCATAAAATATAAATAGGATGATTGATATGGAGAAGCGTTACTAGAATGTTATACGTTAGGAGGATACTTACCAATAGACAAGTTATATAAAACGATTGTAAGACCAATTACATTATATGAGAGTGATTGTTGGATCGTTAAGGTCCAACATATCCACAAGATGAGTGTTACAAAAATGCAAATGTGAAGTGTGCGACTAGAAATGATCACATACAAGTAAAGTAACTGACAGAGGGTCATTTGACATGGTTTGGTCATGTTTTATCTAGATCTTCGGATACGCCGATCTGTGCTGATATCAGGATGATTGAAGGTGTTAAAAGGGAGGATGATTGAAGGTGTTAAAATGGGCGACAAGATAGCTCTAATGTAACATAGAAGTTGTCACAAAAGACCTACAACAAAAGAAAGTTGACTCGAACAACCTATAATCTCTAAAAATCCATATACAAATTTAGCGCAAAGTTGAACAGAATAGAAGAAAAAGATTCATATAGGCAATACCAACTAGTCGGGATTAAGTCTAGTCATGCTGATAAGCTTACATTAGGTCTAACTTCTGCTAAGATTTTTTTTTAATTGTTACATATTTGTATGTCATTGTAGAATATAGAGAACCTCTAGTGTTAGAGAACCTTAATTTGAATGAAACGGGTTCAGAAGGAGCAATGTGGAGAATGAGGATTCATATAGCCGACACCAATTAGCTTTGGATCGAAGGCTAATAGTTGTTGCTATGAGCTACCTGTCTGCCTTACTGGGCCATGACTGTATTCATCTTTTTGATGCCTGGGTGTCAAAGCTAGTGTTCTGCTTCTAGTTTTGTATTTGTCAATGCTTAAAAGCTGTAGCAGTCCACATGTGTTTGAGTGCGAAACCAAGGATTACTGCTTACTTTCTTACTATTACTTTCTTCGCAGGAAAAATCCGAAGTTGGTACGGGTTCTCTGAGTATGCATTGATGGTCTACAGCATGTCTAGAAATAGATTCTGTGAAAGAATTGGCAGACAACATAAAAGCAATCACGGTAATGCATCACAAATTTTACTTTTGCAAGAAAAAAACTTTTGGTAGTAGTCACATCTGTTTTAGCTGTCGCTCTCTGCTCTTTTATTTATCATCCAAGGTCACCTTGCAGCACATGTTTCCATTTTTACTATTGGTAACAGGTCCTGTGCATTGATATGCTTTTTTCTAATGTTCCCCCTTTTGTTTTTGTTTTGCTTTTCACATATGGTTTCAGTTATATACGTAGTTGATCTGCAAAGGGCTGTATATTATCAGAAGTGCCACGATCCTGATTGCAGAGGTAAATGATAGTCTTGTTTCATTCATCAGTTGAACTTCTTGGCAAAAAAATGATGACTTGTCGCCTTTATTGATGTTAAAAGGCTATCGATCTCCCTTGCGACCTGTCCCTGATAATGTCTTACCTCATTCATCCATTTCCTTCAATCTGCCTGGACATAATTTGGACGAGGAGCAGCCAACTGTAACCAGTGACAAAAGCATTTTCAGCAGCTGCAAGAAAGAATGGTGGCTTGAAGCCATAAGAGTTGCAGACAGTGTTGAGAACGTACAAAAAACATTGGATCTTACTGAGGTTGTTTATCTTCACCTTCCAACTTGTTGTGAATTTTTATTTTATCAAAAGTAAAAGGGTAAAAAATGTCTTCCTTCCACCTATTGGATCAAATATGCCCCTCCTTCTACCTAATGGTTCAAAGATGCTCTTAACGTATTAGAAATGACTCAAAAATGCCCTTCTTCCACCTAATGGATCAAATTTGTCCCCAATGTTAGTTTCAGGCTTAAAGTTGCCCCTCCATTAACGACACCATTAGATGACATTTAATTATTTTCTTATTAAACACATATTGGTCCACATAAAATTCTGACCCAACTCGAAAGGACCCGACTCATCCATCACCCAATCCAACACAAAAACCGTTTTAGTTTAACGTAGCTAAACAATAAAATCATTTTTTCACCTCCCGTTTTCAATTATTTTTTGTATCATATCATTTTTGACATTTTGGGTGGCGAGTAAGTTGTTGATTCCACCATATTATATGCTCGTGAAGAGACCATCTGGTATTGATAAAGTAACACTAGCAATGTCATTGCTCATCGTCACCTAAAGAGAGGGTATACAATCACGAGGAAAGATGCGAAAAATTCGTGGATCAAATTAAGTACAAAAATTTAAACACGATGTACAAGATCATCTAGGTTGGAAGTGGATGCAATTAGACCTACTGGATGGTTTAGACTGGATGGTTTATTGGTATAATGTCATATGATTTTGGAATTTTTACACAAATAACAACATACCCAATGAAGTCCCACAACTTGGGGTCTGGTGAGGGTAGAGTGTACGCAGACCTTACCTCTACCTTGGTAGATAGAGAGACTGTTTCTGAAAGACCCTCGGCTCAAGACAAAGTATAAGCACAAGCAAAACAAGAGAAATGGTTAGATCCGGACAAGAAATTTAAAGCAAGATGAAAATGATGGTAACAAAAACGAATAAGTCATGATAAAACATTCGGAAAAAAGAAGAAGTAACTAACGCAGGTAAATAAGATAAACAAAGTGGACGAAAGAACATACATCAGCAGAAATCAGGGGACTATAAAGCAATATTGCGCCTACTAGTATGATATGCTAAGCAAGACTACAATAATAATACAACTATTAGTATGTAAGCGTAAGTAGGATTATGCTCAACTACTTATTACCTTTCTACCCTAATCTGTGTCCTCCACAACCCCCTATCTAAGGTCATGTCCTCAGTAAGTTGCACCTGCGCCATATCTCGTCTAATCACCTCTCCCAATACTTCTTCGGCCTACCTCTACTCCTCCTAAACCTGTCTATAGCCAACCTCTCATATCTCTGCACTGGGGCATTTGTGCCTCTCCTCTGCACATGCCCGAACCATCTCAACCTCGCTTCCCGCATCTTATCCTCCACCGAGGACACTCCCACTCTGTCCCGAATATCCTCATTTTTAATCCTATCCCTCCTTATTTGCCCACACATCTATCTCAGTATCCTCATCTCCACAACTTTCATCTTTTTGATGTGCGAAGTCTTGACTGGCCAACACTCCACCCCATACAACATAGTCGGTCTAACCACTATCCTATAGAACTTGCCTTTAAGTTTTGGTGGCACCTTTTTATCGCACAAGACTCCAGATGTGAGTCTCCATTTCATCCACCCTGCACTAATACGATGTGTGACATCGTCATCAATCTCTCCATTCCTTGGATAATAGACCCGAGATACTTGAAGCTTCCTTTCTTTGGAATGACCTGAGTACTAAGCCTCACCTCCACGCCTGTCTCATGGTCGCTCCCGTTTCTGAACTTGCACTCCAAGTATTTTGTCTTGGTCCTACTCAGCCTGAACCCTTTAGACTCCAGAGTCTGTCTCCAAACTTCTTGCTTAGCGTTTACTCCGCTGCGAGTCTCATCAATCAGGATTATGTCATCTGCGAATAACATACACCATGGCCACATGTTTAATTTATGCACAAGAACTGGTTGAAAACGAGGTGAAAATAATGATTTTATCGCTTTGTTGCGTGTTAATTTAAATTGGGTTTTGTGATGGGTTGGGTTTGAATTATATGTAGACCAATATTAAATAAAGGCCACGTGTTTACCTGATAATTTAAAAGGACAGGTGTTTAATTAAATTTAGTTAAAATACCATATAATTGTATCGTTAATAGAGGGACAATTTTAAGACTGGAAATAACGTTATGGACAAATTCAATTCAATAGGTGGAAGGAGCGTATTTCTGAGCCGTTTTTAATATGTTAAGGGCATTTTTTATTCAATAGGTGAAGAGGGGGAAATTTGCTCCTATAGGTTGAAGGAGGGCATATTTGAGCCATTTCTAATGGGCATTTTTTACCCTTTCCTATTTTTTAGATATACTTAGATGAAGTGATTATGTTTTTCCTCGGAATAGTAGCTATCCCACACAGGTGGCTTTTCATCATGGTTAGGATGTTTCATGAATCTCGGGGAAAATTCATATGATAGGATCTAAATGAGCAAAACCCAAAGTTTAGGTGATACTGAAGCTCAGTAGCTGAACAACACAAAGGGTTAGGGATTTTCTCCTGTTCTGTTTTAGTTCCCTTTTCTGTTTTGTTTTTGAGCCAGTAGTGCAGTTTAGTTGTCCGCGGATCTTTAGTTGTGTTAGAACAGAACTAAGACTTTTTGCAAGTTAATATGGATGCAACTGTTGAGTTGCTTGTCTGGGCCTCTAGTGGAATAAAACTGATCTACATTGTTACTGACGCAAGAATTTATATCTTCTTCTGCCATTTCCTTTGTTACGTGAACTAGATGAGTCTGACTACCTTTTATTTTGTTACTGAGAGCAGGACGGAACATGTGAAGAAGATGAGTGGTGGATGGCTGTTGAAAGGACTGCATAATACCAGACAGAGCTATCGTACTTTGGAAAAGATTAGCCACATTAAATGCTGAACTTGTAAGCGTGGAGGTTTCCAGGTCCAAGCTAGTTTCCCCAATCACATCACATATTGTGTTTGTCCTGTTAATTGATGACTTCTCAATTTTGTCTACTATCTTAAAAAACAGTGCATGGTGGAAAGCTACATATGTTGCTACATTCCAAGTTTATACATCCATTGTAATTGCTCAAACGAGATTTGAATATCCGCACTTTTTTAATCAATACAGCTTTTCTAGTTACTGCCTGAAAATATTAATACTCGGTCCCAGTTTATGTGAAGGTTTGATTGAGCACAGAGTGTAAGAATAAAAAGAAGACTTTTGAAACTAGTGGTCTAAAATAAGTTATAAATATTTGTGTGGCTATAAATCATCATCTCATGAAGGTAAAATAGACATTTTAAAATTAGATTGTTTATTAAATATAGAAATATATCATTTTTTATAGAACTGACTAAAAATAAAAGAGTGTCATATAAATTGACGAATTAACAATCAAGAAATATCATGACCTTTTACATTAAGTTGATTGATGTGCCCGACTTAGATCTCTTATTTCTGCTTTGAGCTTGTTTGACCAAGTTTCTAAAAATAGCTTATTTTGAGTTGTTTTTGTTAAACAAGGTAATATACCCGTGATATACACTGAATATACAGAAGTATATATCACAGGTATACAGAAGCAGTGGACAGTGGCCCAAATCGACCGAGCTGAGGTTGAGGCCCATCACGGGATTTGGATGTCAAGCCCATCACGGGCAGTGGCTAGATTTGTATATTAGGAAAGTATATTTTATGTATATTGTAGTGTATTTGTTACTTAAATTAGGATATACACTTACCATAATTAGGATATACACTTACCATAATTGTATAGTTAGAATTATGGTAGAATAAGGTTTTAAGAATAGAATAGGAGTAGGATTCTCCTATGTAACTTGTATATATACCTTAAAAATTAATGAAAATAATCAAGGGGATTATTTCTTTCATGGTATTAAGAGACTAGGTTTTACAAAAAATTCTCTCCCAAAAATTTGTGCCACTCTCGGCCGAGTACCCCCCCTCCTCTCGGATTTCTCTTCTGAAAGTCGTCTTCTGCTCTCAAAATCTCTCTTACTTTCCCCAAATTTCCCCTCTTACTTCGTTCTTTCACTATGTCTAAGAACAATTTTCATCCTGCCCTCATGGTTTCTAACGTCAAGAACAGTATCCCTATTGTCCTTGAGATAGAAAACGCGTCCAATATGCGACGTGGGCGGAGTTGTTTAAAATTCACGCTAACTCCCATCAAGTTCTTCATCACATCATTCCTCCCGCTACACCTCTTCCCGCGGAGGATCCTCAGTTATGGATTACTCTTGATGCTACCGTTCTCCGGTGGATCTACGCCACTATTTCGGTGGACCTTCTACAGACGATTATTGAGCCGGATACCACGGCTATGGCTGCATAGAATAGATTGCGTGACATATTCCAAAACAACCAACATTCACATGTCGTCACACTCGAGCATGAATTCTCTCTAGTTCGAATGGACGAATTTCCAAACGTTTCTGCATATTGCAAGAAACTCAAGGAGTTGGCAGATCAACTCCGTAATGTTGGCGCACCGATAACAAATAGTCATCTAGTTCTACAGTTGGTTGCCGGTCTTCCGGAGGCCTATAATGGTGTTGGAACTCTCCTTCGCCAAAGCAACCCTCTTCCTGACTTCTATCGAGCCCGCTTCATGCTTACGTTGGAAGAAGCCGATTTGGCTAAAAAGGCGGCTACCGGAGCAAGTCCCGTCGTCATGGTGGCGTCCTCTCCAAGTTCTTCGGGTTTTGTTAATAATTCGGGCCAAAACCATAATCATGGTGGCGTCAAAAATAATCGTAAGAATAATAACAAAAACCGCGGGGGCAAACCGCGACGGTTCTGGTGGAGGTTCCGGTGGTCAGCAAGCAGGCGGTGGGCCCCATCCAGGGAACAGTGGCCCACTACCCCCTGGTCCCAGCAGTGGGGGCCGGGGAAGTGGGCCGTGGGCCGGCCAGCCCCTTATAATTCGGCGAGAAATTACGGTGGCCGGTGGGGCCGGCCAACGATTCGAGCCAAACAACCGGCGGTGGCGGCCCGGCGGCCGGTGGCCCGGCGGCGGCGGCGGCGGCTCCAGCAACTACGGCCCAGCTCCGTCACGGAAAGGAATTCTTGGGCCCCGACCTCCGCAAGCCCATCATGCAGCAGGCCCCACTCAAACCGATATCGAGGCCGCGATGCACACGTTGGGGTTAACTCAACCGGACCCAAATTGGTATATGGACACCGGTGCCACGACTCACATGACTTCTGTATCAGGTACTTTCTCATCTTATTCCAATTTGAGCACCCCTCGGGGGATAATTGTTGGTAATGACAGTTCTATTCCAATTCTAGGGTATGGTCAGAAAACGTTGTCCCCCCCCCCCCCAATCCACCCCTTCTCTTGAAAAATACTTTACATGCTCCTAAATTGATTAAAAAATTAGTGTCTGTCCGAAAGTTCACAACTGACAATCCGGTTTCCGTTGAATTTGATCCTTTTGGTTTCTCTGTGAAGGATTTTAAGACGGGGAGCCATCTCATGAGGTGTGATAGTAGGGGGGATCTGTATCCTATCATGCCCGGTTTCAGTCCATCGAGTCCAGCCTTGCCGTCGGTTTTGCGACCATCTCTCCTTCCGTGTGGCATGCTCGCTGGGTCATCCGGGATCTTCTATTTTATCAGTTTTAGATAAAAATAGTTTTATTTCTTGTAAGGGTACGAGTCGTACTCCACTTTGTCAGTCTTGTTCATTAGGAAAAATTGTTAAGTTGCCATTTGTAGACTCCAATTCTCATACTTCAATGCCTTTTGATATTATTCATAGCAACCTATGGACGTCTCCTGTTCTTAGTTCATTGAGTCATCGATATTATGTTCTCTTTTTAGATGATTATTCTAGATTTTTGTGGACGTTTCCAATTGCGAATAAATCAAAAGTGTTTTCCGTCTTCATAAAATTTAGAGCGTTCATTCGTACTCAATTCGAAAGAGAAATAAAAAATATTCAATGTGATAATGGGAAAGAGTATGACAATAGGGAGTTTCGGAAATTCTGTGCTAATAATGGGATCAATTTTTGGTTTTCGTGTCCTCATACATCTTCACAAAATGGGAAGGCCGAACGCAAAATTCGTTTCATAAATAACATTGTCCGAACTCTCTTAATTCATGCCTCCATACCTCCATATTATTGGCATCATGCTCTACAAATGGCCACATATCTTCTTAACATAATTCCTTTTAAAGGTCTGACATATTCTTCCCCCTCCAAATACTGTATAATAAGAACCCTCCTTATTCTCATCTTCGGGTTTTTGGGTGCTTGTGTTTTCCCGTTATTCTCATTCACCACAATTAACAAACTTCAGGCTCGGTCTACCCGTGTGTATTTTTGGGTTATCTGTCTAATCATCGTGGTTATAAATGCTTTGATTTATCCTCCAATAAAATCATAATTAATCGCCACGTCATTTTTGATGAAACCTAATTTCCTTTTGCGAAAGTTCATACTCCCGAGCCTCGGTCGTATAATTTTTTGGATGACCAAATATCCCCGTATATTATTCGGCATTTTTCGGACATCTCCCGCACCCAAAATCCTCCAGCGGGCCCACTGCCCGCTGGACCCACTGTGTTGTCCCCTATTCCAGTTTCTGGATCAGTCCCAGCAATTGGGCCGGTCCGGCCCCACTCGGCCCGGACCGAAGACGCCCCGTTTACCGATTTGGGCCAGCAGGCCCACTGCCTGCTGGCCCGTCCGTCCCGAGCCCAGCAAATTCCCAAAATTCACTCACTTCTTCCTCGAGTCATATACCGGTCACTCGTAGTCAACAGGGTATTTTTGTCACGACCCGACCCGACGGGCCGCGACTAACCGCCCTAATGACGTCATTATACTAACCTGTCACACATAATCCAACTAACCCTTAATGAGTCTGAAATCCGGCAACATAACGTCGCAATAACAACATACGCCAGGGTAGGCAAGCCGACAAGGCTGCCTTTACCCCCGAATGCACCTGTCTCCTGAGGAGTCACAACTAGCCAACACAACATAACAAGCAAGCCGACAAGGCTGCCACCAGATAGTAACGTATATACATGGGAACACCCCAGCACAGAATACAATAACATGACCGACCCAAACGAGTCATAACCCTTACATACGTACAACCCACCACTGTCTACAGACCTCTATAAGAAGAAGAACGACATATGACGGGACAGGGCCCCGTCGTGCCCCTAAATACAAAAAGAAGCTCTAAAGAGATTCGGTACCAACATGACAAAGCTCTGGATCAAAGGAGCTTTCCAACCTGCTGAGTAGGAACCTAGGCCTGAGGTCCACCAAACGAAAACATGTACTGCGGGCATGAAACGCAACCCCCGAGGAAAGGGGGTCGGTACGAAATAATGTACTGAGTATGTAAAACATGAAGCTGTAAAAGAGATCATAAGTAGCCAACAGAAACATGAGATCAGTATAAAAATCAGGATCCAAATCCATCTATGCCATAAACCATAAAAGTCAGCTGTGCCTTATAAACATGAGAGGCAAGTCAAGAAAACATGTATGCTGTCCATATACATATATATACACGTAACGTAACCCGGCCCACTAATGCGGGACTCGGTGAATCATATCATAACCCGGCCCATGCTGGGACTCGGTAAATCATCTCTCATATATGGATCCATCCTACGTAACCCGGCCCCCTAGTGAGGGTCTCGGTGAACAATGCAAGGTGGTGCACGAATCGTAACCCGACCCGGGACTCGGTGAGGTGAAGTAGTAACACTTAGCACGAGTAGATATCGTGAGTAACCATATGCAAGTAAAAATTGTCATCTGACTCTCAATAAAATTATTATAATAATGTCATAATAAACTCTTTACTGAAAATCATAGGCACTTCTCATAACAATCCTCTTTAGGAATTAAACTGTATAAGAATTAAGTACGTCCGCCGTACTTTCATTAAATCATGCCAAAAAGAAAGAAGTAAGGGTTTCACATACCTTATTGTCGAACTAACCAACTTACTCATTAAAGTTCGTCTCGTCTAGCACTTCAACCTATAACAATGGTAATACGTTCGTCAATTTTATGATCACTAGCATACTTTATATCGAATAACGACTTCTTATTCTATAAAAATTTGGGCAGCACTTCCCCTATTTATACATGTTTCCACAACTTCCAAATGAGGCTAATAACATCAATAACCAAGCACCAATTAAGGGCACAACCAAAACAACAATAAAGGGGATTTACACACCCACTTCTCATGTAAATTTAGCCTCTTAATCCACATTAAAACAGCCCACAAAAACAGTCCATGTTCCAACAACAACAAGGGTAGAATGTGAAGCCTTTCTACGCCTTTCTACACCCTTATTCCTTTAGGGCTTATCTTAGCAATTACCACACTTAAACATGCATAATGGTGACTAAATTTTCAGAATTATAACACCACAACACAGTCCCTAAAACAGTCCATATACATCACAACATGTCTAACAATTTCATGCAAGTTCTTGGCCACAACATGTCATAATTCCATAACTCTTATCTTAATTCCTATAATCCAAATTTTGGATTTTAATACTTCCATATAACTAATTCCAACTAAATCTCCATGTTTCCTTTCAATTTCATCATGCAATTAGTGATAATAATAACCACAATAACCAACGAATCCAACAACACCAAAATCTGTCCCAAATTGGCAACTAGCCAAAAATGATCACATGCAATGCTTAAATTTCAATTCTTCCTTAACACAAATTCATTACCTTAATTCTAACAACATGCATTCCAATTATATCATAGAAAGAAGAATTTTTATACCTCAAATTCATCAAAACAGTCCGCAAAATTTTTTTGCCACTGTTTGTCCGAAAATTCCCCACTTTTTTGTAATTTTTCTCCTCCTTTTTGTTCACTTCTTCAACTCCAATTGACATGCAAGTGTTCTACCATGTTAAGCCATCATCCCTACACGTTTTTCTTCCAAAATTTCATCCCAAAAATCCCAATTTCTGGGCAGTTTTCGGTCCAAGCAAAGTGGCTGTTTTTTGCCATTTGCTTTCGCCATGATTTTGGTGTTGTTTTGCTTCTAATTTTTGGTGAAAGATGTAGTCTAGGAAGAGAAGATAACAACCTTAATTTTGGTTATGGGTGGAGGGTGATTTTCGGATTAGTGTAGAGGAGAGAATGAGAGGATAGTATTTTTTTTGGTTAAGTTTGGAAGAAGATGAAGAGGTAAGTGTAGGTTATATAAAAAAAAAATCTGATTTTTTTCCCTTTTTTTACACTTTGGCCCCCAAGTTCTTTAATTAGTAAAACTCAAACCCACTTCTTTTAATTCCCGAGAATTCCATAAGCCTCGTATCCTCAATGTCATAATTTTTTTTTAATACAAAACTATTCCATAACGGGAATAAACAATTATTGCTATAAGTATCCAACGTCACCCTTATTGTGACCAACATCTTTCTGGAATCACATCCTCTTGTATACTAATTTCCGGATTAGCATATATAAATATACTCTATATCCAAGATTCGAATCTTACCTCCTTAATTACGTCCTCTAATTATCGTCTTAAAATTACAAGGTGTAACATTCTCCCCCCCTTAGAAACATTCGTCCTCGAATGTTCATACTATTGGGCACATCTTATACAAATTGATTCAAGGATTCACAAGCACACATAAATTTGCATATTAGGTCATCTTAGACTCTATGATACACGTTTCTGCCAACAAATATCCAACTTACAATCAACTCAACTCTTGCCATTATCTAATAAAAGGACTCAAATAAACAAGGAAACAACCTACGTCCTAGCTTATTCGTAATTTTCTAAAAGTGAAGTATACTAAAACTAAGGCTAAGTAGAGTCATTATTCCCATGATACCACATTATGTACATATATACAAGAACTTTAAGCATAATCTATACCTTAGTCTTAAACTTGAGAACAGATAGCATCTTCACAATCAATGACTAATCCCCATTTTATATATTCAAATTCCTGGTCCTATTTTAACCAGTAGTTAAGTACTTACATGAATGTTTTAACTCAAAATCAGCAGTTTCAACTAAGCAAATAAGGATCAGGGAAGACATAACTTCAAAATGGTGTAATAGCAGAGACTAAAATATATATATATATATATATATTTTCCGAGTTCCCAAAAGCCTAATATCCTCAACCTGGATCAAGATGCAAGCGTTCTATATAATAGAATCCAAATATACATAATAGAGGCGTTGTTTGATCATGCAGGGTACTAAGGAAAAACACACAAGCTACCCTAACGATGATATACATATGAACATGCTCAAGACACCAACATGGCATATACACTAGTTACCTAGTCTCGAACCATAAACAAGGGATCACAAGGCGGTGTAAATAAGTGACAAATGCATACAAACTACCTTAGACCGTCCCAACCACACATATATATTTAGGAACACCGAGATGCTAAATGAATATTCAATCCATCATTACTAAGCTTATGATCAGGTACTAAGGCTAAAAAAAAAAGTCTTAAAGATTATATTAGACCTACATCAAGCCTAAATCGAACAAGTGGACACATAGTAGGCATATAATGATCTAACTTTTTCTATACGAGATGTCAATCACTATCTCTCTAATAATTCAAATAGCAAGTGTTATCCATATCGTGTTATTTGAGCCTAACATATACTTAATACCCATATTAAGAATAATTTTAAACAATGAGCATAAATTGGAAGCTTAAGTTAATCAAATCAAAGTTACTCAATGTCTCATTTTTAACAATGATTAGCAAGACTTTATCTATTACAAGTCGACACCGTATTGAACTTACTAATCCAAAACTTACAGATATATCCAAATCATATTAACATTAATTAGGCATGCTTAGTCATAACTTCTAACATACCCCCAAATCAGTAAAGCAGGCTCGGAATTTAGGTAATATTCATAATTCACAATCATCACATAGGCTACCCTTTATCAATTCCCATCATAAATAACATCATATAACCTCAACCATATCAACCCACTTAACTCATTCTCTTCTAGTTTTAAATTATCATATCAGACGATATAAGACAAGTTTTATTAAATAGGACAACTAATCTTGTTCTTAATTAGTGGCGCTTGTTTTAGGTAGATAATATGACCAACCGACTTACAGATAGCCAAACGAGTTTCCAAAATAATATATTGGTCATCACGTTAATTTAAATAACCCATACATGCTAAACCCAACTTCAATCCAACATGCCAATCCATTAAATCAAATCTAGGCATTTCATATATCATTAATATCTTTAAATTAACTAAGTAGCCCATACACGACTAGACAAATTTAAAATTAACCTGTTTTGTTCTATTTCAATTGTACATATTATTCTAAATCAGCATGGAACATTTACACTCTTTTGTTGACATCTACTACTACTTTCAATTTGGTAACAATGCCCCTTCTTCTCCCTATATAAAGATGATGGTGACCAGTATAATCCCAAACTCTTAAAGGGACAGAACAAGAATCTCTCTGCTTACTGTTTCTAAGTTTGGTATTACCTAAAGCTACAATCTTGTAGGTACCATCAAGAAGTGGATTGGGAAACATAAAATTCAAGGTACCCCCCCTTTTTCACATCTTGGAAAATGGACAATGTCAATCAAAACTTAAAGGAATCTATAACTATACCAAATTAGATATTCAATCCCGAGTGGTAACGGGTAAACCAATTATCCGGACATGAGTAGGCATAAACAAGTATATATAGACAGACCAAACATATGTGGATTGTCTATCCATGCCATGCTAACCTCATCACTACTCACTTAATAACTTAACCAAATCGGGCGAAGCAAGGGAATGCACATAGTTGAGGAACTACTCAGATATTCATTCATTTTTTTTTTCAACATGTGATTTAGATACCTATCAAAACTCAAATGATCTTATATTATCTACCAAATTTACATAAAAGGAGAAGGGGGTAGACATACTGCGATGTGAGAACATGGGAATAGGTGGACTTAACGAGTTTGATATAATCAACACATAGATACAAACACATGGACATATACAATCAAACCAAACTGGATGCAGAGTTATGCACATGAGGAAAGGACAAGATTATTTTAAATAGTTATGTTCAGATGAGTATTAGACCACCTAAGACTATTGGGACATGCCAAGGATAGATATGACCCTTTAACACGCAAAACATACACCAAATAGGCTCCTAAACTATCCTTCAGATCACGACAACACTTAAACAAGACACACATCCATTTCAAAGTCATTAGGTGATCCTATCATAATTATAACAACATTCTTATGCTAAATCTTAGTTCCCTTATTATAGGCAGATAGATAAATAAATAAATAAAAACATTAAGCCCTTCAATCATTTCCATACCAAATGTGACCTTTACAACCAACATAGTCATTATGTAAGCATAATTTTTAACTTCAACAACTGGTGTTTAATTAATATAACCTGTGTAGTTAAGTCATGGATTAATCGAACATAGTGTCTAAGAGGTTTAATATACTTTTCAAGCCATTATAGCAACATACCGAAATAATTTGTTCAGTTAACCAGGGGAACAAACCTCATGTTCATGTATTAAGCATACTAAATTAGTACATATGCTAATGATGGTTTGACCTAACACACTATGGACACCACAAGACTTAAACAATTCAAGAGGGGGTTACAATGGACTAAAACTAGTATACCAATTACTTCAAAGTCATTTAAACGGATCATACAAGGTCAAATAACCCTTAAACTTAACAAGACAACCACTTAACACACAGATAATCGTCACGCAATACTCTAACAGTGTTTTCATCAACTGAACATGCTAGACATTAATAGAGTAGTCACAAATAGCCACAATATTCACATATATTACATAATGCTTGGCATAATATATTCAAGGTTTAATAGTTAACTAAATAAGTAAACTGTTTATTGCAGCAGCAAGTCATTCCTGGAATTATGTAAATACTCAATTTTCCACTCCCTTAAGCAACTATTGACAACATGTTTAGCATACGAATCTATTCCCTATTTAAGAGATAAAACGCAGACTTGGGTTATTAGAACATTTTGCATTTTACATTATGATACGCAAAGACAATTACGGGGGAAATTTTAATCACACATAAAAGATATGTAGGCAAGTCTAATTAACTGTTTAGAGGTAGACCCACTGAGCAAAATTGGCGACGATAGGTCCTAACACCAGTGATTTATACTCAACCCACATACTGTACAGAGACATTAACAGACCACCCTAAGAAGTATGACCAAGACATAATACATTTATACATAACATAGATAGCATAATTCATAAGAAAAGCTGGAACACATCAACTTAAACATGGTAACATTACAACATGTAAAGGACCATCTACTCCTAAGCCCCATCCACAAGTAGGACAACCCGTTAACGACTATCAACTACCTGCTGAACTAATTTCAAGGACTTATCCAGACAACTTGCTCCAGAGACAACAAACCTCATATGTACAACAGTAGCAATTCCAGTTTTTGGCATATCTCATATTCCTTTTCATATAAACATAAGCATACCAAGGAGTCATCACAACTAATAGACTTCACATATACCATGTACTATAACCCAGATTAAACATAAAATATTTTACTCAAGAAGGCCTTGTATACCTAAGGTCTCAACGATTATCTAATATTCTAAGAGTCTCAAATATTCCGTGTCCCAAGCTTACATTATTTCTTCCCGTATACGAGTAAGATAGTTTCTCATAACATCGAATTCGTATTGCCCTTCTGGCGGCTGTCGCTTTCTTTGGAGGCATAGCTGTAACACATTAATACGTCAGAGAGGGAATAACCTAATAACATAGCTCTATCGCACGATCTTAGAGTAAGAAGAATAGAAACCAATCCTAAATGCCCTGCAGCCTCCTGCGTATAAGTATGGTGCACAACATACCTATACGCAAGACTCTACCAGACACGGTATGTAGACATTTCGAGGACTAACCGCTCTGATACCACTTTTGTCACGACCCGACCCGACGGGCCGCAATTAACCGCCCTAATGACGTCATTATACTAACCTGTCACACATAATCCAACTAACCCTTAATGAGTCTGAAATCCGGCAGCATAACGTCGCAATAACAACATACGCCAGGGTAGGCAAGCCGACAAGGCTGCCTTTACCCCCGAATGCACCTGTCTCCTGAGGAGTCACAACTAGCCAACACAACATAACAAGCAAGCCGACAAGGATGCCACCAGATAGTAACGTATATACATGGGAACACCCCGGCCACGAGAAATACAATAACATGACCGACCCAAACGAGTCATAACCCTTACATACGTACAACCCACCACTTGTCTACGGACCTCTATAAGAAGAAGAACGACATATGACGGGACGGGGCCCCGTCGTGCCCCTAAATACAAACAAGCTCTAAAGAGATTCGGTACCAACATGACAAAGCTCGGATCAAAGGAGCTTTCCAACCCGCCGAGTAGGAACCTAGGCACGAGGTCCATCAAACCGAAAACATGTACTGCGGGCATGAAACGCAGCCCCCCGAGGAAAGGGGGTCGATACGAAATAATGTACGAGTATGTAAAACATGAAGGCGTAAAAGAGATCATAAGTAGCCAACGAAACATGAGATCGGTATAAAAATCGGGATCCAAATCCATCTATGCCATAAACCATAAAAGTCACCGTGCCTTATAAACATGAGAGGCAAGTCAAGAAAACATGTATGCCTGTCCATATACATATATATACCTGTAACGTAACCCGGCCCACTAATACGGGACTCGGTGAATCATATCATAACCCGAACCATGCTAGGACTCGGTAAATAATCTCACATCTATGGATCCATCCTACGTAACCCGGCCCCCTAGTGAGGGTCTCGGTGAACAATGCAAGGTGGTGCACGAGTCGTAACCCGGCCCGGGACTCGGTGAGGTGAAGTAGTAACACTTAGCACGAGTAGATATCGTGAGTAACCATATGCAAGTAAAAATTGTCATCTGACTCTCAATAAAATTATTATAATAATGTCATAATAAACTCTTTACTGAAAAATCATAGGCACTTCTCATAACAATCCTCTTTAGGAATTAAATCGTATAAGAATTAAGTACGTCCGCCGTACTTTCATTAAATCATGCCAAAAAGAAAGAAGTAAGGGTTTCACATACCTTATTGTCGAACTAACCAACTTACTAATTAAAGTTCGTCTCGTCTAGCACTTCAACCTATAACAATGGTAATACGTTCGTCAATTTTATGATCACTAGCATACTTTATATCGAATAACGACTTCCTATTCTATAAAAATTTGGGCAGCACTTCCCCTATTTATACATGTTTCCACAACTTCCAAATGAGGCTAATAACATCAATAACCAAGCACCAATTAAGGGCACAACCAAAACAACAATAAAGGGGATTTACACACCCACTTCTCATGTAAATTTAGCCTCTTAATCCACATTAAAACAGCCCACAAAAACAGTCCATGTTCCAACAACAACGAGGGTAGAATGTGAAGCCTTTCTACGCCTTTCTACACCCTTATTCCTTTAGGACTTACCTTAGCAATTACCACACTTAAACATGCATAATGGTGACTAAATTTTCAGAATTATAACACCACAACACAGTCCCTAAAACAGTCCATATACATCACAACATGTCCAACAATTTCATGCAAGTTCTTGGCCACAACATGTCATAATTCCATAACTCTTATCTTAATTCCTATAATCCAAATTTTGGATTTTAATACTTCCATATAACTAATTCCAACTAAATCTCCATGTTTCCTTTCAATTTCATCATGCAATTAGTGATAATAATAACCACAATAACCAACAAATCCAACAACACCAAAATCTGTCCCAAATTGGCAACTAGCCAAAAATGGTCACATGCAATTCTTAAATTTCAATTCTTCCTTAACACAAATTCATTACCTTAATTCTAACAACATGCATTCCAATTATATCATAGAAAGAAGAATTTTTATACCTCAAATTCATCAAAACAGTCCGCAAAATTTTTTTGCCACTGTTTGTCCGAAAATTCCCCACTTTTTTGTAATTTTTCTCCTCCTTTTTGTTCACTTCTTCAACTCCAATTGACATGCAAGTGTTCTACCATGTTAAGCCATCATCCCTACACGTTTTTCTTCCAAAATTTCATCCCAAAAATCCCAATTTCTGGGCAGTTTTCGGTCCAAGCAGTGGCTGTTTTGCCACTGCTTTCGCCACTGATTTTGGTGTTGTTTTGCTTCTAATTTTTGGTGAAAGATGCAGTCTAGGAAGAGAAGATAGAGAAGATAACAACCTTAATTTTGGTTATGGGTGGAGGGTGATTTTCGGATTAGTGTAGATGAGAGAATGAGAGGATAGTATTTTTTTTGGTTAAGTTTGGAAGAAGATGAAGAGGTAAGTGTAGGTTATATAAAAAAAAATCTGATTTTTTTTCCTTTTTTTACACTTTGGCCCCCAAGTTCTTTAATTAGTAAAACTCAAACCCACTTCTTTTAATTCCCGAGAATTCCATAAGCCTCGTATCCTCAATGTCATAATTTTTTTTTAATACAAAACTATTCCATAACGGGAAAATACAATTATTGCTATAAGTATCCAACGTCACCCTTATTGTGACCAACATCTTTTTGGAATCACATCCTCTTGTATACTAATTTCCGGATTAGCATATATAAATATACTCTATATCCAAGATTCGAATCTTACCTCCTTAATTACGTCCTCTAATTATCGTCTTAAAATTACAAGGTGTAACAATTTTTACACCTAAAAGATATTTTAATTTGCATTCTGATGTCTCTAAATCCCCCTTACCCCGTAATCTTGTGTCTGCCTTAAATGACCCTAATTGGAAAATTGCTATGACTGATGAATATAATGCTCTTATTGATAATAAGACGTGGGAGTTGGTGCCCCGTCCATATGGTATTAATGTTATCAGGTCTATGTGGATTTTTGCTCATAAGGAGAATTCAGATGGTTCATTTGCTCGACATAAGGCGCGGCTTGTGGGTGATGGTAAGACTCAGCAGGTTGGGATAGACTGTGGGGAGACGTTTAGCCCGGTAGTCAAGCCGACTACTATTTGCACTGTGCTTAGCTTGGCTCTTTCAAAGACTTGGCCTATTCATCAGTTGGATGTCAAGAATGCTTTCATATATGGTGATCTGAAGGAAACAGTCTATATGCATCAACCGTTGGGTTTCAGGGATCCCAACCGTCCTCATCATGTCTGTTTGTTGAAGAGGTCATTATATGGGCTTAAGCAGTCTCCACGGGCCTCGTATACGAGATTTCCTGACTTTGTTTCGACTATTGGGTTCACTCACAGCAGGTCAGATAATTTCTTGTTCATCTACCGATGTGGTTCGTCATTGGCCTACATTTTGTTGTATATGGATGATATCATCTTGACTGCCTCTTCCGATGCCTTGCGCCAGTCTATCATGGCCATGCTAATTTCTGAGTTTGCTATGAAAGACTTAGGGCCCTTGAGTTATTTTTTGGGGATTGCTGTCCAACGTCATTCAGGTGGTTTGTTTTTGTCTCAACGAAAGTATGCTGCTGAGATCATAGAGAGGGCTGGGATGTCATCCTGTAAGTCCACTTCTACTCCAGTTGATGCAAAACCCAAATTTAGTGTCGTGGCAAGTGCACCATACGAGGACCCGACCCGCTATCGTAGTCTTGCAGGGGCCCTACGGTATCTTACCTTTACCAGACCGAATATTACGTATGCGGTTCAGCAGGTGTGTTTATTCATGCATGACCCCAGAGTTGAGCACATGAATGCAATCAAACGCATCATTCGGTATATTCAGGGGCACTGGACTATGGGTTGCACTTGTATCCTTCATCTACATCCACACTTGTCTCGTACACAGATGCGAATTGGGGTGGTTGTCCGGACACTAGATGGTCTACGTCAGGATATTGTATGTTCCTTGGAAACAACTTAGTCTCCTGGTCTATGAAGCGTCAGGCGACTCTATCCCGTTCAAGTGCCGAGGCAGAATATCGAGGGGTAGCTAATGTGGTCTCAGAATCATGTTGGTTACGTAACTTTCTTTTAGAGCTTCATTGCCCCATTCAGAAGGCAACCTTAGTATATTGTGATAATGTTAGTGTCATCTACCTCTCAGGTAATCCAGTTCAGCACCAACACACTTAGCATATCGAAATAGACATTCACTTTGTCCGAGAAAAGGTTGCTAGGGGTCACGTTCGCGTATGCCATGTCCCGTCTCGTTATCAAGTTGCAGACATCTTTACAAAGGGACTACCCGCAGTCCTTTTTGAAGATTTTAGGGACAGTCTCAGCGTTCGAAGACCGCCCGCTATGACTGCGGGGGTGTGTTAAACAAGGTAATATACCCGTGATATACACTGAATATACGAAGTATAAATCACGGGTATACGAAGCGATGGCCCAAAGAAAGCGGTGGACGGTGGCCCAAATCGACGAGCTTAGGCCGAGGCCTATCACGGGATTTGGCTGTCAAGCCCATCACGGGCAGTGGCTAGATTTGTATATTAGGAAAGTATATTTTGTGTATATTGTAGTGTATTTGTTACCTAAATTAGGATATACACTTACCATAATTGTATAGTTAGAATTATGGTAGAATAAGGTTTTAGGAATAGGATTCTCCTATTTTGTAACTTGTATATATACCTTACAAATTAATGAAAATAATCAAGGGGATTATTTCTTTCAGTTTTATTAAAATAGTTGTTCATAAACTTATTTTTGGAGAAATAGTTTGTGTTTTTCCAGGTCATTTGAGAAGTACTATTTTAAACAAATTGTGTTTGGCAAATCTTTCTAGAAAGTGCTTTTGAATGTCAAATTACGAAAACAAAAATAGTACTCCTTACATTCCAATTTATATGACACTCTTTCCTTTTTAGTTAGTCAAAAAAAGAATGACATATTTCTATATTTAGTAACAATGTAACTTTAAATTTCCCATTTTACTTTTAATAAAATGATTTGTAGCCACAGATTTCTCAATGTCTTTTAGACCACAAATTTCAAAAGTCCGTCTTTCTTTCTTAAACTCCGTGCCGAGTCAACCACCTTCATGTTAAATGAGACGGATGGAGTATTAAGGTTCATGTTGCAACTAATATTATTTAAATAGAGAAAGAATTTAAATATTTTTTTAGAGATAATGGTAAAAAAACACACCTCAAGTATCATTTTTGTGAGTTTTCTACCTGAACTATCAATTATTTGTGTTTCCTACCTACACTATCACCAACTCTTTTTCAAAATACATCTCGACTAGTATTTGATGGTGCGTGGTGTACACTCTTTCATTTTTTTTGTTTAAAAATGGTGCTAAATGGCACTCCAAGCGGATAATCAAAGGAATTAATTGGAAAATTAAAAACAGTTAAGAGATAATGGTAAAAAATACATCTGAAGATATTAGTTGAAGTGTGTTTTGATAAATAGTTGGTGATAGTTTACGTAGGAAACTCAAACACTTGATAGTTCATCTGTGTTTTGATTAATAGTTGGTAATAGTTTAGGTAGGAAATACAAACACCTGATAATTCAGTCAGAAAATTCACAAAAAGTGATACTTAAGATGTGTTTTTACGCTTATCGTTTTATTTTATTTTTATAAAGGACTTTATTAAGTTTTTTTGTTTAATTAAAGCAAAAGTGGGAAGATGAGAAGAAGGATGTATTTATATTTGAGAGATATAAGAGTTAACTTAATGAGAAAAAATTGATAGGGATATTTTTGTCTTGAAAAACTATTTTTTGCTTTCTGCTTGTGCTTTTGGGAAGAAGTAGAAATTGGTAGCTTCTTCCAAAACAATAGAAAATTGATGCTGCTTAAAAGTACTTTTAATTAAAAAGTTGCTTTTGACTTCTTAAAATCTTGAACAAATACGCTATTAGATTGAGGCTTTGCTTAAACTAATTTGTCGAAACATGTATAGAAGAAGCGAGAGAAGTGGAAGTTTCCTGGGGAACAGTTTAGGCAACAAACATACGAAAAGGAAAAAAGCTGAATGTGTTTGTTGCTATTAGGGGCTCGATTCTTTAATCTCGAATATTGTGCGGTGGCAACAAGGGGTTGGCATGTATGATCTTTCTATGGACCTATGTGCAGGTTGAATGAAATGGCGGACTGTTAGGACGGGCTACTACCTAGGTATTCAGAGAACTAGGTTGTTTGAGAAACTATACAAAAAGGTAAATTGCGAAATAATAAAACGATCAACACAAGAATTTTTTTCACGAAAAACTCCTTGTTCAAGGGAGGCAAAAACCACGGTCTATCTCTTATAGGACTTCCCCAAACTTCATTAAACTTGAGCAAATTATTGTTTCAAATACTTAAGGAGTAGGTTTTTCTCAGTCCCGCCTCTATTCTTTTAACAATAAATCTCAATGACTCTACCCAGTCAAAAAAATCTCGTACAACTCGATATAAACACCTATTACACAATACTAACAAAGGTCAAAGTACTTTTAAATTCTTGCCTTCCAATAAAACTGATTTCTCTTATAAATAAAAATAAGTTCCTTTACAATGTATCCTAAGTGACAACTGGATATTTGTGCAGCTTTTAATCTTTACCATCTTGGACCACATTCGATACTTATGTGGTCAAGGAATATATGTGCCTGATATATATGATGTTTGAATATGAGTTGTATGGATGTGAACTGATCTTCCCCATTTGACATCATAAAAAATAAGTGTATAAACAAGATCCAGTGCATTCCATCAACAAACTCATGGCCACTAGGGCTGCATTATTATGAACATGGTACAATAGCTCTGACATAATCTACTTAAAACCTTATAAGGAATATTCTCCCACACCATTTTAAGTTATAAGATCCAAATCAAAGGATTGTTATATATTAATCTAAAGGTTCCGGGAAAGATATGGACATGAGGTCAGTTTTTGGTAGGATTTAGCCTTAGTATTGACTATGAGAGGATAGGGACCATGTTCTCTGTTCAAGCTCACTTTGTTTAAGTAAGTCCCTATGTATGTTAAGGAAAGTAAATATCCCCTCTTTTTTTTGGCACTCTCAACCTTTTAAAATTATTTGCTACCCCCTCTCAATCGTCATCGTTTGTTTCTTTCTCCATACCTACTGAATTTATTCACAGTCAGCCTTGTTTTTTTATCACACTCTAGATTGATAACTTCCCTCTTGTTAATCCCTTTAGACCTTGTCACTAACTCTTCTAATGTTTCTCCATGTTCAACATCTCCCTCTTCTTTTTCTCAAACTCTTACTATTATTCTCCTTGGGTCACTGCTTGTGTTTTATAGTAACATATATTTCAATTTCTTAGCATATGTGACTTTAAGAGTCTTGTATTGGTGATCCTTCGACGTGGGTTGAGGTGTATACTGACCAATATATATGGACTTCTAACAAAAAAGGGAATTCGTGGTGTTAGGTATTTGGTATAGGGTTAACTCAAGTTGGTTTCTTTCAGGAGATGATATATATGACTGACTAGGGTAGATTTACATCATAGACATATTTAAGAAACTTTCAATTGGAAAGGAGGTGAATACCTAATAGTCACAAGAACCGGGTTCTTTGACTAGTTTCCTCGTGATATGTGTTGTCTATGCTCAATTGATCATACGATGAGTGCATACCAGTTAACCTACAAACTGAGTAAGACATTGTTTTATTTATATTAGGATCAAACACTCCCTTTTCATAGTCTGTTTGAGGAGAAGTATGCTATGGTAAGTTCATCTTTCAAATTTTCTCCTTCAACAGCTTCTTTCTTTAATGGAAGGTCTTGATCTTCTTCTATTTCTTCAACACCATTTTATTTGTTATTGAATTGTACCCCAATGATTCTTTGTTAGTTGGGGTGACAGTTTTCTTGCTGGTGCTTTTTTTTTATGTGTTATCCTGACTTTCATACATTTATATTGTCTTTTAGGGAACCCATTCATTCGCTTTGTTTCTCTAGGTGTTCTATCTTACTATAAGTCTAGGTGGTGCTATTTCTTGGATGTTTTGCTGCATATTCACCCTTTTCCCCACATATTATGAAGACTGTATGGTTGATTCTTCTCAGCTCTTCCTCCTACTTTGTTTCTATTTCAATAAACCAGGTTCCTAGTGATGATATTTGGGATGCCAGATCATGGTTCCTTCAGTTATGCCTTTTATACTATGTCCCTGTCATGACTAATCGTCTTCTTCTTTATAGATTGACACAATTTCCAAGCTCCCTTTATGTTAGGCCTTTGGTGAGAGGAATTCTTCTCTTTTATTGCCATGTGTTTTAGATCATCCGTATCCTCTTACTTAGACATATCTATTCGGATCAAGGATCATTTTTGGGACCCCTGTCTTTCTTGGGTCGCTTTTTTTCTAGATGTAAGTTGATTTGTGCATTCTTCAGTCAACTATGTACCCTTTGATGTAAAGTCGAGTTCAATATGTCTTCCCTTTTCAGGGTGTTGCCTGCTATTTTGAGTTACCTTGACCTCTGTTAGACATGAGTTTTGAGAGCTTTTGCAATTGTGTGAGATGGAAACACATAAGTTCTTGTGTTCTAAGCACTCATTCCGTTGATAGCTTGTTTATTCTTTTTCTTGCTCTAGCTCTTCCAGTAGAATTTTATTTTTATCCTACTCAACCTGCACCTTATTTTTCACCACTTTGAGTGAGCTCTTTTAATTCCTCCAAGACTACTCTGCTTGGTCTTTCATATTTGTGATTATTTCACCATGTTTTTCCTTCTCGAGTTCCAAGGTTTGCTTTTCCTGACTCATTGTGATGACCTATCCTCTTAGGTCGTCAATCATCTCTTCTAGGATCTCTTCTTGTTCTTCTTGGCTTATAAGATCCATTTGAAGGGAGTCTAGAGTTTCCATTATACTTTTTTTTGCCCTTTGAAGATTTTCATAGGCATCGATGACAATATAGGCCACCTGTTCTAGTTCTTATCTTGAATGTTTTTTAACATCATCCTTGGATTTTTGAGAAATTCACATTATGGTCCTCATCTTCTGTTTCTAAGTCAGAGTTATCCATGAGTGTTAATATATCTTCTGTATCTGACTCTTCTACTGCCACCAAGGATTTATTTGAGTTTTCTCTCTCATCTTCATCATCACTTGAGGAGTTTTCCATGACAGCCAAATCACTTTTTATGATTTGATAAGCTTGCCCAGTGCTCATGCAGTTTCTAGGAACCTATTTCTTTCTTTTTGCATTAGGTTCACTTATTATTCCATCATCTTCTTTCTCTTGGCAGTCTCTTATAAAGTGGTCTGCTTTCCCATAACTGAAGCATCCATCTTGATTGCATCTTCAGGTCGTCTTGATCTTAAGGTACTTCCTTTATTTAGGAATTCGCCTCTTCCGATAAATTACTGGAACCTTCTATAGAGCCGTATCTTCTTTTATCAAGATCCTTTTTGTGGGTAGCTTCAAAGATCGAGATGACTTGTCTGGACGAAGGAGTATTTTTTTGTGCCTAGATCTTCCTTATCTCATAGGTTTTTAAGTTCCCCATGAGTTCTTTCATAGTCATTGAATCCAGGTCTTTGACCTCCATGCGTACTTTCATAGGATGTGAAGTAGTTTTTTGATTCCTTTTGCTTGAGGAATGTCCACACCAAGAGAGTCTAGTTTTTTATGTTGGTGAACCTGTTGAATATCTCTTGGAAGGATTCTCCCTCATTCATCTTGAACAACTCATACTGCCAATTTAATATGGAGATCTTTAATTTCTTTACCTGACTTGTTCCTTCATGTGTGATTTGTAATGTATCTCATATTGCTTTGGCCATTTTGCAGGAGGATATTCTGTTGTATTCTTCAGGTCTGATGCCGCAAATAAGTTTTATCTTAACCTTGGTATTCTTTTGGATTGCCTGAACGTCTTTCGCCGTATAATATTGTCTTTGGGGGACAACATTGTTCCTTTGAAGTGGGATTGAGATTTACCAAGGTACCCAATCCTTTTTTAAAAGACTTCCAAATATTTATTGTAAATAAAGCACCACGATCTGAAATAATGGACACTGGGTTCCATACAACCTGCCAATTTTCTGAATATATAACTTGGCATAATGTTCTGCTGAGTCGGTCGTCTTTAGTGGAAAAAGATGTGCTGCCTTGGTAAGTCAGTCTACGGTCACCAAATCGAATCATGCTTCCGAAGTGAGCGAGGTAAACCTGTTATGAAGTCTATGTTTATCATCTTCCATTTCCAAATGGGAATGTCTATGTTCTGACCCAACCCACCAGACCTATGGTGTTCGGCTTTAAGCTGCTTTTAGTTTGAACACTTAGCCACAAAAGTTTCTACATTCTTCTTCATATTATTCCACCAATAAACCTCTTTAAGGTTGAGATAGATCTTTGTAGATATTGGGTGTATAGAGTATCACGAATTGTGCATCTCGGCCATTATTCAATCTCTTAGTACATCCACATATGGAACACATAATTTGCCTTGGTATCTCAAAGTACCATCATCTGCCCCTTGTTCAAGAGTCACTGTCTTATGCTTGTGAATTCTTTCCTTTAACTGAAAAAGATAGGGATCATTAAATTGTTTCTCCTTTACTTCAGTTACTGAGGAAGATTTAGCTCTGTTTTGAATAACACCACCATCATAACAATAGTTCTCTTTCCTTCCTCAACATGAGCTAAACTTCCCATAGATCGCCAACTAAGGGCATCAGCTTCAATGTTAGCTTTTCCCGGATGATAGAGAATATCTACATCATAATCCTTGAGCAATTCGAGCCATTTTCTCTGTTTAAGATTTAGGTCCCTTTTCTTGAATATATACAAAAGGCTCTTGTGATATGTGAAAATAGCAACATGAACACCATACAAGTAGTGAGGACATATCTTCAACGCGAACACCACTACTGCCAACTCTAAGTCATGAGTCGGATGGTTATATTCATGAGCCTTAAGCTGTCTGGATGTATAAGCTACTACCTTACGATGCAACATTAAGACACATCCAAGACCGATTCCTGAAGCATCACAATATACGTCGAACCCTTCGGTTCCCTCTGGTAGCGTCAAAACTAGAGCATAAGTCAACATTATTTTGAACTCTTCGAAACATTGATCACATGCGTCTGACCATTGTAATTTTACCTTATTCTACGACAACTAAGTCAATGAAGCTGAGATAGAGGAAAAAACCTCTACAAACCATCTCTAACCCGCCAAACCCAAGAAACTTCTTATCTCTGTTGCTAAAGTGTGTTTGAGCCAATTCTTTTCCGTATTGATTTTTTGAAAATCCACTTTCACGCCTTATCCAAAAATACCATGGCCTAGAAATGCTATGTATTTCAGCCAAAATTCACACTTGGAAAACTTCACAAAAAGCTTGCGGTCTTGAAGTCCTGCAACACTATTCTGAGATATTTTTCATGGTCAGTCTCACTATGAGAGTAAACTAAGAGATCATCAATGAAAATAATGACGAATAAATCAAGGTACAATTTAAAGATTCTGTTCATAAGGTCCATGAAAGCTGCTGGCGCATTCATTAACCCAAAGAAGATAACAAGGAATTCAAAATGACCATAACTAGTCCTAAAAGCAGTATTTAGAATATCAACTTCCTTAACATTCAATTGATGGTACCCTAATTTGAGGTCAGTCTTGGAATAAAATTAGGTACCCTGAAGTTGATCGATCATGTCATCAATTTTGGGGAGAGGATACTTGTTCTTAATCATGATCTTATTCAACTGGCGATAGTCTATGCACATTCATAAGGAACTATCCTTCTTTCGAACAAAAAAGACCGGTGTGCCCCAAGGTGAGATACTCGACTTGATGAATCCTTTATCGAGAAGGTCGTTCAATTGAGATTTTAATTCTTTCAACTCTGTTGGAGCAATTATACATGGAGGAAAATATATAGGTTTCGCTCCAGAAAGCAAATCTATGCCAAAGTCAATCTCCCTATCGAGAGGTAATGCGTGAAGATCTTCTGGAAACATTTCCGAAAACTCGTTAACAACTGGTACAGAGTGAAGAATTGGGGTCTTGGTATCTATATAACTGACACAAATTAAGTGATAAATCTACACCTTGGAGATCATCTTTCTGGCCTTAAGATATGAAATAAACCTACCTATGGGCACTACTGCATCACCCTTCTATTTTATAACTGGCTCACTGGGAAAATGGAAACTAACTATGTCACGACCCCTTTCGAGCGTCATGGTGGCACCTACACTTTTCTCACTCAGTAGGCTAACTACTTCCCAAATCCAACAAACAAAATTGAAAACTTAAGCGGAAATAGAAGAAATAACTAATTAAACTGCATTGTTATATAAATAATAGAGTCACAAAATGTTGAAATCAACTCATTACATTCCCAAATGATCTGGTTGGGTCACTACAAGATCCACTAATACATAAATAATATAAACGTCTGAAACTATCTCAGAAGTACCAAAACAAAGACAGGGAAATAAGAAGAAAGCATCCAGGGCATGCTGAGGATAGGCAGTCTCACCTTGAATACTCGATTCCACCAACTCGGATGTCAGCCACGAGGTCTGGTGCTGGTCGATGACACTGTATCTACATCCAAAAAGAATGCAACAAGTGTCGTATGAGTACACAACATAGTCCCATAAGCTGATAATAACAGAATATATGTAACATATATAAATATAAGTTGATACACAAATATGTCTAATCTACATAGTATGATTAAGCACATAAGTCACCTTCAATAACATGTATGGTTCAACATGTAAGTTAACTCAGAATCATGGAAGTGTAGCCAACACGAATCACCTTATTACAATAGTAATTCCAATCAAGTACATATATAATGAATACAATATATGTGATGTGATGATATGCATGAATGCAATAGTACCTTTCAATCAACCTGTATACACATTCTATCGGACTTTTCCATATAGTAATGACCCATGGGGGATCCGTGAAGTACATATACCGCTCACAATCAGCCGAAATGATCCATCAGTCTGGCTAGAGCATCAGATTCATTTGTCGAGCCATATCAATCACCATCATCATATCAGTATTCCAAACCATCTCATAATAGTGTTATTACATTTGTTTCCAAGTCTAAACGGACCAACAACATTTATACCACTCCATTTCAATTTAAAAAACATGAGTGTATGAATGCAACAATAATAATGCAAGTAGTCATGAAGTATGACATGCAATCAAGTTCAAGAGATGAATAACACATGCCTCAGGATTATCAATAGCACATAATCAGTCTTGCATATCAGAAGGCATATCTGATGAGTAATTTCAATAACAAACAAGTAATATCAATCATGGAAACAAGCCCACATAACAGCAGTCAGGATCAATCCTATGGATGATCCCCAAAAATAGTTCAACACCGGTACTCACCCAAGCGCTCATCACAATTACTTAGGTGAGACCCCATCACGCCCAATACCCCTCAATATTTATATAGATTACATGCTTCTATCGAAGTCTAAAAGAGAAAATCGTAGCCTATGTCAAAGCTGAACATGTGCCACGAACTAACCCTCGGCCAAGGCCTTGACCTTGCGAAGTGCCTCTGTTTTTTCATAGTCTATTATATAAATTATACATTAACAAAGTATTCTAATACATACAAAAAGGTACAACCTTTTAAAAAAACTGAATACCCTACCCCCAAATTGATCTTGGGCCCACAAGGATAAAATCAGAACTTTAAAGTTTTAAAAACATGAATGTGGTGTAATAAGTCATAAATGATGGGACATGTAGTTATATCAGATACCAGTTAAACAAATGTTCATCCTTGAACGGAGAGAAACAAAAGGTAAAACATACCAAAATCAGTAAAAAGATGAAGGTATCTACCTCGCATATCAACCTCGATATCCGAAGTAGCATCCTCAACAGGGCAGTGCTTCCATTGCACCTTCACAGAAGCAATCTCTTTTGATCTCAACTTTCTAACCTGCCTGTCCAAAATGGCCACATGCTGTTCTTCAAACTCCAAATTATGATCAAATATCACAGAGTCCATTAGATGATGTAGGACCCATCAGCACGGTACTTCTTCAACATGGAAACATGAAATACCGAATGAACATCTAAAAGGCCTGGTGGAAAAGCCAACTCATTCACCACCTCTCAAATTTTTGAAGAATCTCAAATAGCCCGATATACCTTGGACTCAAATTCCCATTCTTGACAAATCTCATTGAGCCTTTCATAGGCCACACCTTCAATAGAACCCAATCACCAACCATGAACTCCATATCCTGAACCTACCAGTTCACATATTATTTTGGTCTACTCTGAGCCGCTAGAAGCTTGTCCTGGATCATCTTCACTTTATCTAAGGAGTATCTCAACAAATCTGTACCCCATGGTCTCACCTCAAATACATCAAACCACTCTATCGGGGAATGACACCTCCTACCATATAAAGCCTCAAATGATGCCATATCAATGATGGAGTGATAACTGTTGTTATAAGCAAACTCTGCCAAAGGTAAGAACTGGTCCTAATGACCACCAAAATCAATCATACAAGCCCGTAACATATCCTCCAAAACCTGAATGGTCCGCTTAGACTGACCGTCCGTCTTAGGGTGAAATGTTGTGCTAAGATCCAAATGTGTAACTAACTACTTTTGCAATGTCCTCCAAAAATAAGAAGTAAAATGAGTAAATCGATATGAAATAACAGATATAGACACCACATACAACCGAGCAATCTCTATAATATAAATCTTAGCCAACTTCTTAGAATTTTAGGTCGTCTGGTCTGAAATGAAGTGTGCAGACTTGGTCAACCTATCCACAATAAACCAAATGACATCAAACTTTCCCAAAGTCTTTGGTATCCCAACTATAAAGTCCATAGCTATCCTCTTCCATTTCCACTAGAGTATGGGCATTCTTTAAGTCATACCACCCAGTCTCTGGTGCTCGTACTTAACCTACTGGCAATTCAAACACTATGACACAAACTCAATAATGGCCCTCTTCATACTACCCCACCAATAGTGTTGCATCAAATCACGATACATCTTTGTTGCACTCAGATGAATAGAATATCTAGAACTGTGAGCCTCCTCCACGATCAATCTTGTCAAACCTCTCACACAAGGTACACACACTCTCCCCTTGATCCTCAAGACTCCCTCACTATCAAGCATAGCCTCATTCACTTCCCCTTGCATCACCTTGTTCCTGATCTTACACAATTTCACATCATCAAACTACTGGGCCTTGATTTACTCCAAAAGAGATAACCTTGCCTCAACACAAGCCAAAATTCTACTCGGATTTGAATTATCAAGTCTCACAAAGCAGTTGGCCAAGGACTGAAACTCTAAAGACAAATGACACTCATCAATAATCAAACGCACCAACCTCCCAGTACTCATTGCCTTTTGATGCAAGGCATCCGCCACCACATTGGCCTTTCCCGGATGGTACAAAATAGTCATATCATAATCATTGAGTAACTCCTTCCATATGTGCTATCTAGAATTCAAATCCCACTGACTGAACACATGCTGAAGGCTGCGGTGATCGGTGAATACCTCACAATAAACAACATCTAGATAGTGCCTCCAAATATTCAATGCAAAGACTACCACTGCCAACTCTAAGTCGTGAGTGGAGTAGTTCTTCTAATGCAACTTCAACTGCCTCGATGCATATGTTGTCACTATGCCCTTCTGCATCAATACACAACCCAAACCCATCCTCAATGCATTACAATAAATGGTGAAGTCCTTTCCCTCCAAAGGTAGTGCTAAAATTGGGGCTGAGGTCAAAAGTGATTTGAGCTTTTGGAAGCTCTCCTGACACTCATCAGACCACTAAAAACATATATTTCTAAGTCAATCGAGTCAAATGAGAAGTAATAGATGAGAAACCCTTGACAAATTGATAATAATAACTCATGAGACCCATAAAAATCTAAATCTCGATCATCGAAGTAGGCCTAGCCCAATCTCTGACTGCCTCAATCTTTTTCGAGTCCAACATGATACCTTTCTTTGATACTACATGCCCCAGAAACACCATAGAACTAAGTTAAAACTCGCATTTTAAAAACTTGGCATACAACTCATTTTCCTTAAACAAATAAAGAACCACCCTCAAATGCTTCTCGTGGTACTCTTTACTCTTAGACTAAACCTAGAATGTCATAAATAAATAGGATCTCAAAGTTGAAGAAACACTTAAAAATAAAGTTCTTGCCTTGAGATTACGAGCAAGAGTTGTACCTTCAACTCACAAAGCTTTGGCAAGGTGTCCTTAAGGTTGAGGAGTATTTGAGAAAGTCACCTTGTTGTGTGACTTAGAAGAGAAAGAGCCGCAACGCGTTGCACGGTTCATTGGCGGACTAAGTGTGGCAATTCAAGAAAGAGTGGAAGTGTCCACTTACACAACATTTGAGGATGTATGCCATTTGGCACTAAGGTTCTATAAGCAACAAAAAAAGGTTGTCACAAGAACTTACACTAAACCCACAAGTGCTAAGGAGAAGAGTAGCACTTCATACTCCAATCCCTTGTACAAAAAAGATGATGTAAAAAAAGACAAGGGGAAAATGGAAGTTGTCAAGAGCATTGAGAGAGGTGGAAAGAGATGTTACAAGTGCCAAGGACTTTGACATTTTGCCAAGGAATGTCCCAACCTGAGGACCATGACACTCGAAGAATATAAAGAAAGTGGCAAAGCCTTTGTGATAGAAGAGACCGAGATAGACGAGAGCCAAAATGAAGATGAGGCTCTTGCGGAGGATGGTGTGAGTCTAGTACTTCAACATGTGCTAAGTGCACAATTGGAGGAACTTGACGAAAATCAAAGGGAGCAGATTTTCTACACACGATGCAAAGTAAAAGATAAAGTGGGTAGTTTGATTATTGACGGAGGGAGTTGTGCAAATATGGTGTCCATTGGAGTGATAGGCAAATTAAAACTACCAATCTGTGAGCAACCTAAACCTTACAACCTACGGTGGGTAAACAAAGAGAATGGGCTCAAGGTTGCCACCAATCCCTTGTCAAGTTTTGGATTGGAGGATACGTTGATGAAATTTGGTGCGATGTCCTTCCAATGGACGCATGCCATATCTTGTTGGGTAGGCCATGGCAATGTGATCGGAAAACCATGCACGATGGTGAACATAACACCTACTCCTCTCACAAGGATGGTAGGGACTTCCGGCTAATACCTTTGCCACCAAGTAAGGTAAGGGAAATGAAAATTCAACAAGCACAAAAATGCCAAGCCAAGTTCGAGGTACGGAAGGAGGAGGACGAGTCTAAGAAGGGGAGTGCCATGAATGTTTTGGCATGTAAAGAAGAAGCTGGTTCGAAGAAAACCTTAGAGATTTCAGAAATAGCCAAGCCACATTGACCAACAACTGAGCTACCACATAACAAGAATGTTGATACTATTTGTGAGGTAACTCTTAGAAGATCTCTCTCTCCATGTAATGATCCGAAGGCAACAACCGAGCCAAATGTTCAAGAAGACCTTATTCCATGCCAAACCTCTAGCTATGACAATGAAGAAACAACACAAGGTTGGACCTTCTTTGCCAATCCGTTGTACCAAGTCGAAGGGGTAAGTAGTATCTTCATCAACCCATTATATGAACAAACAAGGATGGAAGAAGGATTCGGCATGGGATTTTCAAATAACAACACATTCAGAATCTTGTCAAAGGAAGGTGATGAACTCACTCTTGATTTATTTTCAAGAAGTTCGTTATTTACTCACCAAGCCTATGGATATGGAAAGCAAGAAGTGTTAGTCAAAGAAAATGAACAAAGGTACCTTAGCTCCGACATGGTGTATGTCTTATTGGTACCGGGGCAAGATGAACAATGGAATGTGTACATCAACAACCAATTGGCTTACAACCTCACCATGAGGTACCAGTCTCCGTGGCCAATGTTGAATGCTCAATTATATAATTTGTGTGGAATGCCATCGAAGCTCGACTTGCAAGAAAGCTTTCCATAGATGAATGTCTGAGAGGAAATTGAGTGTAGGAAAGGATTCAAGGACCTACATGGTAGATGCTGATATCTTATGGTTTGTGACATCCAAAGAAGTGAGTCTTATGCTGTCCCTATCACGGCCATGACAATACAAGAGCTTGGAAAGGTTGGTGCCACCCTAGGCCAAGAAAAACAAGTCATGGACCACGATGATGAAAGGTTGTCGGGTGCACATCTTGGCACCTTGACGTACGACTCATTGGTAAAATGGGAAAAATACTTGAGGGATGGTCCTTTCAAGTTGTAGCCAAGTTTTGAGAAAGTTCATGCAAGAAATAACATCCGAGCACAATATGTTATGTCCCTAAGATGCCTTCATACTTGAACCCCTTGAATTTGAGGATAAATTCTTTTTAAGAAGGGGATATTGGTGAAGGAAAGGCCCCAAGATTAGCTCCTCAATTCAAGTTATGGCATGAAGAACCGAAGATAATAAAAACTGCTCATGGACCCTCGACTAAGGGACGAGAATGGCATGGATTATGGGGAGGATTAGGAGCCATAACTTAATGTTCTTATAGCGACACGTTTTATTTGGCCTTATGTGTTGGTCTTGGCCGAGACCTTGCATTTTTATTTTGTTGTCTTTAATTTCTAGTCTAGATATTAGTCATCTTATGATATATTAAAATCATGTAATAGTTCTTAGCTTGTCTTGGGACACATTCAATGCTTGAAATGGAATGTTAAAGCCAAGAAAGGACAAGGCCAATATGGCACGGACAAGAGGTGAGGGGGCCGAGAATACACCATAGCAAAGACAAGGGATAACATGGCCGCCAAAGTGGCAAGAACAAGAGGCTTACAAGAAGACCATTCAACCACAAGTCAACCTCGACCTAGGGAGAAGAAAGGGTGGTCGAGAACCATTCTTGGTGCAAGGAATGGAATCTTCTAAAATGATTCCAAGAAGATGAAGTCTATAGAAGCCAAGTTCATCCCCTATTCTACTCGGCTACTACAATGGAAGTATGAAGAGGTTTGGGTTTACCCTTGTCTCCAAGAAAGGCCAAACTCTTTCACATTGTGTTCACAGTGGCCGAGGGACGACTTGGTCCCCAAGCCAACCCAATCCCCTTCCCTTGTTCCCAATTCAGTCGAATGTCTTTGTATGTTTGTGTCTTTTCTTCTAGAATGGTCCCTATGGTTCTATAAATAGGGCCTTAGGTTGTTGTACTTAGACATGTTGAGTTTGAGTTTGAGTTTGAGTTAAATATAAACTTGTGTTTTCAACTTGTGTGTTGAAACATATCGATCATGTGTGGGTCACCCCTCCCTTCAGTGTAAGTCTTGGTTAGGACTGTGTGACCTAATAAATACCCAAGCTTGAGGAACCCTATTAGTGGTAAGATAACATTGGAACTTTGTGGACCAACCTAGCCTAAGCTTCGAGTTACTAAAAGGGCTTCCGACGACCCTCACTTGGCTAGTTCACGGGCTTGTACTTAGAAACCCCGGTCTTGACCTTGTGGAATTGGTCACCATATTCTTGGTGTCAACTCGAGTAATAAAACCCCCGTGTATCTATCCTTGGGCTTATCGACGGCATTTCACTACAACCACAACAACCAAACACTTAACCCAAAATCGTACCAACCAACACTTGGTGTGTGCTCGGATTGCAACTCAGTTTCCGTATTCATTCCTCATCCAAACCACTTCAATCCTTCCACCAACACACTCCAAAATATGTCCCTAACACCCACTATAAAATCCACTACCCGAAACTACACATAAACAACTGCTCCCAGCTGACAACACAAAATAGTCCACTAACTCGACCTTTGCCGGAACCTCACTGTTTTGGTCCATTTCCGTGACCTTGCTACCACTAGCAACCAAGTCCCAAACATCATCCTGACCCTCAACCCACCCGTAACAACACCACAAAAAGCCTAAGCCCACTTCAAGTAAAGCTACCCAAAATAGCCCCCAAACACCATCCTATCCAGCCAAACTGAGAACCCGAGACTCCTATTTTGACATCCTTTTTTTGGTCAACCCGAACACCACCAAAACCCGACCCATTTATCCACCAACACCCCTCCTCACTTGCATCACCTTCAACTCTCTCAACTCTGTTAGAACCATCCAGTATGGTGTGATAGAAGTGGGATGAGTAACCGGCTCCAAATTGATACAAAAATCAATGTCTTAATCCGCAAGCATACCTAGAAAATCCATCGGAAAGACCTCATAAAACTAACTCACTACAGGAACAAACTCAAGTGGAAGAGTATCGACACTCGTATGCCGAATATGCTCCAAGTATGCCAAATAACCCTTATCTACCAACTTCCTAGCCTGAAGGAAATAAATAATCTTCTTTGGTTTAGAGCTTAGAGTACCCTTCCATTCTAACCTTGGGATACCAGACAAATCTAGAGTGACTGTATTGGCATAACAGTCCAAGATTGAGTGATACGGTGACAACCAATTTATATGTAAATGATATCAACACCTACTATATCTAATATAACCAAGTCTACCCAAGTATAATAACCTATGAATGTAACCACACAGGACCGATAGACTCGATCTACTATCACAGAATGACTAACGGGGGTAGACACGAATAGGGACAACAAGTATATCACACAGCATATCCAGACCTGTAGAGAAATATGTAGACTTCCATTCTAACCTTGGGATACCCATCATAGCTAGAGTGACTATCTTGGCATGTTAGTACAAGATCACGTGATACAATGACAACCAATCCATACCCAAAATGATATCAAAATCTACAAAATCCAATATAACCAAGTCTACCCAAGTATCATAACCCATGAATATAACTGCACATGACCAATAGACTTGATTTACTATCACAGAATCACCAACGGAGATAGAAACATGAATAGAGATAACAAGTATATCACACAACATATCCAGACTCATAGAGAAATATGTAGACACATAAGAGAACATAGAACCCAGATCAAATACAACTGAGGAAGACCGATGACAGTTTGAGATGATACCTATAATGACTGCATCAGAGGCCTCAACCTCTGGCCTACCAGAAAAGGCATAGAAGTGAGCACATCCACCTTTGGATTGAGTACCCTAATAACCACTACGGACTGTACACGCGCCTTCTCTATCGAACTGATAGCTATCTCTACCGGTCTAATAACCACCCCAACTTGATTGAGAACCCCCTCTGCCAGACTGTCCACCACCTCTAGATGACTTCCCTGGAGTCCTATGTCTCTGAGCTAGTGAATCCTACCGAGCCCCACTCGATCTAAGTTTGGAACAATAATTTCAGAAGTATCCAAGGTCACTATAATGGTAATAATCCATGCTCGATATGGGCTGCTAAACTAACATAGAATAACCTGAGTGACATACGGTCTGAGAATCAATAGTAAGAACTCCTGGAAGTCTACCCTACGTTGTAACCACTTTGCCTAGCAAAACCATAATCTGAAATATGAAGCGATGATTGAATCAAGCGACTAGACTAAGACTGCTAGGGTCTACCATGCTGCCCATAACCTCTGGAAGAAGATCCAATGTAGTAGATATATCTGAGAGATCTATTCTCAAGCTCACTCCTATAGAGTCCACCCCTCACTAACTCTACTATCCTGGCGTGATCCGCCACAAACTGAAATGAAGCCCAGAAGCTACCAATTGTAACGTCGCCAACTGAAGCGGTATAGACAATCCTCTCACGAAACATTTAATCCTCTTGGCTTTAGTAGGAAGTAGTGGCGTTGTATAGGGAGACAACATGGAATTGAGCCTCAAAATACTTAATGGATATCCCTCTATGCTCCAACCTGGAGAACTCATCCTTTTTTTTACTTTCAAACTGAGGGGAACTTACTTCTCAAGGAAGACCTGATAGAACCTAATCCAAGACAAAAGAGGCGACTCTGCTGGTCGACAATCAATATACGACCGCTACGACTATTTTACATCACCAACTAACTAAAGAGCAACAAAATTTACTCCATGAGACTTTACAATACCAAAAGTGTGGAATCTCTCATGGCAACTCACTATGAACTCATATGCGTCCTTCTCAAGCTGACCATAGAAACTAGGAGGCTTCATCATAAAGAAATGCTCCCAAATAGTTTGCTCCTCGCAGGTCATAACATCTCCAATCACTAGCCAAGGACAAAACTCCAGAACTGAGATCTCACCAATACAGGGTTCCAAAGCAGCAGCTAGTTGCGCCCTAGTGTACAGAACTGGCTAGAGTCTGACCTCCCACTTAGGTGTGCAACATATATGAAGTAGCTGGGAGAGCACTCTCCTGGGCAAATCCATCGAGCAAACTCCAAATATGAGCCATTATATCTTGTGGGACATGTATGGCTATAACCTCTGGTTGAGCCTGGGCTGGCCCAAGCTCATCCTCATACTGATCATCCTGATATTCCATCTCTAACTCAGGGGATAAGGGTCTAGCACGAGCCTAGCTAGCTCTCTATGCTCCATCCCTCACTGGTGCTGCTGCTCGGGGTCTACCTCTACCCATCTTTGACCTCTACTATGATCGAGCACCACAAGGGTTATTTCCAGTGCCTCATCTCTAGCCGCATGTGCACGAGTATTCACCATCCTTGAGAGAATAGGAAACAAGGTCATCAAACTTAGCATGAAAGGAATGAAAGAAGTGATGTTACCTAAATGTCCCATAGCCTCTTACAGACAAGTACAAATGTCTCCGTATCGATCCACATGACTCTACTAGACATTGTTCTTGTCCTTGTGAGGCCATTTAACCTAGAGATCTGATACCAACTTTGTCATGACCCCTTCCGGGCGTTGTAGTGACACCTATACTTTTCCCACTCGGTAGGTGAACCACTTCTCTAACCCGAAAAACATAATTGATAACTTAAGAAGAAATTGAAGAAATAACTAATTAAACTTCCTTGATATAAAAATAAAAGAGTCACAAAATGCTGAAATCTACTTGTTACATTCCCAAATGATCCAGTCAGGTCAGTACAAGAGCCACTAATACATAAATAAGAGAAATGTTTGAAACTGTCTTATAAGAACCAAAACAAAGATAGGGAAATAAGAGGGAAGCATCCAGGGCATGTTGGGGATGGTGTTGTATTTATATCCAAAAATAATACAGCAAGTGTAGTATGAGTACACAATGTACCTCCATAAGCATCATATTCCTACAACGACGGAATACATATAACAAACATAAATATCAAGTTGACACACATATATCCCTAATCTACATAGTCTGATTAAGCACATAAGTCACCTTCAATAACATGTATGGTTCAACACTTAAGTCAACTCAGAATCATGGAAGTACATCTAACTGGAATCACCTTATCACAGTAGTAATTCCAATCAAGTACAAATATCATGAATACAATGTATGTGAATGGATGATATGAATACAATGGTACCTTTTTAATCAACCCGCTGTATCAAACTTTTCCATATAGTAATGATCCATGGGGAATTGCAAAGTCCATATACCGCTCATAACCAGTCGGAATGATTTAGTGGTCCGGCTAGAGCATCAGACTCATTTGTCGAGCCATATCAATCATCATCATCTCAATATTCCAAACCATTCCGTAACAATGTTATTACCTTTATTTCTAAGTCTCAACAGACCAACATCATTCTATACCACTCCATTTCAATATTAGAAAAATATGAGTGTATGAATGAATTGTAATAAGGAGAGTAATCATGAAGTATGAGATGTAATCAAGTTCAAGAGATGAATAACACATGCCTCGAGATTATCAATAACACATATTTCCACATAATCATTCTTGCATATCAGAAGGCATATGTGATGAGTAATTTCAATAACAAACAAGTAATATCAATCATGGCAACAAGCCCACATAACAGCAGACATGATCAACCCTATGGAGGATCCCCAAAAATAGTTCAACACCGGTACCCACCCAAGCGCTCATCACAATTACTTAGGTGGGACCCCATAACGCCCAATAGCCCTCAATAGTTATATAGATTACATGCTTCTATCGAAGTCTAAAAGAGAAAATCGTAGCCTATGTCAAAGCTGAACATGTGCCACGAACTAACCCTCGACCAAGGCCTTGACCTTGCGAAGTGCCTCTAATTTTTCATAGTCTATTATATAAATTATACATTAACAAAGTATTCTAATACTTACAAAAAGGTACAACCTTTCAAAAAAACTGAATACCCTACCCCCAAATTGATCTTGGGCCCACAAGGATAAAATCAGAACTTCAAAATTTTAAAAACATGAAAGTGGTTTAATAAGTCATAACGTTAAGTTTAGAAGTCATCTAACCTCGATTAGTTCATCAATTGCCTTCTTAGATCAAAATCTCCAATTTAGGAAAAATCGTAGAAATTCTCCCAAAATTCATAGAATTAAAACAACAAATTGAACTTAGTAATATCTAATTTTATCATTACAAAACTTAAATTTGAAGTATCATATAAAAACACTCAATCTTGGCCCTCAATTTCACGCATTAAGCTCTCTTATCATTAGATATAAACCCTAGGTTTAAACTACCCAAAACATGATAATAAACAAAGATTGGAAAATAGAATCATGAATAGATAAAGGAAATAGGTTAGAAAACTTACCCCAAGTTGAAAAATGATGAAGGTCCTTGAATTTCCTCTACAACCAAACTCAATTTTGTAAAAAGATGAGTTATGAAAAGTTATTTTGAAATGGGATATTTAGCCAAAAATGATTGGACGGGTTTTTACAAACTAATTTGGTTCTACAAGATACTGTGGCATAACATGACAAAAACCAATACATGCCCATTATTAATCGGAATCTACCATTTCCAACTCCACTAAGTTGGCTATCGTATTATGGTAGCATACTTTGACTAGACAAACCCTACACACACATCTATCTACAACTGATTCTCTAACCGGAGTGGATACATTAAAGGGCTCATGCAATTTTTTTGGCTCTACCCCAAATTACTTAGCAAAACACGGAGTTATATATGATAGGGTGGATCCGGAATCCATAAGGGTATAAACATCAAAAGTGAAAAATGTTAATATACATGCGACAACATCTGGGCATGCCTCTGTATCCTAACAACTAGCTAGTGCATACAAGAGGTTTTGACTCCACATGTATTACCAGACTTAGTTTCACTATACCCTATTTGGGCTTGAGAATGTCGAGAAGTTGCTGAATTTATAGTCTGAGACACATTACCTCTGGTACCCTGTCTCGCTGATGGCCAGTCTTTCTAATAGTGACCCCGCTGGCCACATCCAAAACATATATCCATGCCTATGCGAGACTTCCTTGGGTGTCTCTTACCACACCTGCTGCAAATTGAATTATAAAAGGTCTTCTGACCTACACTCGCCTGTGACTTAGAACCTGCTGCTCTAAAATTCTACCTTTTATAATCATGTCGGACCTCAAGGCAGGAGCACTGGCTATAGACGGAGCGGGTACTGATGGCTTCCTATTGAACAATTATTTTCCTCCACCTCTCTAAGATCTTTCACGATTAAATTTTTCTGCAGACTTAGCTCTTTTGTTGATTTCTCTGTCTCTTTTCTGCAGTTCCTAATTCCTCTTCCTATCTTTAAATCTATTCCAACGCTATTTAATGAAGTCATCACATTCCCCTTCTTAACTATGTCATTATTATCTGACTATTACATCGATTATACAACATCCCATTTACAGGCGACATGCACTTTATGCCCTTTTAATATCATATTGGGTCTCATTTGTTTTTATCAGATGCTTCACGGTAATACCCCAGTGGGTAACATCCTTACTTGGACCTTGAATTTCCTGATCATCGCTTATGCATTTGATATGTATGTATTTCAATAGGAAGAGAAAGTTACTTACATCTCTAAGCTTTATGGCACGATATAGAGTAGAAAGAAGTGAGACAAATCCTGAATGTCTTGGTAGTCAACCATTTATATGTGCACACACACATAAAGGAAACTCCACTAGACACAGCTTCATAGACTCCCTAGGACAATTGAACCTAGTGCACTAATACCAAGATTTGTCACACCCCAAACCATAGCCTGGGCATAACACGACACTCGGTGCCTGAGTACATGGGATCGAGTGAACCACATGACTTACTGAATCAACATGGGACATGTACTATTGCGGAATATGATTTAAGACATGAAAAATACGAATAAATCATATAATGTGATAATAATACTGAAAGTACTATCGTTGAATAAAAATGTGGAATTTGTCTCCAGACATGATAGTTAGCCATCATGGTAAAACATGACTGAAATATCCAACATGACGCACGAGACCAGTCTATGAAATCACTAACATGAATTTGAATAATACAGTTTATCGGGACAAGACCCTCGATATACCTGAATATCTAGCCATAAAAAACACTAAATAAAAAGGTAATAACCCTAATTTAATAAAGGGTTATTTTAGTAATTTGACCAAGGAAAAAGGAAAAAAATATAAAAATCAAAGAAGTGAGTAAAAGAATAAAAGTGGCTGGGAACGTTGTTCCAAAACAGAAGCAGGAAGCGCAGAAGCAGGAAATGCAGAAGCAGAGAAAAGAAAATAATAGAAAAAGAGAAAAGAAAGGGAGAAAAAGAGAACAAAGGAGAAGATAAAAAGAGAGATTTCCACCCCAAATCATCAAGGTAATGATTATAATCATTTACTTAAATTTATTACATGATTATGGGTAGATTTGTATGATGGAAAATGTGGACAAATTATAAGGAATTGAGAATGTTTAGCCCTAGTGTTCTTTAACCTAATTTATTAATTTGAAGGGTAAACAATGACAAATTTTAGACTTCTATATGTCGTTGGAATCGTCTCGTCAAGAGCTTCCCGAAAACATATGTTTTGTCGAGTTTGAACCTATTGACCCGAGGGCATTTTCATTCTTTAAAAAATTGACTTTGATCGTTTAAGCCTTTAAAAATATAGCAGTAGTTTACCCAAATGATATTGACCATTTTAAATCCATTTTTATGTAGTTTGAGGTGATATGGAGACTCGAGAGCGCAATTTTGATTTATTGGAAAGTGTGCTTGAATTGTGAATTTGAGGTAAGTAAGACTTTAATCTTTGATGCTTGCTTTTCAAAACTTACTTTAAAAATATGGTTTGTGTTCCTGGTCCATGTGTTGGGACAAGCATGTTCTTGGTAGAATCGGTGCTCTTTGACCAGCCGTGGCTATGTTATTTTTAGAAGAATGTTACAACTTATTTATTGAATGGTTTGTGGTGTGGCATGGTCTCGTACCATGTCGTTGGGCCATTGGATATCATTCCTTCACTCCCCATATATATTTACTAGGGGCATACATACGGTGTCGTAATATGTTAGGGGTATACCTATGTTGTTGTAATATGTTTGGGGCCTTATACTTGCTGCCGTAGTATACTTTTGGGGCATCATATATGCTATCGTGAACTCATCAGAGTGTTAGGTTAATCTCCTTCACTGCCATTTATGATAAGTCCTAAGTGTGAAATGTGTTGAGATATGTAGTGTACTTATTGATTATATGTTTGAACCTTATTGAGCAATGTATTATAAATTATACTTTTGTGCATATCATTTATGTGCTCGTTGTGTGTTTGTATTTTCTAACATTTTTTCCAGCGATATTTAAAGTGGCGGGTCGAGGATTTTACTGGGTTATGTTTACGTATAACTCACTCCATCCATGCATGTCCATGCAGATACTATTGGTGAAGAAAAAGCTAGTATCTCACGAGTTCACTAGAGTTGATCTAGTTGTTGAGGTGAGCCGTCATATTATTTGTGGAGGCTACCAAAAGAGTCTTAATTATTTATTTATTGACCTCTTTTCTTTTAGGATTTACACACCCGAGTCTTTTAAAATTCTCTTAGATGCTCCATGGTCTAGTGTGGGACTTGGGAAAGAGATATAAATATTTCAAAGATGTTAATTATTCATACTTAATTATCATATTGTTTTAGCACTTATTTAATTTATTATATGCTGCAAATTAATGGTTAAGATATGAAAATTTGGTTCTCATAGCTAGTGGTGTGTGTTGGATGCCAATCACGTCTAGGGGTAACTTGGGATGTGACAAAGTTGGTATCAAAGCTTAGGCTTTATGTCCCGGGTCATAGAGCAGTGTCTAGTAGAGTCTTGTTCATGGGTATGTAGACGCCCACACTTTTGACCTTAGGCAACTGAGCATCTAGGATGTTTTCCTCTCTTTCATTCCTTATTCGTGCATTGAGGTGAATCTTGCCGAACTTTGAGATATCCCTTTCGCTGACGGCTCAGGCATGCGTATCCTTCTCTGCTGGACTTTACAATTGACTTGAAAGTTTTAATAATATAGGTTCTGCTGAGAGTGGCCTTGAGTACATGTTGTAGTTTAGATTGGACAGGTTGCAATCTTTTGGGATACCTCTAGTTGTAAAGGAACCTCTAACAAATATTTAAGAAGCTTAGAAAATGGTTAAATTTTATCTTTAAACGTTGACAATTTGTGAGAATATTGGCAGAGTGGCCTAAAGATAGGCTTTTGCATAAGAGCGAGTTATTCAATAATTGAGGTTGTGGATATGACTCTCCATTCTGCATTTGATCAGGTGACAGAAAGAGGTGAGTAGAAAAATAAGAATTGTAATAGCTTAGCAACGTCTAGGCTGTTGGAATATGGGGTGAAAGAAATTTTAAGGAATGTGCTTATATGAATCTGCGCAAGTGTTCGCTATTATTAGTGATATCTTGGTAGTAATGTGACATGAAGATACATAATTCACGTTCATTGAGTATGAGTATGATAATGGCGCTACATGATGCACAACAAGTTTATGGAGCAGGTCTGTGAATGAATTCTTGCATTTAAAATAGGATAAGACTTAAGTATACGACTTAATACACTAATATTGTAAGAGGCGGAGTGTGAAACTGAGCTCACAATAACATTATTAGAGGATGAAGTAAGGATAAGCCGTGAAGTATCACGCACCATGACAAAATTCAAATATTGATGAACCATAAAGGAAGTTTAAGTACCAAAAAATGAAATGATATATTATCACTGAGATAAATAATCAGTTTATTATATGGTTCTATTAACATATGTTGTGTGGACTAAAGCATATTTTTGATGAAGATGAGCAGCTCGTTAATGGGATGATAGTGTATATAAGGATAAAGAAAGAACTTGAGTACTTAAATGTACCATTTGTGGTTTCTACCCAAGTGAGACGCTATTATTATTGATCGGTCTATCGAACATGTGCGGACACAATTCAGAGTCATGATATGCTTACGTACTACTATAACTTTGAATAATTGACCTTTAGGTTATCGTTAGTCCGGATTGGACAACTTCGTCTTGCCTTATGCTTGATTTCCATGAAAAGGATGTTGAATTTTTTTCCGATTGAACCTAGTATCAAATATAAATGATCCACTTAGTATCGCACTGGCAAAGAACCGCGTTAGTATAAGTTCTACATATAGTAAGTGAAGGGTGTATTTGTATCTAGTTATAACTCGGGGCACCATAATTGAGTTACCAACTATTGAGTTACTGGAAGTATTTAATATGTTTTCCTGTATTATTTTAGATAACTTACTGATTGTACCACATGTTGGAGAGATCGGCTAATACTTGGGTATTGATATGCTGTAAATTTTTTTGTCTATTTTTACTATATATTATAGAATGACTCTGGAGTCAAAGTAACTAAAGGATAAGTTGCATAACTTCATGATTAGGAGGTCAACATACAAAGTATAGTGCCTTGAGGTGCTTAATTTCTTTTAGTTGAGAAGAATGGTGGATCCATGCAGATGTTTACCATTAATAGACAAATAACTTGGAGAGAAATGAAGGTCAAGTATCTTTTTCCTTTTTCATAATTGCATGATTTGTGCATTCAAATACAGGGTGTTATATGCTATTTAATATAGACTTGTGATCGTGATACCATGAGTAGAAAGAGAAAGAGTTGAATAATCTGAAGACATGTTCCATGACTTGTAATGGTTAGTGTGAGAATGCAGTGACGTCTCTTGGATAGTAGAAGACATTGACTGTCATTATGGACTAGATGAACTTAATATTCAAGTTGTTAGCACTCTTGCTATTATGTTCACTAATGACGTATATAAATATATTCATAAGTTGATAGAAGCATATGCAGTGGTGGAAGAGGATTTCATGGATGTCAAAATAATGTTGATAAAATACCAAAGGTTACAAGTGTGAGTTTTAATTTTTATATCACGGTGTTTTAGCCATGTGTTTTCTAGTAAAGGAGTGATGAGTTTAAGGTATTATGTACACTAAGACACTAGCATGTGTGGTGCTATATTTATCTTTGTTTGAGTAGACGAAGTTGATCAATACGAGAGTTCTGGCCTTATTAGGGTTATGATAGTATTTGGAGGCAAACCTACTTGATAGTGCACAAAAAATGAAATACAACAACAACATACCTAGTGTAATCTCACATAGTGGGGTCTGGGGAGGGTAGAGTGTATGTAGACCTTACATCTACCTTGGGAGGTAGAGATGCTATTTCCGAAAGAACCTTGGCTTAAGAGAAAATATGACAAAAAATGTCAGATAAGGTTTGAAGAAAGTAAAGTAGAGTAATGCGATAATGAAAAAATATTATAGATAAGCATTAATGGAGAAATTTTAACAATAAATGCATCAAACTTAGTATGATAATTAGAGTACAAGAGATAGCAGATAGTTACAGAAAATCGAAGGACAAGAACCTGATAAGATAAGACTACGCCTTCTAGTATGGAAGGTTACACGAGACACGTACTACTACATAACCCTCTACCCTAATTCGCATCCTCCACAACCCCCTATCTAAGGTCATGTCCTCGGTAAGTTACAACTGTTCCATGTCCTGCCTAATCACTTCTCCCGGATATTTTTTCGGTCGACCTTAGCCTCTTATGAATCTATATAGATCTAACCTCTCGCACCTCCGCACCATGGAGTTCGTGCCTCTCCTCTGAAAATAACTGAACCATCTCAGCCTTGGTTCCCGCATCTTGTCCTCCACCGATGCAACTCTCACCTTGTCCCGGATAACTTTAGTATCATAGCTAAATAATATAATGTGTATGCAAATATCATGGTTTACCTAAGGAGAATTGTACTCATAGAGACATAAAATTTACAATACTCAATACTTTCAAGATTCGAAAATACGCATTGGGATGAGAGAAAGAGAGCTAATGTTGGCAGATAGTGATACATGGTATTACAAATGTTGTTCTTTAGTGTTCAAACTGTTCATATGTTGTATAAGAGTGTTAAAGAAAAAAATAACGCAAACATGATTATCTCAAAGAGAGAAAAAAATAAATCATTGTAAACTTTGTAGCTAGTCTACATGTTTGTTGAGAAAGTTGTGATCCTAGTTGCGGTGATTGTGATAGGCTTATCGAGTTCTTATGCTTGATTCATTCCGAATTACTTATAAAACATACTAGTCTATGAAATGATATTTTTGAGAGTTAGTGAAATGAAATGAGATGCCACTATCATCATGGGTGACAAGAGAAATAGTACATGGACGTTTACGTAGAGTTGTATGGATGTGTTCTAGCGCTGTTGTATGAGGGTTATGTAGGGGTATATGAATATGTTCAAACATCGTTATACATGTGAGATATGTACAGGCGTAAGAATGTATTCTAATCATAACGTATGCAAGATCATTATGTAGGAATACTTGGATGTGTTTCAGCACTACCGTATGTAAGAATGGTAAATATGTTTTACTATAGGACCATGACCGTTGCTCTTGGATGGGATCTTTTGCAATAGAGGCATGTGAGAGTATGGGTATCTTGTTTCGACACTAGCAAAATGGATATAACATAGTAAGTGGTTCACGATTAGTTGCTTTTAATTGAGTTTGTGCATGGTAGTAATTTACTTAGTATGCAGATGTTGCCAGCTAGATTTATTTTGTGGATGCCACTACCTTGCTCTACCTGGTTGGTAGAACAAAGTATGTCACAGTTGTTGGGTCTAAATTTGGCTTAGTAAGACCTAGAAAAGATTGTGTTGAATGTGAAAATGATTTCGGAAAACATAGAGTAGACAAAAGTCCTATACCAATGAATGAGATTGTGATTTGGAGCTCATGAAAAGTGAACAAGTATTTTAAAAAGTTTTTAGTATTAAAGGAATCATGAGATTCAGTCATAAGGGTAAGCTAAGCCCTAGGTATATTGGTCATTGTAAAATTTTGGATTGAATCAGGTTAATGCCATATAAACTTATTTTACCTTCGAGATTGTCTCTTGTTCATCATGTGTTTCACGTATCCATGCTTAGATGATATGTTCAAAACAGTTGCAATAATTCAGCTCGCGAAAGTAGAACTAGTTAAAAGTTTGACTTACGAGGAAGTTTTAATATATATTGTTAAGACAAGTGCGACAATTGAGCTCGGAAAAGGTTGCGTAAGTGGAAGTATGGCGTGCCAATCATGTCTTTTGAGGCTTTATAAGAATATCAATATGGTCCTCTAGTTGAGTAGTTTGAGCTTGAGAAGACAATGCTAATTTACTACGAAAATAAGTGTGATTGGCCTTGGATAAGGTCAAGTTGGACCAAAATCACTTTAATACAACTTGGAGCAGGTAAATGTTCTTTTTCTCTTCGAATAAGAGAAAGTCATGACTTAGATTTATAGCAAGTGACTGGTTATAGAGGTTTCTTTTAACGTTAGCGGTGTTGTATGAGATATTGAAAGAAGGATAAGTTGTAAGGTGCAAGCATATTGCCGAATAGATCTTGGGAAACAGGTTGTGGTCGTAGCTAAGAGACTTGCTATGCTACAAGAGGTGCATGTTATATTATGAGAGTATGTTCCGAGAGTAAATTTATGATTTGATCCATGTTATTGAGAATGAAATAGTGTTGGTAAATAGGAATCATGTTTTGAGGAAGTTAGTCTGTTTTGAACATATGACATTTTTAGCTAGGGAAGCATTATGCGGTCGAAGAATCATAGTAGAACTATCTGCTAGAAAAGACTACTTGAGAGTACGAACGGGACATGTTTAGTGAGTGTCCACACCTTGACACTTTGAAAAGGTTTGGCCACATTCGAAGACAAACGCTATTCTAAGTGGGGGAGAATTTAATAACCCTAATTTAATAAAGAGTTATTTTAGTAATTTTACCATAGAAAAAAGAAGAAGAAAATAATCAAAGAATCTAGTAAAAGAGTAAAGGACTAGGAAAGTTGTTCCAAAATAGAAACAGGAAGCGCAGAAGCAGAGGAAAGAAAAAAAGTAGAAAAGAGAAAATAAAGGGAGAAAAATAGAGGAATGAGAAGAGAAAATTAGATATTTCCTCTCCAAATAATCAAGGTAATGACTCTAATCTTTTGCTTAAATTTAATGCTTGATTAAGGGTAACTTGACATCATAACTTGAAACCTTCTGTAAAGTCGCATACCTCCTCGGGATACTAGAGTTAGTCGACGACATAACTTGACATCAAACTACGAGATATAACATCCTTCCCTCCTTAGGAATATGTTTCCTCGAATGAAGGGGTAACATGTTTTCAAAATTCTAACTCTTAAGGAATTTTTGGAAATTTTATTAGAGTTTCCTCTATAAAATGGACTATCCATAACCTGTCAAGCAACCCAAAACACTTATCCAATGCCACACAAGGCCACAACCAGCCAAAATATAATAATAATGGCCTCACACAACCATCCATCTACTAAGAAATTACAAGAGCTAGTCATAACTCACCTCAAATGTCAGAACCTTAGGCTGCATCTGCCACATCTGTATCAATAACATTACCTATACAAGGCACACAAGATAAGTGGATTTATATAACAGATGTAGGGAAAATCACATCACACGAGTGATAACATAAACTCGTAATCTGAAGCAAGAAAGAATATTTGATCTTCATATCTTTCTTCATTTCTCATGTCATACTTTTCATATTATTACCTTCCCACAATACTGAAACAAAAGCTATTCTTTTTGTCCTGAAACTTATGGATTTAATGATTTAAGATAGTAACAGAGATTCCTTCGAACACCGAGTCTTTTGTAATATGAACACCCTTTATACGGGTATCATAGAAAATATTTCTTATGCTTTTATAGCAATTGGTTTATGAATTACTGAACGATCTTCTCTAATTCCTTGAGGTAGTTCAATTTTATAGGCCACTCGGCAAATTCTCTAAACTATCCCATATGGTCTGATGTACCTGAGGCTAGGCTTGCCTCTCTTCCAATTTTCATCACACCTTTTAGAAATAACATTTTTTTTCAAGAATCACTAACTCAGAATTCTAAGGCCAGTCGCTATCCATTTAAACAAAAAATACTGATGATCCTAGGAAGTCAATATCTTCTGCCATGAGACTTTGCTTGTCCTATGACTTAATACTTTAAATCAGATCTCATTGACTTTGGTTTGCTTACTTCTAATCATTCGGTAGAGGTTTTATGTATTTGCACATGCAAAGTTCCATATGATACCATTTTGGTGCTCAACATGACAATCATCATCGCAAGCAATTTACTATAAGATAGATTGATACAAGTAAGGAGGGGTGATATTTAGTAAGTGGTTCAGGTGTTGGTGATATTCATGTTGGCCCGAAATTGGATGCCAAAGTATGGGTGCTTGGGTTCTCTATTTGTCCGGATAGGGTGGTGTTTGGTGGCTGTTTCAGGTAGCTGTGCTTGGAAACATACTTAGGTGTCTTGTGAGGTTTTCACGGGTAGGTTGAAGGTTGTAGTGAAGGTCGGGTTTTGTTGGTTTTGTAGTAACAAGGCCACGGAACATACCTAAACAAGTTAGGTTATTGGTAGGTATGTTACAGTCGGTCAGCGTGGTGCTGATGACTATTTTGGGTAATTGTATAGGGAAATGGGTCGAGGAATTTTATAAAGTTGTTTCGGGTACGTTAAGAGTGGCTATGGTGATCAGGATTTGGTGGTTTGTCGATGGCAAAGTCTCGTGAGCGATTTGAAACAGTGAGGTTCCGGTGAAGGTTATTTATTGGACTATTTGTGGTTGTCGGGTTTGGATAATTGTGTACGTATGGTTTCAGTTGTCAACCTTTGAGAGGGGTATTTGTGAAGTACTGTGGGAGGTAAGGGTGGTCGGTATATAGTAGGTTGGGTGAAGAATGAACACAAGTTGCCAGATGAAAGCTCGAGTGAAGGATGGTTGATTTGGTTAAGTGTTGGTTCGGTTGATATGGTTTAAATGAGGTATGGTCGATATGTCAAGGATAGAGACACAGGGGTTATACTACCCAAGTCGACAATAAGGAGATGGTGACGAATTCAATAAGGTCAAGCCCGGGGTTGCTAAGTACAAGCCCGAGAACAAGCCAAGTAAAGTTGGTCGGAAACCTTTAGATAGACCCTAGGCTTAGGCTAGGTTGGATCACACAATTCCAACTTTCGCTTAACCAAGGGGGTTCCTCAAGCTTGGGTTTTGATTAGGTCACAGTCCTAACAAAGACTTACACTGAAGGCAAACCTTAGCTTGGGTTTAACAAGGTCACACAATCCTAGCTTCAACTTACACTAACGTGTTTGGCTCACACAAGAACGAAAGACCCACACAAGGACCAACTAACGTATACAACACACAAGTTGAATACCTTAGCTTTTGAGTAAAACTCAACTTTTATATATCAACAAACTCTGCCTATTTACAAGTCCTAGGGTCCTATTTATAGTAGCAAATGGACCATTCTAGAAGACAAATTAAAAGACACAAACTACATGACAATTTCGGCCTAGTGTGGATAAATGGGAACAATTTTGGGTTTACTTGGTGACCAATAATGTTTCGACCAAACCAAGCCAATGGGAAAGGTCTTGAATTTTCTTGGGGACAAAGAATTAATCTTTCACACTCCCTTTGTGGATTCCAAGTAGAAGAGTGGATGGATTTGGCTTCTCAAGACATCATCTTCTTGGAACTAGTTTAGAAGCTTCCATCTTGATTTTGGATTGCCTTGGCCGAATGGAGAGGGGAGTATTTCGACAATCCCTTCATATTGTTGGTGTAGCTAAATAAATGGATGAGTTATCCTCTTGGAAGCTTTATCTTCTAGACCATTCTTGCCCTTGTCAACTTGTCCTACAACTCACAGCCTAGTCATTCCTTTGGAAGACCTTTTGGCTTAGTCATCTTATCGGAAGACTCTCGACCTTATCACCATTTACATGGGCTATTAATTGTGTCCTAAGGTAGTTATTACATGGCATACTATGTCCTAATGTAAGAGCTAAAAGCTAAGATAAGAAATAAAGACAAGCTAAAAGAAAACATGGTCTTCGGCCAAAACGTACATACAAAGGCCGAATAAAACCTTGCCTCCTAGATCACGTGAAAACTCCAACTCCATTCCATTTTCCATGCCAATTGAGGCATATTATCTTTGGATGATCAACCTTCTTTGGAACGCCGATCTTAACACCTCAAGGATCAAATTGAAACCTTAAGCTCACGGGGATTTTTACATCATAGATTATCATCCAAATTCCCTTTAGTACCCACTGTGCAAATTCATAAGATGCCCTTTAGTGTTTGAATCACATACTCAATTCGAATGCCTATGGTGATGGGGTTTACTGTGGTGTCCAAAACTCCTTTTGAGCGATCTTCCAAACTTAGTTATAATTGAGAATCTGTATCAATTAACATACTGCCAGAGACACCATGGAGGTGAACCATTCTTTCAGTCGTACAATCTATTATAATCCTCAGTTGTACAAGTATCCCTAAACATTAGATTAACTCATGATGATAGCAAGGTAACTCTTAGACAAATTTCATCTTAACCATATCCCATTCCTATCGGGTCTTTAGTATCCTGATCCTACCCATCAGTTCCTAGTGCCAACCATACTTGTTGATAATCAACACCCTAGTTACACCCCTTTATGAGGTTCCTTCTTACGTTGTTTTCTTAATATACCCATTAAACATGTTGATATATCTTGGTACACCCCTGGTAGTTAGGGTATTACAGATGATGGATATTTGTTGAAATCTTTCCTTGTAGTCTAGCCATATCGAGAATACATCAATAGCTTATGACATTTGATGGTTCCTTTTTGTTAAGTACCTTCTCCAATTTTCCTAAAAGTGAGATCTTGATCCTGACATTCTTTATTTCTTCATACAAGGAATTATTAGTTAGAAGTCTATATGATTTATTGATACATTTCTTAGACTAATTACTATCCTTTAACTTCTGCATTAGCCGATCCGCTTGTGATTGTACGGCTGGTTGCACAAATTACAATACTACTTAATTCTAATGATAGATGATTATTGGTACATAAAATCCTTAAGAATACTTAGACCTTCATCCCTTTTATAAATTTAGCCTCATTTGATGCTCCGTGCACTAGAACTCTTAAGAACTAGTAGTGTATCAATTACGAATACTCCATCGATAACATTGCTGAAACTTTTATTTAAGATATGGAAGCAAAATATTGTCAAACTTTCTTATTACTCGTAGCTATAAGAGACTTTATTTTCTTATTCCCTTTAACGCTTGCCCTACTCCTTTGCTTACTCATCACATATTATTCATTTTGAAATGCCCTGGTATACATACGTAGTCTCAAACATCACTGCCGATTATTATGGTACTTATCCTATAATGAATGGGTCATTAACTTATTCCCTGATGGGGGGGGGGGGGGGGTCCAACTAAAAATATTATCTAATTACATCCAAACCTGGTTGTCATGCTTAGATCCAAACTTCTTCCATTGTCTTAGAACTAAGATTTGCTGTCAGTAGAGCTTAGGAAAAGATTCCCTTAATCATACCGAGCTGCAGGCTTCTACTCCATTTACATTATACAGAATAACCCTTATTCAATTCCAGACACTTGCAGACATCTTGACTTGCATGACATTTCACCTTCCTTAATGGGTTGCTACCCTTAATGTACTTTTAACACCTTCCTGGTATTCTTAGGCTTATTAGCCCTTTTTCTTATTTCCTTATATGGAAATCTCACACTTTATACCCATAGGTACTCTCATATGCATTCACCATGTGTGTTGTCGCATAATTCAATTTGATTTGTGGTGTTACATAGTCCAATGACTCTTCCAAATTTCCTTGTCCTACCATAATCAGGTCTTCATCATCCAATTGCTCAATCATCTTACTCTTACTTTTCCATTTTAGAGTATATGAGGGGTTTATTTGTCTTTTATATACTTCTCATACTGACTTTTCAAACAACGAGGATCTGACACCTCTAGTCAATAAAATCACTATCGCTCATTTCCCCATAGTGGGTTCTTACATTGCTTTGACATAACCACACCTTAATGAGACCTATATAATCATAACTTCATTCACTTTTATCCTTTTCATTACAGCTTGCCTTTCTATTGTTTGTCATACCTACCTTTTCTGTTAAGGCTTACCTTTTCCTCAACATTCCATCATGTTGCTCCATTCATACTAATTAAATATTTCTTCTTCTCTTTACTCATTCCTCAATCGTCTCCGGGTTCTTGCCATCTTTAGATTCCATAAACTACTCTTATCTCAAGGTACATAGAATTATGTCACATTGTCCAATAAATTTGAAGGTTTTTTCACTTTGTTGTATACAACATGCATGGATTACTAACATCCCTATAAGTAACTTTCAATGATAAGAAATATAATTTCTTTATGACTAGACAAACGGCTTGTACTGCCTTCTATTATTATAGGTAACTAGCCCTTATAAATTTAGGGTCATTATTCTAAGTGCGTCATCCTACAAATTTCCCTCAAACATCTCCTCCTTCAGTCTTAATATAATCCATTTGCATTGTTAAGGGATTGGAGGAGGATGTTCCACCAACTGAGGGTAAAGGAGGAGAATGTTCCAAAGACAGCCTTTTGGACTAGGTATGGTCATTTTATGTTTTGAGTGATGTCTTTCAGATTCACTAATGTGCCAGCAGCCTTTATGGACCTAATGAATGGAGTCTTCAATCCATTCTTGGATATCTTCATGATTGTGTTTATCGATGATATTTTGGTATTCTCACGAACTGAGGTAGATCACCTCCGAGTGGTGTTACAGACTCTTCAAGAATGTAATTTGTATGCCAAATTTTCTAAATGCGAGTTTTGGTTAATCTTTGTTGCCTTTTTGGGCCATATTGTCTCCTCAAAAGGTATTAAGGTGGACCATCAGAAGATTGAGGCCGTAAGGAATTGGATGAGGCTTGTCACTCCTACCGAAGTATGTAGCTTTTTGGGTCTAGGAGGGTATTATCAAAGATTCATGAAGGATTTTCTTCTATATCTAGACCTATGACGAAGATCACTCATAAGGCAACTAAGTTTCTGTAGATAGATGTCGTGTGAGCGTAGCTTTCAAGAATTGAAGGACTGGTTGACATATGCGTCTGTGTTAGCACTTCTCGAAGGTACCGATGGGTATGTGGTTTATTGCGATGCCTCTAGAGTCAGCCTAAGATGTGTTCTGATGCAGCATGGAAAGGTTATAGCATACGCTTCAAGGCAATTAAGGAAGCATGAAGTAAATTATCCGACTCATGATCTCGAGTTGACAACGGTAATCTTTGCCATGAAGACGTGGCATCATTATTTATACAGAGTCCACGTTGACATATTCACAGACCCCAAAAGTCTACAGTATATATTCTGCCAGAAGGAACTGAATTTAAGGCAAAGAAAATGGCTTGAATTATTAAAAGAGTACGACATAGATGTTTTATACCATCTCGGAAAGGCAAATGTCGTAGCTGATGCTTTGACTTGTAAGTCTATGGGAAGTTTAGATGGTGTTGAAGTTAACAAGATGGAAATGACCAAAGAACTACGTCTCTTAGCTAGTTTAAATATGTGACTCTTCGATACAGATGACAGAGGAGAAGTGGTGCAGAATACCGCAGAATCATCCTTAATAGCTGAGGTGAAGGCAAGATAGTTTGAGGACAACCGAGTTGGTCCGAATGAAAGAAGGAATTCCTCTATAGAGAAAGCCGATATTGGAACTTACGGAAGACACAATCCTTAGATATCAGGATTGACTATGTGTACATATAAGAGGGCTCCGAGAGAAAATTATGGCTGAAATCCAGCAGTCCAAATATTCTATTCATCTTGGATCAACGAAGATGTATCATGAACTTCGACAGGTTTATTGGTGGAATGTCATGAAGAAATACATCGTGACATTTGTGGCTCAATTCCCAAATTGTAAACAAGTTTAGGTCGAGCATCAAAAGTCGAGAGGTTTGCTACAGAATATTGAAATCCCTACTTGGAAATGGAAAATGATTAATATGGATTTTATCACTGGATTACCCTGTTCCTATCAGAAGTTTGATTCCATTTGGGTTATCGTCGACATGCTTACAAAGTTAGCACATTTTTTACTAATTTGCACTACTTTTTAGGTGGAGGATTATGCCAAGTTATATATTAAGGAAATAGTTCAATTGCATGGTATTTCGGTCTCCATCACATCCGACAGAGGTGATCAGTTTACGCCTCACTTTTGGAAGTCGTTTCAGAAAAGTCTAGGGACCTATGTGAACCTTAGCATGACTTTTCATCCACAGAATGATGGTCAAGTCGAGCGCATAATCCAGACATTCAAGAAATACTACAGGCTTGTGTATTGGATTTCAAAGGTAGCTATAACAATCATTTACCCATCATTGAGTTCACTTACAACAACAACTATCATTCCAGCATCAAGATGGCCCCGCATAAGGCATTGTATGGGTGGAAGTGTAGATCCCTAGTTGGCTAGTTTGAAGTGGACGAATCTAAGTTACTAGGCTCCGAGTTGGTCCAACAGGAAGTAGAGAAGGTAAAGGTGATTCAAGAACGCTTGTTAACTACCTAGTGTCGACAGAAATCGTATTCGGATATTAGACGCCCTGACTTGGAATTTGCAGTTAGTGATTGGGTATTCTTAAAGGTTTCTCATATGAAAGAGGTTATGAAGTTTGGCAAGAAAGGAAAACTTAGCCCAAGATACGTCAGACCATATAAGATCATCCACAGGATAGACCAAGTGGTTTATGAGCTTGAGTTACCCTTAAAATTGGAAACAGTTCACCCGATATTCCATGTGTCAATGTTGCGTAAGTATGTAGTAAATCCCTCCTATTTTACTCCCGTAGAGGATGTACAGATCATCGAGAATTTAACCTATGAAGAGACTCTGGTAGCTATTCAAGATCGCCAAGTTCAAAAGTTGAGAACTAAAGAAATTGCCTCCGTTATAGTGCTATGGAAGAATAACAATACATAAGGAATGACTTGGGAGGTCGAATATGATATGAAATCCAAATACCCTTACTTATTTCAGTCTTCAGGTCTATACCGTTATTCGTGCAATACGATTTTCTTGTTCTACTCTATCCGACAATTCTAAATCCTATGTCTTGTTTAGGTATAATGTTGAGATAGATATGACAACTGCAGCTCAGAATACGATAGAGGGAAGTTAAGGTGAGTTATAGCTAACCCTCTTGATTCTTGCGTACATGGATGGTCGTATGAGACCAAGCTAATCTGGTCTTGTGATTACGTTGCCCTGTGTAGTATTAGATATATACTTGGGTTGTTTACCAGGTTTCAATAGTCCCATTTACAAAGGAAACTGTGCCAAAATTTCTAGAACCCTTGAGAGTTAAAGAATATATTTAACATTCGTCTTAAGGGGTGAAGGATGTTACACCACGTAATTTCTCATTTCATCATGACATCAATGGATATCAAAGTACTGAGATGAGATACAACCCTATGGAAGCATAATGGAGGTTTACAACTTGGTTATGAGGGTACTAGAGTATTTGGGAGTTAAACGGATCGAATGAAGTACGTTCCGATGAAAATAGGAAACTGGGAAACTTGACGGGACATATGATGGACCATCAAATACTTCAACGGACCATCAAATACCCAGCCTGAGCTATCATTCTTCCAATAAGTTTGACGGACCGTCAAAAGTTTGACAGTCCATCGAGTGTACCGTCAAAGTACGACAGTGGATTTATTTTCTGGGTTTATAAACGGGTTGGTCGATTTGGGGGCTCATTTCCTCTATAACCAGACCTAGAAATACTCCTAAAATCCTCTACAAAGTTCCAAATTATTCCAAGATAAATTCCAAGGCAAATTACATAATATTAACATGATAATTTTTGCGGTAATCATAGAAATCATCTTCCTCATGGCGAAGCAATGTCAGAAACCCTAAAGGTAAGGATTAACTTCCTCTTCTTTTTATTATGATTAATCAATGATTTGGAGTAAGTTTTAAAAGGATTTTCATAATCAAATTCCGTAAACCTAGGAAATCATGATATGATGAGTTGTGGGCTATTTTACTAGTGTTATGAATTGGAATTGATTATTGGTGTTGTAAACCTATGGAAGTATGTTTCAGAGAATCGTGGGACCAAATTACACAAGTACCCTTTTGTTGAACTAGTCTAAGAATCCATTGTGTCTAAGGTTATCGATAATATGCCTAAATGAAGTTTCTTTATAGGATATAGATTCAGTATTGATATCGACCCTTTGTTGTTCTAGATAATCATCCGTAAGGGATATGACGACTTATAGGATGACTTCTAGATTCATGGATAAGGTATGTAATGCTATCCCTTCTTTCAGAAGCATGAAATTCAAAGAGTTATCATTTTTGAAAAGAAACGTCAAAAGCTTCGTTCGAGTGCCTACATAAATCTTTTGTCAAGAAATAGTCATTGATTATTCCTACTATCCTAATCATTGTTGTTAGTTATTGATTTATCTTATCATAAGTCTTAAAAAATAAGCATACTAAGGAGTTAATCGTCGAGTCAATGAAGAGTCACGTCAAGGCAAAGTCAAAAGAGTTTATGAGCTTCAAAAGAGGCCAAAGAGCCATTGTTATCACAGACCCTTGTCCATACCCCCGAATCCCATTGGTGTTGATATGTTTTTCATTTGCATTTGATATCATGTATATAATCATGATCATATATTGGATTGAGTTGCACGTTCTGCAACAAATACATTTATTGGATTAGGTTGCACGTCCCGCAATATATAAATATAATGGATCGGGTTGCATATTTCGAAACATATACATATAATGGATTGGGTCGTGCGTTCCACAACATATACATAAATCATTGTGCATGTTGCATTGCATATCTATACATATGCCTTAGATGTATACTGAAGAGAAATGACATGTTATATGCCTCGCATGATAAAATGAGGATAGTTTATACAGTAAAGTCCTATCCAGACAGGCTGTGTTTGGAGAGTTTCGTTATTCACCTTATATGGCCTCCAAGTTGCTTATGCTTTCATTTACAATTTATCTCATCATATTGCTATTATGCTTTCTTTTCAGCTTACAGTTTCATACTGCTATTCATGCTTTAGATACTCAGTACATTATTTCATAGTGAAGTCCCTTTTGCCAGAGGCATTGTGTGTTCATGCCGCATGTTCTAATAGGGACTCAACTAGATAACCACAGAAGGAGCTATCGAGTTCAGGCATTAGTAAGTAAGCTTCTTCGAGCTTACTGGTCAGCTATTGAGTGTCTTTTTGTGGAATTATGTATAGTATGGGTAGGTCGGGGCCCTTTCTTGACCATATATCAATTAAGTTACTTGTAAAGGATCATGGATTTGTTTTGGTATGTACTATGTTGATATATAGCCTTGTCAGCTAAGTTATCTTTTGGTAAACCATGTTGTGCCCTTTTCAGTCCTGCTATGTTTATATATATGTTGGGTTAATCCCTCTTGTTCAGTGTTGTTGTTGTGATATATCTTAGTACGACCTTGTCGGTGGGAAGTCTATTCACATAGAAGCATGGTCATTAGAGTGGTATGCTTGGGATAGCAACGCACCAGGTGCCAGCCACACCCCCTAGTTTGGGGTGTGACACCTTGTATCAACCGATTGTAAAAGTTAGGAAGAAGCTCTTCCACACCGGTCAAGTCTATGCGTCTCTCTTTCAGCAACTTCATTTTCCTCAGATTTTCATAATAGCGGTTCTGGAAGTCCCTGGACATGAATCGAACTGCATCGTAGTCACCTGCAGGCTCCTCATTGACAAGTCCGTATTGCTGGGCAAGGTTGTCCATTTGATCTTGATTCATTTTCTCCAAATAAATATGCAATTATCAAGTCTATGTCAGTTCAGTGATGAAAGCATATGTATCATGTTATTACATGTATCATGTTATTACATGTCTAGGAAGCCAATAAACCAACAAAAATCATCCTGAGTCGGTCGGTGCGAAGCTATTGTTTTAACACAGTTGCTATTTTGTTTCCTCTTCGCAGAACTGTGGTCGCTGGAGCTAATCCGCCCCAGTGAGTAAAGGATCCGCTTCAACGAAAAAATCCCTTTTCCCTGTCCTTCACTTTGGCGAAGCATTTTTCACCTCAGTGGATTTGCTCTAGTAGAAAGATATTTTCTAGAGTGAGATCGTCGTCTCACACCAGACCCAGTTAGAAAATTCAGAAATTTCACCCCTTTTTGGTCAGAAAATCCCTCTTCTTGGTTCGTGTGTATGTATACATGAAGTGTAGAACACTTTTATGCCCATATTTTACCCGATCTGTAAATCTACAATTGTGACAAACCCTACCCCAAAATGTTCCCCAAGTTCCATGAAAATCTTCTACCACTACCATACACTTGCCCTACTATATGAACCGATAATACATAGTACGGAGTTCTAGAAACTTACCAAGAGGAGAATTTGAGTAGTTGCGAGTTGTGAAGGAATTTCGGGTGCCTTGATGTGCGTGCCACTGTCGGGTGGCTCCGGCATTTCAATAAGGGAGTGGGGCAATGTGTATGGAAAGTTGTGTGTGGGAGGAAGATAGTAGTTTGTTGTGTGGGGTAAGGTTTGTGAGAATATTTTGCAGGATAGTTGGGGAGGTGGGAGGTTTGGAAGTGAGTTTAGAAATTTTAGAGTTGTGGAAGAGTGGGGAATGTGGGGGGACTGATCTATTTTTGGGGGAGCCTTTCGATTTCTGCGACTTCCATTTTGACAAACATTATTTCTGCCCCATCATGTCGTAATGGTGAGTGATTGTGTCACTCCAATGAGGTTTACCTCTTTCCCTATTATCCGATTCGGTGAACCTATTATCACGTGCACGGATGCGCTTTGCCAGACGAATCTTCCGTCGTAGCTGAGTCCCCTAATTTAAACTGCATATGTGCAATATTATCCGGAAGCAATATTTCTTTTGACGACCATTGGTCCCATCTATTTCTATGATGAATCTCTCTTTCGAGTTTTTTCAACTTCTATGAAGCGTCTAGCCCATGTAATTCTTGCATACCACGTATTCCTTGACTGCGACTAAGTAATGAGCCTGCATGAACGGGCGATGTTATGGATTTAGTTTTACCAATCATAATGACGCATTGTGATGTGCGATAGTGTACCCAATGGCATGATATCCTTGAAGTCAAAACCTTTCAAAACAAATAATTCTTTCCTTATAACATGGTTATAACAATGGGTTCCCATCGACTAGTCCGAAATGTCAATAATGAGATCTGTGCTATAGACCCGAGCTGGTATCGTAGTGTCTTAGTTATATTGTGTGATGATGTTTCCTATCCATTTTATGTAAAATTTATAATAGATTCTTATGTGGGACTAGGTCCCGAGTCCGATCTATTATACGTGCCACCCTTAGTTCTTCCCAGTTCGAGGATGAATATTTGTTTAATTGATATCTGATGTAACGACCTATTTGGTTGTTATGAACACTCTGCTAGAATTTTTGTTATAACTCTCCTCTAGGCATTTGCCGATGACTTGGCTAGTGGAAACCTTGAGTTAGGTAAACTCCTCCGGGCTTGAAAAAGAGTGATCGAAGTGAAGTGTGGCTGGAAGAGCCAATTTTCCGCTCCTGTGAGATCGCGTCCACTCCAGTAGACAAGGATATTCCGCTCCAGCAGAGCCTCATTCCACCCCGACACTGGGTGAGGTGTCAAGTACCTTCGCCCCAGTATCCTATTTCTCCATCGCAGTGAGTCCGCTGCGGTGAAAGCACTGACAAGACAATAGAATAAATGCCCTAAAAATAGCTCACTTTTTCAAGTGTTATATCTCGAGTTGGGGGCTGCCCTAAAGAGTTTTCTTGCATTTTTGTCCTATGACCTTTATGGAAGGTAAACTCTCATTCCTTTTATGATAGTATCCTATGTTACTAGTGTTTTGGACATATCTTGTAATGTGAGAAATAAAATGAGTCAAGGGTTCATAATGTAAACAAAATGTGTAAAGGATATTTTCTTCTAAATAAGTTATGGTGTGGATACTATGATCAAGTTGTAATGAGTTGATTAGAGAAAAACCTTTTCTTAAATTGGGGAAGAAACCTAGGGTTGGTAAAAGTGGGGTCTTGATGTCTATGTCACTATTTGATTTTTAGCTTTTCCAAGTAAGAATTGTTGGGGGATTGGACTAACCTAAGTATGGAATTTGGTTATTTAGAAACTAATAGGCTTGAACCTTCCATTTATGTTGAGGAATTGAAAGTTTGAAAATTAAGGTTCATACCAAATTGGGGGTTTTAACTTTAATAATGAAATTGACCTATTCTTGAGTTAATTTAGCAATTATATAGTAAGATTAGACTTCTAGAACGCCGGATTGCCAATTTCACTTTTGAATTTTCCCTTTTACCTTTATGGGCCTATTTTTTCCTTCTTCCTAGTGGTTTTGACTCAAAGGGTAGGATAGCAACATGGATACTATTCCTTCTCATTTCTAATTCAGAATTTGATTATGGATAGACATTGAGTACTTGGAGACTCCCTGAAAAGGCAAGGCTCCAGTGTGACTGTTCGTGGCTCCAGCTCGGCATCCAGGTAGGTTACGACTTACCTTATGGTTAGACTTCGGTTAAAGAAGCATATGTAGAGTTAGTGATTGTTGGAGAAAGCATGTTATGTCCTTCAAGTATGAAGTGTACTGTTGCTTAATAGTGGTTGTTGTCTTATTTGATTGGTGGCTCATAGCCACGTGTATGATACAAGACTTGACCGTGTATAGAGGGAGGATTGATTCTTTCATCTCATGAGGTTATGTGTCCATGCGCGACACGATTGACTTGTTATATTCCCATTGGTGTTGATACATTCTCATTGGCATTCTTAATATTCATACATTCATGATCATACATTTGGATGGGGTTGCACACCGCAACATATGTATGTATATATATATATATATATATATATATATATATATATATATATATATATATTGGACTGAGTTGCATGTTCCGAACATATACATATATTGGACCGGGTTGCACGTTTCATAATACATACATATATTGGACTGGGTTGTACGTTCTGCAACATATACTTATATTGGATCGAGTTGTAAGTCGCATCATGTACATGAACTTTGTGGGTCCCTCTTCTATCGAGGCATGGAGGTATTTTCCCAGAGCGTGTGCGTATCATTGCATTTCATTGCATTCATATTCACATTTTCATACTTATTGGACTTGGACTTGGTATTTGTAGTTGTGATGCTATTTTTGGACTATGTTGTGATTATATCTGATTGTGAGCATGCCTATCTTTCAGTCTCTTACTTTATATATGCTATCTAACTGTTGTCGGCTTATGATACTTACCAGTACATAGTGTTTGTACTGATACTACATTGCTGCATTCTTTAATGAGTGCAGAGTATGTGGCAGGATCCACTTTCTCTTCTCGTGACTGATTCCCGAGGTTGGGTTGATGAGCATCTAGGGTGATCACATGGATGGATCCACCACCCGGATGTCCCTCTTATTTTACTTGTCTTATTTTGCTATTTCGAGATAGTATTTTACTTTTCAAACTTTGTATTTGTATTCAGACCAGTAGTTATGTAGTAGTGGCTCTTGTACAACCATACTACTGGACAACTACTGGTCTGTATTTGTATTAAGGGACGGGTTTACCTACCGGGTGGGAAAGAGGTAGGTGGCCGCACGTTCCACGATTTGGGATGTGATAGGGATGGTGCCATGCCTAGGAGGCAAACAACTGAGTCAACACCTGCATCGTTCTTCTAATATCCTCATCAGATGGAACCGTGTTGGGACTTGTGAAGTGGGAGACTCCCTCAGCTCATCTTGTACTACTGGAGTTGAAATTACCTGAAAAGGTGACTCATATGTGTCCTCTAACAGATCTGTCTCAATAGAGGACGTGCTACTCGTTTCCCTCCTCAACTCATCCTCAATCTCTTTGGTAGCCATAATTCTGCTGGAAGAAGGTATTCCTATAATTTCAAACACGATAAGGGTTATGGAAGGAACTTTTATGACTCGGTTCTGTAGCATGATTCTAGATTAACAAGAAAGGTAACCATCTTAAATGCCCTGTAGCCTCCGGCTTAGAAGTGTGGTGCACAACACAGCCATAAACAAGACTATACTAGATACGACTTGTAGACTCCCTAGGACAGACCTATTTTGATACCATGTTTTTCACACCCCAACTTTGGGGGGGAGGGGGGTGTGGCCAGCACCTAGCGCCTGAACGGCCCAAGCGTACCACCTATATATCATAGCATGATATAACTATCTAGGTTGATAATGCCTCAGAATGACAATCACAAGAGAAACTGAATGTATAGAGACCTTAGCAAATGATAGCAAAACCAACCTGTACATATACAACAAGACCGATAAGGCCATGATCAACATGAGTAGGCCGGAAAGACCCTAGCAATAATACCAACAGACTGGTGGGAAGGCTGACAATACCATATAAAATGACAATACCTAATCCAATAGTCTACAAGCCTTTACGAGTCATGAAATAAAACAACCAAGTCAGGATAGGACCCTACCATACCCATAATAAGTACATAAAACATACTTAAAACTCAGACAGCAACTCCACAAGAAGAATTGTGCTCAAACTCAAGCTGAACAGTTACCCTACTAAGGAGGCTTGACAAATCGTCTATATGTACCTACGGGCATGAAACACATCATCTCCCAACAAAAGGGACATTAATAAGACAGACGTACTGAATATGTAAGGCAGGTAAAACATGTGAATAGGAAATGTAATACTAGAGAAGGGTGGAACATCAACCTGAAACTCAAAAAATGGCCGCTAAGGGCATACAACTGATATAACCATCAATATATGAATTAAAGTATAATCAAGCCTCTCTATGGGGACATATAATATAGTATCAAGCTCAAGATGGAGCAATCTCATCATAAACTGCTTGGCCATATAGGATGCAGCAATATCTGCCCAACTGATATGTGGTATGCATATATAAGTTCCTGCCCGGCCAACTATAGCACGGCGCTGTAAGAGAATATATATATATATATATAAGTGCAATGCAAGACAGACCTCAAGGGATACCCTGAACAGAGTCGGAGTGACATGTGGTCGTTATCCTCCGACTATCATTATGGAATCATCTACAGTGAACGTTACAACCCAATCTTAGTTCTCTGAATTAATCATATCACAAGGAATATCATAATATGTGAATGAGAGTTCCTATAAGGAACATACTAGAATCATAATAAATAACATAAGGGAAACACAAGATAACTAAGCTACCAAGAATGGAATCATTCAATGATATTTCATTTCAGTTTGGATCTAAAACAAAATCATGCCAAAGAAGGGAAAGGCCTTACATACCTTGTCTCCTTAGCTATACGGATCCCACAAGTTCTCATATACTCCACGAACGATTATCTACAATATATGAATGATTCATATCAACGATGGATTCATACCTTATAAGAATATCCGCTTAGACATTTCGTCGAACACCTTGTGTACAAAGAATTCTTATCATCTTCTACACCCAACCTTTGGCTTCATTCACACAACAAGCTCCATTAACCTTTCTTGTTCATCCCCGTAGCACAACTATCAACTTAATTACTTTATATTACACTCTCAATCCATACAAAATAGTCCAGCAACACACCATAACTAAACAACACAACCAAAAGTTGTTCTTAGGGTATTTTCTTCTCAACAATTCAACCAACACAAGGATTATCTTAAACATAACTAAGAGAAGGTTAGACTTACCTTTCATAATCAGAAAAATCCTTATCAACAACTTCTCCAAGCTTGCAACAATCCTCAAGCACAAGACAACCACATAGAAGTTCCTTTTTTAAAAAAATCCATTAGGCCCGTTTGTGCATTTTATTAAAATTCAGAATAAAAAAATCAGTCCAAAACAAAAGAAATGACTAAGGCTTCAAGCTTTACAAGGTTCCGAAGCTTAGTTTTGGATCAAACCTCTTTGGATTCACTCCCACACCATGGAAATATATTAAGAGACTCTTAGGAGGTGTCTTGGTCAAACAATGAGGAAAAGAACAAGCTGGAATGAATTAAAAAGATAAAAGGTCGGCCACCGCCTAGAAGTACGGACCAAGGTACAGTTCGTACCTTAATGTACAACCAATGATACAGTTCGTACAAAAAATTATGTTTCTTACATTGGAACCGTACCTTCCCTTCCGTAGTTGGTCAATGCTCTAATCAAATTATACTGTCTATCAGGCATTTGTACGGTCTGTAATAAAAACGTATGGTCCGTAGATCTCGTAACTAGAGGAAAACTTATCGAATTTTGGCGAAACTTATCTTGATGTAAGTAAAGAGGGGTGTAAGTGGCTAAGTGGTCCGGAGTTTGGTTGAACACAGATTTACACGAAAAAGGACTCAAAGATGGGGTTTTCAGTTTCTGCCGGACAGTGGGGTATTGTAGGACTTGGACGGGTAGTTTAGGGAGGAGTTGGGTTAAGGCAATTTGTGGGGGTGTTCTAGACACGTTGATGGTTGTATTGATGGTCAGGGTTTGGTAGTTGGGTGGTGGCAAGGTGACGGCAACTGCCTGGAATAGTGAGGTTATCGGTAAGGGGTGTTTTGTGGACTATTTGTTGTTTTTGGGATTGGATGGGTATTTGTTGACTATTTCGGGTGGTGACCTTTTATGTGGAGGTTAGGGACGTATTGTGGAATGTGGTGGTGGAAAGGATTAAGTGTTTTGGTCATTGAATAAACACGGGATGCTAAATGCAAATCCGAGTACAAACCAAGTATAAGACGGTCGATATAAACAAGGATAATGACACGAGGGTTTTAATGCTCGAGTCGACACCAAGTAGAGTTTGGCCAATTGGATGAGGACTAGACTGAGGTTTCTAAGTACAAGCTCGAGTACTAACCAAGTGAGGGTGGCCGATAACCTTAAGATAGACCATAGGTTTGGGCTTGGTTAGATCACACAAGTTCCAACGTCCACTCGCACCAAGGGGGTTCCTTAAGCTTGAGTTTGATTAGATCACACAAGTTCTAACCAAGACTTACACTGAAGGGACATTAGCTTGGGTTTAACTAGGTTACAAAATTCCTGCCTTCAAATTACACTAATGGGTTGGTTCACACAAGAACCGAAGGCCCACACAAAGACCAACTAAGGTATAAAACACACAAGTTGAATACTTTAGCGTTTGAGTAAAATTCAAGTTTTTCTATTCATCAACTCTGCCTTTTATACAACATCCTAAGGGTCCTATTTATAGTAATAAATGGACCTTTGTAGAAGACAAATTAAAGGGGAAAAAAATACTTGAACCACTCGGCCAAGTGGAAAAGGGTTTGGGTTAACTTGGGGACCAAGGATGCATGCTTCCAAGACCACTCTTGTGTGTTCATCGAATGTGAAGGGGAATTCAACCACCCCTTGATGTTCTCTAGGTCTTTCCTTTGTATCTTTATTATATAGCAATGCATCAACTAGTTAGTTCATGAATCATTTTCTTGGAGCACGCGTGGAAGCTTCTTGATTTTGGAGTTCCTTGGTGAGTAGTTTCGGCCAACTCTTCACCTTCCCAAAGCCAATATTGATGTCTCCCAAGTAACCAAGTTCATGACCGATTTGTCCCTTTGGAAGCCACACTTTCTAGATGATTCCTCATCCTTGTCACCTTATCCATTCTCGGCCAAGTCACCTTTTAGTATCCATACCACTATTGGTTGCTTTGATCTATTGCTCCTTACCCTGGTATGATTCTTTCTTTTCAAAAACTCTGTATGCTTGTATGCTGCTGATTACTTATGGTTCCATCCATCTAGCCTCCAACATGTCTATGTAAAGAAACAAAGAGACCTTGACCTTTTATGCTAATTGATGTACTCTTTATAAGTAATGTAAAATGATAAAGTCAAGCCAACATCAGAATGTTAATTTGAAGAGTAGTCTCACAAAACCCCGCTATGCCTGTGCTTCTATCAGTTAAGCCCAACAAATGCCTTCCTTGCTTCTGTGGCCATGTTTATTTGGGTTTAGAAGGGTTAAGGCTATCAATACACTATATGAGGTTAGAATTGTGACTGTTGACCTTTGTTTATGCATCTCCCCATGAGTGATTTGGCTTTAGAACTTGTCACTTATATTGATCATATGTGAGAATTAGGACATGCATCTAAACATCTCAAGGTTTCTTTCCATTTAAAAGAACCTGGCATACTTAGTATGTACCCTGTTCACATTTTCCTTTTCTTTGCATGCATGCTCTAGCTCATATAAGACCAATGTGAGTTTTTTTTAGACAACATGTGTTCTGGATAAGTGGCATGAAGAAAATCTGATTCTCTGAGCCAGGTGCCTTATTTTATCCCTCCCTGTTTGTTTTTATTTGGTTAAGATTGATTGATTGATTGTTTTGAGTGAAATTAGAAGGATATGTATGTGGCTGCTATGTCTATGCTTGCATAAGCTATACCTTCTGTTTCTTAAATCATAAAAAATGCCTCAGTATCATTTTGAGCTACTAAGTTAGAAATTGCCCAGTCATGATAATAGGATCAGGACTCTATTTCACCTTCTTAGGAATTAATGTTATCCTTTTTTTTCCTAGTTGATACCTAGCATGGTTGTTTTTTTGAACTTGGGACAAATGCCTTCTCTATTACAAATATGGTGAAATAACATGAATGCGTACTTAGCCTTGGTAGTGCTAAGGTGAGATCATAGGGATGTTGTTCTGTTCTGTTCTGTTCATCATATTTAAGTGCAAAATTCCCTTAGTTATATTCACTATAGAATTGTGAAGTGATCTTAGTAGTGTGTGAGAGGAATCATTCATATTGTCTATCCTACATGTTTCTTTCAGTGAAATTGTCTCTTTTTTTATCAATTTAGTGTGGCATTGATATACACATATAACTGGTACATCTTTACTTTTAGCTTATCAGACGTATAAGGTGTGTATATCCTTGTGTATATCACTCTTTATCTGGTCAGTATGTGTATGGTGGGCCTAGCCCATCTTTGCTATCATATTTGCCTCTCTACATTTTTGTATCAGTTGGGCTTGACCCATAAGTTTTGTTTTCTGCATACTCTTTTTCCTGCACAATATGAGTTTAGTTTAACCCAATGGTTTATTTCTCTATCTCGTCATGGCCTACTGTTCTAGTTTTTTTGGCTGACCAAATATTTAATTCAAATTTCATTTGTTATGGTTTGCCTATGTTTAAATTCATTTTGTATGAGACAAGTTTTAGATAGTTTCTTATTGCATACCCTTTAGGGCATGTTATTCCTTTTCCAACCAGTTGGGCTGAGGCCCAATAAAAGCACACATTATTGATCAAGTCCGCATAAAGAAAGCTAACATTTGCATAATAGACCCAGCTATGGAAAATTATAGTTGACTAGTGGGCTTAGTTAGACCCACTAGCCTAAACATTTCTCTATTTCAATTTCTTATATTTGTATATATGTATATGTATTAATTGTAGTAAACATACTTTAGTAGTGGAATTTTACTTATGGTTGGGAGCTAGGATAGGCAAAATGATGTGTATATCGTTTCGTTTAGGTCACCTAAATAGTTTTTAAGACTTGTTTAAATCTGGAATAAAAATAGATGGACTGTTTTGAATAAAAGGACTACTTTGGACATTTAAAAATTGGAAATTAAAAACTGATTTTGATGAAGTTCAATAAATGGTTTTTGACTTTGAAAACATGACTTGGGTTTAGAAACATAAGTTGACCAGTTTAAGGACCCTAATGTTTGGGCCTGAGTAACATAAAAACAAATTATACATTTCAAACTGAATATAGGCCTAATGATGAGTATTTTAGCTTAATAGTTCAGGCTGAGCCAAATAGGACAAATGATTTTTGACAAATTGAAACTTATGTTGTACTTAATTTAAGTTGAGTAATTTAGAAAGTGGGATATATTGTTGACTATAGGGTAATAGCATGCTAAAGAATAAAAGAAAAATAATTTTTATCCTTTTTCTGAAAAACCAAACTTGTTATTTTAAGAGGAATTATATCACGTTTGTTACTTGAAAAAGATTTTAAAAGGTGCAAGTGTATAATAATCAAATAGTTAGACTAAATGTGGAGTTCTACTCAAATTCACATTTGAGTGTTCTTAGTCTGAAAACTAAATTGATTAAACATCTCGTGCAAACTATTTAAAGCGGAAGATTTTAACTCTTTGTTTAAACGCAAAACCTTAAGTTTTTGATTACATGAAATGAAAATTTATTTTTTCGGATTTTAAACCTTAAGCAATTTAATCACTTTCAAAAGGATGTTATAGAGTTCATAGGTCAATCGTATTCTTTGGATCCTTAATACCAGGGTGCTAACAACTTCCTCAGTGGATCACAAGAATCCTTACCTTGACTCTTGTATAGATAGGAGTTCTCAAAGGAATTTGAATAAACCCTTTCACATTGGTTTTTCTAATTTACCTATAAATTAGGTCGCGACTCTAAAACACATTATCCAATACAAAACACCATCCAAACTCTTAGTAGCTCTTTATACACTAACCCATATGAAAAAGTAAATCGTAACAACAACGACGGAGATCAGAAATGGCGATGGAGATAAGGAGAACCTGAAACAAAGCAACAAAAAAACATTCACTCTTCAGAATTGACAAGAAATCATCATCAGAGGAAGAAGAACAAAGCAAATCGGTGGAGCAGCCATAGCCAGAAGCTCAGAACTCAACCCACAACAAAGAGAAAATAGCGCAAATGAGTTGGTGTTTGCCCTATTTTGGCAACTTTAATTTCCTATTTCATTTTTTGCATTTATTTTTGGGTTGGGCCATTTTTTGGGCCTGAACCTTGTTGCTAGTTTTTTTTTCTTATTAGACTGATTTGTTTTTTTGCCTATAAATAAAACTGGCCATCTGGGCTTCGTTGATTAAAAAAAAATAACCAAAAATCAATCCTTCAGAAACGGGTTACTAGAGTAACCATAAATCTTTCTTGTAACATATCCATAATCCACCCGACTTTAAATGAATGGACTTGACCTGGTTAAAATGCACCATTCTCTCGAACTTATCAATAATGAGTCGAATTGTCTCTAAATATTTATAAAATGAAAAGAAAGCCTTTCATAAATCTGCGGTGACTCATTCTAAGATGTTGTTCCCAACCTCAAATGTTGAAATTTGCCCAAGTCGTCAATCAAGTGCCGATGAACTATACCTTATGACTTTAAATTTTCATGGAATTTAATTACATCAAACACTCCTCCTTGTAATTTCAATAAATTCATTCATCACCTCGAACACTCCAACCTAAGGCCTATGGCCCCATACTTCACCCTTCACGACCATAAAATCTCAGAGTGTAATACCTTATTATGCCTTTAGCAAATCCAATAGTATCAAATCTTACAATCTATGTGCCTTACCACGTATATTCTTAAGTCATTTGTATTTGAAATACTCAACCATACTATCTAGCCACCAACACTTCGACACAATCTACTACCATGGACATAGTCTTACCTCAAAATTATGACTTTAACTTTCAATTGTAGAGGTTTCTTCTTATCAATCGACTCTAGATCGCCTATTAAATGATACAGTGAAATCACCCATATTGGTGTTGTACAAGTTACCTCCTCATCAATTCTTCAATCGCAAAGTCCTTTGGTACTTGCCATACACTAAGTCAAATCGTCCATAGTCTTTATTCCGCAATTATCATTATCACTCTTACACGCTATCATAATGATATAATTTAATGACACCATAACCCGCACGTGATTCAAGTAGTCACGCTGCTTCAGATTCAAGTCTATGAACCTTAATCCTCTAAACCGATAGTAAAATACCTCTATCTTAATTCTCCAAATCACCATATCCTATTCAAAATCACTTTTATCATCATCAACTGAAATTCACTCAAACCAACTTGTGGGATGGATTTAAATATCATACATCTTGCAAACTAGCTAAGCCAATCAGAGAGGTAGTAGTAAACCACAACTTTGAGTGTCTGAAAGTTACCCTTGCCGCCCTCGAATGTTAAAACTGAACATTCCTCTAAGCTAAACACATCGCTTATACAATATACACCCTTTACTCTAAATTAGGTGCAACAACCGATAACTCTTTAAGTAATTAAATATTCATACTTGTCCATCGCTAGAGTCATTCCTATTAGTCGGTCATTATTTCCCCTAGAAACCTACGACGATTACAACCAAACTCTGACCCACTTACCCACTTACACCCCTCTTTATATACATCATATCATAAACTCACAACCATGCCAATTCGAACAGGTCTACTCGGGCTTCAATTAATGCGACCATTTCAACATAAGTCAAATAAAATCATCAAAGCATCAAGCCAATCCTCAATTTCAATCATGCCAATCATAAAAAGTTTAGTCCACAAAACTCACAAATAACCTCCTCAAAACGACTTTATTTTAAAGATAAAAAATATGACTCAACGACACCTCTCAACGAAAATGAGTATGTTACCTAATAGAGAAGCCAATGATTCACCTATCTTTTATTAATTAAGTGCCCTTACCGAAAGAAAGTTGTCTGTATATCTCTCCTTAATTACATCACATTGTTTCAATAGACATTGATTCAGCAAGTACGCTCACTCTCACAAAGAACATCCCATGACAAATACTATGAACCATAAGCTTTCCCCTAGTGTAAACACTTCACTAATATAAGTACATCGAACCTAGGATCAAGTAGGACTTAACGGGTTGTAATGTAGGCTAAGGGACGGGTTGGATACATTTGGATGAAATAGTGACTAACCTCCCTAAACACTTTAATACACACAACTTCATTATTTTGCACACTTCCTTACCAACTAGCCACAAGAAACTATTTTTGGATTTTTCTCTTCTTTTTCTTCAAGACTATAATTCCCAACTAGCCAACAACTCTTTCAATGACAGGTGCATCAATATACGCCACTCAGATTTCATGCAACAAGCCCTCCATTCTTTAATTCTCAACCCCGACTACATCAAATCAATATTTAAAGTGCTCAAGGAGTCAAAAGTTTCAAATTAACGTTAATTAGGACAAAGTGTAAAGGCTCATCGATTGCTACCAATAAAAAGGCTAACAACTCAATGGTGCTAACTTGTATATCATGTATGTGTGGACAAGATAAGCTAAAATTCGGCTAACAAAGATGCTACACCTCAGAGTTTCACGTCTAATCGTGCCGTTGTTTCACACCGATATCCCAAATGATATGAGACCTTACGAAAGGGTAATGAGGGTTTAAAACTTATTTATAGAAGTATTGGGATGAATAGAAGTTAAATGGATTGAAGAGAAGACGTTTCGACGAAATTTCACAACTTTCCAAAATGTACCCTACAATATACGGACAGTAGATTGTGTTATGAAGGACTGTACTTAGTTTCTGAAAATTTCAAAATTGTTGCTTAAGACATACGGTCCAAATGTATTGACCATACATTAATGTACAAACCATATGTTTGGCCATACATCTTGGTGGTGGGAAGCTTCTTTTAGTATATAAATTAACCATCTTGACTTGGAGCTTTATTTTTCATCTTTTACACCCTAGAACCTCTCCTATACTCTCTCAAAGGTCTACTAACACCATAGTATTAAATCCAAGACAAAACAACAAGTTCAACGTGGATAATTCCGTAGTTGTAGTGGTGTCATCTTTCTCCTTGTTGTGTTGATTCCATAGAATCCTTGGAGGTAAGTAACTTTTGTTTGGAGAGAGATCTTGTATATAAAGGTATGTTACATATTACTCTACATATCCCTATGATTATATGGATGTTTGGAGTAAATTATTGAAGAACTTTCATAAGCCAAAACCTGTAAACTTTGAAATCATAGTTGTATGGATTGTTGGGCTGTTTTACATGGAGTATAAGGTAGAGTTGATAATAAAAACTTGTTGGTTATTGTTGAGAATCTAAGGAGAGTGTGTTTGGAAGGTTGAGGTGTTGATATGCATAAGTTTCCATTGTAGAGAAGCACAAGAACTCTATGAACTTAAGTTGTTTGACAAAATATCTATGTGAAGATTAGCTCTAGCAATTGAGTCAATTTTGATTCCAATCATTCGTTTAATGTAAACTACCATTCATAAAGTGTTAGGGAGCTAGTGAACTATCAGTATAAGGTATGTAAGGCTACCCCTTTTCATTCGAAGGTATGAATCCAATGTATATAGTTTTCCAAATAAGTCGTCGAAAGAACTATATGACAGTTCCGACCATATGGTAGTTCAGTCACTTGTAGACCTGTGTAATATGTATAGTTTTGACATATGGCCTTGTCGGCCAAGTTGTCCTTTTTGTTGACCTGTATTGCCGCCTTTTAGGCTTATATATATATATATATATATATGTTGGGTTGATCCTTATTTTTTCATTTACAGAGATTGGGATTATATATTTTCCTTACAGATTGTGGCCTTGTCGGCACTTCCTTTGTGTTGTTATTCGGATTACATTCTATTACAGTCTTGTCAGTTGGAAGTTTTATACGTACAGGAGTTTGGTTTCAGAGTGGTACGTTCGGGCCACTACAACACCGGGTGCCAGCCCCCTCCCCCCTTCCCCAATTTTGGGTATGACAAACTTAGTATCAAAGTAGGTCAGTCCTAAGAAGTCTACGAGCCATGTCTAGTAGAGACTTGTTTATGGGTGTGTTAGTGCACCGTGCTTATATACAAGATGTTGTGGGGCATTTAGGGATGGTTACCTTTCTTTCATCTCATAGATTGTGCTATAGAGCTGAGTTATATAATTAATTTATATAAGGAGGGGATTGTATGTGTTGAGTTGGTCGGAGTTTGTTTGGGGCTGGACGGAAACAAATATGGGAGTCAAATAGAGGTTGCTGGAATAGGACGGTTTTCGGATAGTGTAGGTTTGTGGGAGGTATATGGGTGCCCTTAGGTGGTTTGGGGCTAAGGCGTTTGGAGATGATGAACTAGACAAGTTGTAGGTTATGTTGGTGGTTGGTCGGTGGTAAGGTGGTGGAAACTGATCGAGACAATAAGGTATGAAGGTTGAACTCGGTGAGGACGGTGGACTAGTTGGTTGGGTTTTCGGGTGTTTTTAGGATGAGTTGGTTAACAATCTTTTTGGTGTAGGTTGGGAAAGTGTTGAAGTGTATTAGGGTGAAAGGGATTAGGTGGTTTGGACAATTATTGGGCAAGAAATTGATAGACAAATTCAGGTGCGGGTAAGGTGATGTAGGCTGAGATGACCTTCTAATGTGTTTGTGACAAAGTAACCGAATATAACCTTGTCTTGGGTATAGTTAGATCACAAAAGTTCTCACTAGACTTACACCTAGGGTTTAGACCACAAAAAGACTAAGGGTTGGACCACAAAAGGATCGGCGGTTGGACCACAAAACGACCAAGGTTTGGACAAAAAAAGGACCAACTAAGATAACAACACAAAAGTTAAATAACTTAGAAAAGTTTGAGAAAACTCAAATATATTTCATAAATAGTCAATGTCTCCTTTCATCAACTACATCCCCTATTTATACTAGTTCTAAAACTTCTAGAAGAGGTAACAAGATAGACAAAAAAAGTATATAGGTCGAATGGGGAAAGGGAGAGCTTTGGCCGATTTGGGAGAAGGGAAAATACCCAACTCTTCATGTTCTCTAGGCCACCCTTTTGTGTCACCATTGTATATAAGTGCATGAGCTAGCTAGTTCATGAATTACCTCATTGGGGAACGTTGGAAGCCTCTCCTTTTAGATAGTTATTGGCTTGGTCAACTTATCCTATTAAATGGCATAACAGTTAATCTATAAGGAGATATAGTAATTAAGCTAGTAATTAAAATAAGATAAAAGATGGTCCCGGCCAAGACCTACATAAAAGCTGAAAAAATGTTTTATTCTTGTATCTTCAAGTCTTGTATTCAACTCCACTCCACATTAAGCATGTTACCATAGGATGGTTGGAAATCTTTGGCACTCCTAGCAAATCACCTCACAGCTCATGTTGGAAACTTAAGTTCACGTCCTTCTTTTTATCATACTCCTCTTCTTTAACAAAATTTGCCCTCAAATTCTCATCATCTATGTATGGTGATAAGACTCTAACATTAAACGTTGAACTAATACCTCCATATTCGTCCGGAAGATCTACCTTGTAGGCGATTTCCCCAAACCTGGCCAATATCTTGAAAGGACCATCCGCCATCAACATTAGCTTGTTCTTACTTATGTTGGAAATATCATTCCTTCCTTAGGTGTAGTCAAACCAAATGATCCGAATACAAGACAAAAGGTTTCGGCCTCAAATAATTTTCCCATTGGACCAAGGATCTCACAATATAAAATTCCTTGTCATAAGTAGAATAAAATCCACTCCCCAGCAGTAACCGATAACCCGAGAACCCCTCATTTTGTGTTCATTTTCGGGTCGACCTGAATAACACCAACACCCGACCCACTTACACACTTACCCTCACTTACACCCCTCCTTATATACATCAGATTGTATCATAGCCAAGCGTTCTCATCCCATGCATCAACGTTATGTCTTACTCAAAACAAGAGTATTGGAGGATTGTAAGTGACGTTTTGGCCCGATGTGCGCAAGCCTTGCAAAGGGAACGTGCGGGGCATACCACGAGTAAAAATGACAAGTCAGGGGTTGTACAAAACAACCCAAGGCTCGAAAAGAAGAGTGTCACAAATTCCCATGTAACGCCCACAAAGATTAAATCAAAGGGTGGAATCTCTTTCACTAACCCCTTGTATAGCCACGGAAGTGTAAAGAAAGATACAAGGGTAGAAAAGGGTATCACCTCCTTTACTAACCCTTTGTATAACCACAAAAGTATAGAGGTTACAAAAGGGGTAGATAAAAGGAGAAAGAGATGCTTCCAATGTCAAGAGTTAGGGCACTTTGCTAGTGAATGTCCTAATTCTCGGGCCGTGCTTATACAAGAGTATTGAGAGTGTGGGTTTTCCTTGGCTATTATGGAACCCATAGCACTTGAAGAACAAGAGGAAACCAAGACCCCTTGCTTGATGCACAAAAGATTGAGAAAGAATTTAAGAAGGGGAGCGCCATAGATGCCGACTTAAGGGAGCCCTTGAAAGATATATGTGCGGATGAGCTTGCAATCGGATTACCAATGATGGAAGGTATTGAACATACTCTTGGTTTATTTCCAAAAAGTTCATTACTTAATCATCAATCTTATAGCCATAATCCGGACAAGGCTACGATCTTGATGGTGCCAAGGAAAAATGATACTTGGCACATGCGTGTTGAAAGCCAAGCGGGCAACAAAGTCACCATGGAGCTCCAATTCCCTATACCGATAATAGACGAATTTAGTGGGGCCAAATTGTTTACCAAGATATAATTGAGAAGTCGCAATCATCCAATGGGAATTCGAGAAGAGGGTGAATGGAAGACGGTCTTGAAGATCAATTATGGTTTGAACAAATGTCTTGTGATGACATTCGAATTGTGCAACACCTCGAGCTCTCCCATGAGTAGTCTCATGCACAAGGTACTTCAACCATTCATGAAGTACATAGTATCACACAGAGACATTCATCCATCCCAGGATACTCATGTTAATCAATCCACGGTGTTAACTTTTCGGAGCTGGCCCGAATCGTGGAATGGAAATGCGGCAAAAGGTTTCTGTAGTGCGTCTTCCTTTCCTCATCACTTCACTCAAAATGTTTTGGCCCTTACTGTCCCTATTCCAAAACTTGGAGTTGCGTGTGATGATGGAGTCATTTTACCTCAACACTAAGAGTCCATGGCCTCCTACAGTGGATGATTGATTGACACACAGCTTCCTTATCCCATGAACGATACGGAATCTCATGTAGTGCAAGGGAGTTGATTTCGGAATATGCTAAGTGAGTAGCAACCTTACACACTCCCAAATCCTCCACAAAACATGAAGATAACAAGTCCATATTAGTGGCGGATACACTTCTTTGACATCACCTAATGTTGATCATGCCTAAACAAAGGCTGACGTGGTTTGAAGTGTTAAAGGAGTTCCATGAATGAGACCCCTAGTTTGAAGATATAGTACGGAAGTGTTCCACGTATGAAAGGACTAAAAGGGTCTTCCACCAAGAATCGTATCCCCCTTTTTCGATCTCGGAACAATCGTATCCCCTTTTTTAGACAACATGTGTTCTATATAAGTGGCATGAAGAGAATCTGATTCTTTGAGCCAGGTGCTTTATTTTATCCCTCCCCGTTTGTTTTTATTTGGTTAAGATTGCATGACTATTTTGAGTGAAATAAGAAGGATATATGTGGCTTCTATGTCTATGCTTGCATAAGCTATACCTTGTGTGGCTTAAATCATAAAAAATGCCTCTGTATAATTTTTCTGCTACTAAGTTAGAAGTTGCCCAGGCATGATAATAGGACCAAGATTCTCTTTCTCCTTCTTAGGAATTAATGTTATCCTTTGTTTTTCGTAGTTGAAACCTAGCATGGTTTATGTTTGAACTTGGGAAAAATGCCTTCTCTATTACAAATTTGGTGAAATAACATGAATGCGTACTTGGCCTGGTAGTGCTAAGGTGAGATTATAGGGATGTTATTATGTTCATCATATTTGAGTGAAAAATTCCCTTAGTTATATTCATTAAAGAATTGTGAAATGCTCATAGTAGTGTGTGAGAGGAATCATTCATATTGTCTATCCTACATGTTTCTTTCTGTGAAATTGTCTCCTTTGTTTCAATTTAGTGTGGCATTGATATACACATATAACTGGTACATCTTTACTTTTAGCCTATCTGACCTATAAAGTGTGTAGATTCTTGTCTATATCACTCTTTATCTGGTCAGTAAGTGTCTATTGGGCCTAGTCCATCTTTTCTATCCTATTTGCCTCTCTGTATTTTTGTATCAGTTGGGCTTGGCCCATAAATTTTGTTTTCTTCATACACTCCTGCCTGCACAATATGACTTTAGTTTAACCCGATGGTTTTTTCTCTATCTCGTCATGGCTTACTGTTCTAGTTTTTTGGACTAACTTAAATGTTTAATTCAAATTTCATTTGTTATGGTTTGCTTATGTGTAAATTCATTTTGTACGAGACAAGTTTTAGATACTTTCTAACTGATATCCTTGTTTTCTCCTTTCTCCTCCTATTGCCGAGGTACATGCCGGGACAAGCCCTTTGGCACCCGTTATTCGTTTTCCAACCAGTTGGGCTGAGGCCCAATAAAAGCCCACATACTTGACCGTGTCAGCGTAAGTGAAGCTAACATTTTCATTAACGATCCAGCTATGGGTAAAATTAGTCAACTTGTGGGCTTAGGTAGGCCCACCAGCCTAAACTTTCCTCCATTTCAGTTTATTATATTTGTATATATGTATATGTATTAGCTGTAATAAACATATTTTAGTATTGGAATTTTACTTAAGGTTGGGAGCTAGGATAGGCAAAATGATGCGTATAACGTTTAGTTTAGGTTATAGCCGGCTAGTGGGTCGGGCTCGGGTCTGGAGGGCCGGGTTTGGCGGGGTTGGGTCGGGGCGGGACGGGCGGGATCAGGGCTGGCGGGGTCGGGTTTGGCGGGACTTGCCGAAGTCCCGTCCCGATCCCGATCCCGATCCCGTCGGAATCGGGTCGGGGCGGGGGCGGGATCAGTATCGGGTTCCGACGGGTTTTCCTTCTTTTTTTTAATAACATATGTATAGAAAAAACTCAATAATTAAACAAGACAAGATAGTGTAATAAAAACATCTCAATGCTGTTTTTGTGCCTCTTATATTATTTAATAGACATATGAATTTTTTGTAATACAAATACAATTGTCGAAATTGCAACTTTATGGTGTTGTCCAAAAGTTGCAAATTACATAATAAAATTGTAATTAAAAAAATTACATTCTAAAAAAAACCTGTTCTAATTTCTTGATAATTTCCTGTGGTTCTTCGGTTGGAATTGGTATTTGTTGGTCAAATTGATCTACATCGCTTCCACCACCTTCGGATAAGATTTCGTTGTAGTTTTCGTCTTCTTCTTAGTTGATCTCCGGTTGACCGCACATTCTCTGCTCCGCTCGTATCCAATCTCTAAATAATACTGCAATTTCCAAGTTGTCTCCGGCTAATGAATGTTTGTTGTTTTCTATTTGATATCTGCCGGCAGAAAAAGTGCTTTCAGACGCAGTTGATGACGCTTGAATGTTCAAAACATCTCGGGCCATCATTGAAAGTGTCGGAAAGGTCTTCTCATTCCCCTCCAGTATTTCAACAAGTCTTCATGTCCATCTTCATTGATAACTTCTTGGTACGGTATAAAATCCTGTAAAATAAAAATATCAAACTCGCTAATTTGGTTAGTAGCGGTACGACCGCACATTCTATTTCTGAGGCTTTGAATACTAGCCGCAGAAACAACATGTCTTTTGTGAGGTTGTGTTGAAGAAGAAGAAGATGGTATGGAAGCCGGTAGGTTGCTAGCACTTTCTTGTTGGTAAAACCTATATACTTTTTTGCATTCGTCTTCTACGCTAGACAACACTTCTTCTTTAGTTAGTTCAATAGGTGGTGGGTGATTTGGATTTTTGGGACTTGGATGTGGCAGTACTGCTCTACAATCGTAAATAGTTTCAATAAGTGATTTAGTACCGTCTATTTTAATAGTCGGATTTAATACAACACCAATAATATAAAGAGTGGGAATAGGAATAAAATATTTTTTTAATAGCTGCAATATAAGCTGATTTTTTCATATATTCACTAAGTAATAAAAATATTAGAGTTATATAAAACAACATAGTTGAAATAGTAGGATAATATGTATCGGAAAATTCTTTTGTTGCTTGAAAAAATTTCTCTAAAAATACAATAAGTTCGGGGAAATTTTTACCCAATCACTATCTACAACCATATCAGCTGGATTTTGATTATGAGAGTTAAAAAATAAAGTTATAGATTGTCTATAGTCATAAGCAACAAGTAGTTGCTCGTATAAAGAATTTCACCTAGTGGATACTTCTTCTGGAATTTTCTATAAGGTAGTCCACAATCGTGACAAGTTTTTTTATATTCTTTTCTTCGTTGTACTCTATTACTTTTAAAAATAAAGTTTATAGCAAATTGTATTTTACTAAGAATATCTTCAAAAAGTGATAGACCATCCTTTACAATTAAGTTATATATATGGCACGCGCATTTTATATGAAAATGATCTGGAAAAGATGGAGTTAAACTATTTTTTAAAATTGTAATAGCGTAATTGTTAGAAGAAGCGTTATCTAATGTAATAGTCATAATTTTATCAGTTATTCCGTAATAATGGCACACTTGATAAATATTTTCTACAATAAAAGTACCAGTGTGCCTATCATCTATATATCTATACGCTAAGATACGTTTTTGCATAGACCATTTATAATCTATCCAATGACGAGTTACCGTTAAATAATCATGGCCGTTAGTACTACGACCTATATCAGAAGTGATAGCCACTTTGCCATTAAAATGATATAATGAATAACGTAAATACTGTTGATATTCATGTGCAAATTTAAATACATCTCTCTTAACAGTTGATCTAGGAAAACCGTTAAAAGCAGGATTATATATATCTCTAATGTAATAAATAAAACCGGGAAATGAAGGAAATGAAAAAGACAAACCCTCCACAACAACTAATTTTGATATTGCTTCCCTATCTCTATGTTTATTGTATTTAGGGCCTATAATTCCCCTCGTCATACGGTTAATTTGACCTTGTACTTGTTCTGGGATAGTATGTGAACCTTGTCCCGATGGAGCGGACGTTTGCGCACCCGATTTTGAAGCCTCGTATTGTGGATACCTAGCAGAATGAGACCTTGATACATGTCTCATTAAACCCCTGTCCCACCTTGACCTTTTTCAGTTTTAAATTTTAAAACATCTTAACAAATTTTACATCTAGCTACTTGATTCTCTTCGTCCCTATCAAAAAATATCCATGCATCTGATTTTAATGGTCGTTTTGCTGGACCTCGTCTCATACTAGGGGGAATATGAGGCATTTCAGTTGAAGGTGCACTAGTGGGTGTGTTGTCATCAACATTAGTGGGTGTATCATCATCTAAATTAAAGTTTTCTTGAGTTCCAGAAAATAGTTCCTCGTCTAAATCTAATGGTATTGTAGAAAAATGTTTAGTATCAACAAAATCATCCTGTGTAGAAATAGGATGACTAGAAGAAGTACCCTTGCCCTTGTTGCCCCTACTAGAAGAAGCACCATTACCCTTAAAAATACCTCTTAATCCTTCCATTTTAATTATGATAATAAATAATTAAAGATAATAAAATTAAGTGCGCTAAATAAAATAAACAAACAATAATAATTTAATGAAGGAACGAATGTACCAAACGTCGACGTGTAATTAAGAGGTTGAAAATTGAAACTTTGCTCGATGGAAGATCCTCAAGCTAGTTGCCAACTTCACTCCCAATTCCCAAATGAATAAATAAAATTGAATATTTAGTAAACAATGTAGACTTGTAGAGAGATAGATTGAGAGATTGTAGGAAGATTTGTGAGAAAGATGAAGAGAAAATGAGTTATTTATAGTTGGAAAATTGGGTTAAAGTGTAAATATAATAACTTATGGGTTAAAAATAAATATTAAAGGGTAGGGGGTTGGGGGAAGGGGGGGGGGAGGCCAAAAATGGTCGTTGCACAACGGCCAAAATCTAAAATGGCCGTTGGTGCAACGGTTATTTTTGCAAATGGGGGATTACGGGCGGGATCGGGGTGGGCTCGGGATCGAGTCGGGATTGGCGGGACTGGGGCGGGCCGGGACGAGACATTGTCCCGTCCCGGTTCGAGTCCCGCTACCGATTTATTTTTTTTACTACGCGAGTTCGGGGCGGTGTCGGGTGGGACCGGGCCATCCCGGCCCATTGGCCAGCTTTAGTTTAGGTCGCCTAAATAGTTTTTAAGACTTGTTTAAATCTGGAATAAAAATAGATGGACCGTTTTGAATAAAAGGACTATTTTGGACATTTAAAAATCAGAAATTAAAAACTGATTTTGACTAAGTGTAAAAAATGGTTTTTGACTTTGAAAACATGAATTGGGTTTGAAAACGTAAACGGACCAGTTTAAGGACCCTAATGTTTTTGCCTGCGTGACATAAAAACAAACAGACATTTAAAACGGAAAATGGGCCTATGGATGAGTATTTTAGTTTAAATTATAGTTTGGGTCGAGTCCAATAGGATAAATGATTTTTGACAAATTAAAACTTATCTTGGACTTTATTTAAGTTGAGGATTTTGGAAAGTGGGATATAATGTTGACTATAGGGCTATAGCATGCTAAAGAATAAAAAAATTATTTTTATCCTTTTGCCAAAATCCAAACTTGTTATTTTAAGAGAAATTATATCACCCTTGAGACTTAAAAAGATTTTAAAAGGTGAAAGTGTACAATAATCAAATAGTTGGACTAAATGTGGAGTTCTACTCAAATTCACATTTGAGTTATCTTAGTCCGAAAACTAAATTGATTAAACATCACGTGCATACTATTTTCGGCGGAAGATTTTAAATCTTTGTTTAAAACAAAACCTTGAGATTTCCAATACATGAAATGACAAATTATTTTTGTGTATTTTAAACCTTAAGCAATTTAATCACATTCAAAAGAATGCTCTAGAGCCCGTAGGTCAATCGTATTCTACGGATCCTTAATACCGGGATGTTAACAGCTTCCCAGAGGGATCACCAGAACCCTTACCTTGACTCTAGTTTAGATAGGATTTTTCAAAGGAATTTGAATAAACTCTTTCACACTGGTTTTACTAATTTGACTATAAATTAGGTGGCCACTCTAAAACACATTATCCAATTTAGAGCACCATCCAAACTCTTAGTAGCTCTTTATGCGCTAACCCATATAAAAAAGCTAACCGTAACAGATAACGACTCTCCTGGAGATAAACCTAGGTTCTAACCATAAGGGTTCCAATACAACATGCTTTTTAAAATGATATAAATTGCTTATGTGTTTAAATACCAAAATTATAACTGTCATTAATGCATTCATCTTCCGCCAAATGGTATACACACACACTTGCATTAGTGCAAAAAAGTGATTATGCAGATTTCACAATCATCCTCTAGTATAAAACCAAAAACCTTTCTTTGGAACACGTTTAAGACAGAGTTGGTATGTGGTCGTTCCAACAGTCGACAACGATTCACCTTGGGTTGTCCGCTCAGGTTCCTAAGTCATTTGCTAAACCACTCTAGTACAACAAGCATAGAACAAAGACAATTTTTTACTGAACTAGCACATGTTGACCTAGACAGCTTCGCGTATCTTAGACCTACATAGACCTGACAGGTTGACTATCTCGTGTCTTAACGGTCTATAACCTGAAGACAACACATCCAACTATATGAATAATTTAAGGATGTACATGCCATTATATGAACTGTTTGCCCTTGGATTTGGGAAATTTTTGCTTTTTTGACTTCATCCAAAAAGAATTCAGAAAGTCTGAGGGACAATTGAGGACCTCACACGGAGGTTTAGTCTAGGATTTGTACCCCTGCGCGGGACTGTCATTTTGTATACCCCGTTTGCCTATTATGTATCCCCATTTGATATGCATATATTTTGTATAAATCTGGGGCGAATGGAACGTCTTAATGGCATGTGTATCCTTCAAATGATAGACTTACCTTTGGTTGAAAAAATGTCACATATATGCTAGGATGCGATATATATTGTTTACGTGTTATTTAAATCTGTTCTTCCATGCCTATTTTGATTTATGCGTATAAAGACATATGTTTTGCTTCAAAAACGAATAGTCCATTGTTCGGTTCCGAAATCTTAGAATGTCATCAAATGCATCCCAAAGTAAGCCTCGAAACCTTACGCCAAAGTCCAAAATTCCATGTCTTCCAGAAACGTCATCCGATCATCGTCCAATTATCGTTGAACATGCCGCATCCTAATGGTTGCTAGAGTCGCACCCCTGAGGTCCTCAAAACCTTATGTCAACATTCTAGGTTTTCCAAAAAGAGTATCGGGTCATCGTCCAATCCACGTAGACCACATCATTTCCAAAAAGCACCTTTTTGCATTCAATAGTACTAGAGTCGCACCCCTCGGGTACTCAAAACCTTCAATGTTTTAGGATAATAGCCCGGTCATTGCCAATTACCATACCACTTTGTTCCTAAAAATCATTTTACCGCATCCAACGGTTGATAGGGTTACACCTTACCCTCTTAAAATCCAGACACTTCAAGTTTTCCAGAAAAAACAGTCGGGTCATCATCCAATGCTCGTTGACCACGTCATCTCTAAAATTCATCATCACACCGATGATTTCCAAAGTCGCACCTGTCATCAATTTTTCTAGTGATACTCAATTAGTTTAGAGTCAATCACAATCCTGTAATTAGACTTCTAAACTCAGTCGGATGGTCAAAATCCTTTCCATTCAGTTCACTCCTTAGGTCGTCCTTGAAAGCTCTCCATTTCAGCCGAATTTTAGACTATTCTGTTTCAAGCAAAACTTATGTTACATGCCATATTTATTATGATCAATGGACTAACACATTTACCTTTTGAGTTTTTCTTTTTCTTTTGATTGACTCATGGGGACCGCCAAAAGGTTATTGTTACGAAACTTAAGTGATGATATGTTCTAGCCCATCCATGTGCTACGCTATTATGATCTTACAAAATTCAAGTCATGATCCTTTTAGCCCATCCATGCGCTACGCTATCATGATCTTACAAAATTCAAGTCGTAATCCTTTTTAGCCCACACATGCGTTGCGCTATCATAATCTTACAAAAACTCAAGTCATGACCTTTTTTAGCCCACCCATGCGCTACACTAAAATGTTTGACATCCAAACAATGATAGTCTTCATCTATTCAGATGCTACCAGTCTCCACCCATCATCTCTTTTAGAAATAGATGGGCTAATACGTCAGTTTCAGATTCTGAACTACGTCAGACCTGATTCTTGTTCTAGCAAGATACGTAGGCAATCCTATATAAAGGTACAGTCTTTCCACTATTTCAATGACATGAATCCCCAGTAAATAACTAGGGTACATCTTTGAATTAGTCTTCACATCTTCAAACCTTCTAACTGTTTCAATGCCACGAATCCCTGGTAAAGAATTGGGGTACGTCTTTGAATTAGTCTTCAAATCTTTAAACCTTCCCAATGTTTCAAACTATGAACCCCCAGTGAGGAACTGGGGCACGTTTTGAATCACTCTTCAAATCTTCAAACCTTCCCACTATTTCAAACTAAGGACCCTAGTGAGGAACTGGGGCATGGTTTTGAATCAGTCTCAAAATCTTCATTGTTCCATTGGTTCAAATTACGAACTCTCAGAACGGATCTGGGGCATGCCTTAGAATCAGCAAAACTATTCAAATCTTCAAATCTCCAGACTTGAACATTTTGAATTAATTACCGTAGGACTGAAAGCCAGGGAAACTTGTTCAAAAAAGATTGACAACTCTATTTAAACACCAGAGTCACCCAATCAAACGAACAACTCCTCCCTTGATGGGAATCCAAAAAAATAGAAACTCAAGTTACCTAATCAAACAAATGACTTATCCCTTTTACACGGATCCAAAATAAATAGGACCGTAAATAGCCTAATCAAATGAATAACTCATCCCTTTTACGGGGATCCAAAATAAATAGGTGCGTAAATTTCCAAATCAAATAAACAACTCATCCTCTCTCTCATAAGAATAAAAAAAAATGGGAATGTGTCTTACATAACGTCCCTAAATCAGATATTTAGCCCTCAATCCACTCAACACTTATCCCAGGGATCATATTCCTATTACCATCGATCAATCATGACACATTAGGTGGGATCAACACAAGTCAATCCGTTTTACCCTAAAAAAATATTCTTTGATTGGAAGGAGAAGAAATCTACAAGGCGACAAGCCCCAAGTTGGCGTCAAGTCCATCAACCTTGAAAAAAAGAACGCGCCAACATTGTCAAAAATTGGCACATTAAGGCTAAAGGATCAACGACATCACTAGGACAAACATGGTCATTACAAAGCGGTCGGAACAGAAATCAAATCTTCAATGACGACCGAAAGTCACAAACAAAAGCCTATTCGATGGCACAAGCCGATCGACGACATTTGTAACTCTACCCTTATTTTAGTAACTGCTTTGTCATCGCATTTGACTACTTTAACGACTTTGGTTTGAAATTTTACAGAGTCAACTTCAAGTCGTCGGCGACCTTCCTTGACAACAAGCTGGGACAACTTAAGAGTCGTAAACCATGTCGAGTATATGGCTCTCGTTTATATATGTGAATGAGATAATAAACACTGCCGAGGTGGCCATTGATACAAATTTCCAAGCCTGGAGAGCCACCAAACAAAGAAAAGACACAATGCCGGAAAATGCCATAAGGGAATGAGGTAAAAAATATGACCTAACCTTGATAAGCAAGAGTCAGGTGATGTAAATCCAGTGAAGGGGTTGCGGTCTTCACTTTAGTTGAAGTATGTAATGCTAGCCGAAAGGTCGTGGTCTTCATTCCAGAGAGTCAGGTGATGCAATTCCAGGGAAGGGGCTACGATCTTCACACTAGTAGAATGATGTAATGCCAGTCGAAAGGTCGTGGTCTTCATTCCATAGAGTCAGGTGATGTAAATTCAGTAATGGGGCTGCAGTCTTTACTCCAGTTGAATGATGTAATTCCAGTAGAAAGGTCATGGACTACATTCCATAGAGCCAGGTGATGTAATTCCAGCGAAGGGACTGCGGTCTTCATTCCAGTTGAATGATGTAATCCCAGCCAAAAGGTCATGGTTTTCATTCCATAGTGTCAGGTGATGTAATTCCAGTGAAGGGGTTGCGGTCTTAACTCTAGTTGAATGATGTAATGCTTGCCAACAGGTCGTGGTCTTCATTCCATAGAGTCAGGTGATGTAAATCAAGCGAAGGGAATGTGGTCTTCACTGCAGTCGAAAGGTCGTGGTCTTCATTCCATAGAGTCAGGTGATATAATTCCACTGAAGGGGTTGCGGTCTTCACTCCAGTTGAATGATATGATGCCAGATGAAAGGTCGTGGCCTTCATTCCATAGAGTCAGGTGATGTAATTCCAGTGAAGGGGTTGCGGTCTTCACTCTAGTTGAATGATGTAATGCCAACCGAAAGGTCGTGGTCTTCATTCCATAATGTCAAGTGATGTAATTACATCGAAGGGGTTGTGGCCTTCACTCTAGTTGAAAGATGTAATACCAACCGAAAGGTTGTGGTCTTCATTCCAAGAGTCGGTGATATAAATTCTAGCCGAAAGCGTGCAGTCTTCACCCAAAATGTGACATTTACCTTTATTTTTAAATAGGTCTTCCGCCCCTAAAAAGTGACAAAACTAGGTCGTTCACCCTAATATTGTGACACTTACCTTTATTTTTAATTAGGTCATCCGCCCTAAAAATGTGACTAAATTGGCCGTCCACCCTAAAATTGTGACACTTACCTTTATTTTTAACCGGGTCATCCGCCCTAAAAATGTGATAAAATCGGGCCGTCCACCCTGAAATTGTGACACCTTCCCTTATTTTTAGTCGGGTCGTTCGCCCTAAAAATGTGACAAACTGGGTTGTCCACCCTAAAATTGTGACACTTTTCTTTATTCTTTACCGGGTCATCCGCCCTAAAAATGTGACAAATCGGGCCTTCCACCCTAAAATTGTGACATTTACCTTTATTTTTCAAACGGGGCCATCTATATTAAAACTGTGACATTTACCTTTATTTTTAACTAGGTCGTTTTCCCTAGAAATGTGACAAAACTGAGTCATTCACCCTAAAATTATGACATTTACCTTTATTTTTAAATGGGTCATCCGCCATAAAAATGTGACAGAACCGGGTCGTCCATCCTTAAAATTGTGACAATTACCTTTATTTTTTAATCGGGTGGTCCTCTCTAAAAATCTGACAAGACCGGGCCGTCCACCATAAAATTGTTACAGTTACCTTTATTTTTAACTGGGTCGTCCATCCTAAAAATGTGACAAGCTCGAGCCGTCCACCCTAAAACTGTGACATTTACCTTTATTTTTAACCGGGTCGTCCGCCCTAAAATTATGAAAAAACCAGGACGTCCACCCTAAGACTGTCATACTTATCTTTATCTCTAATCGTGTCCCTAAAATTGTGACAAATCAGGGTCATCTACCCTAAAATTGTGATAAAACAGGGTTTCCACCCTAAAATTGTGACAAAATATAGCCGTCCACCCTAAAATGTGACACTTATATAAAAAAATATGGTGTTCACCCTAAAATGTGACACTTACCTCAAAACATGTCGTCCGCCCTCTAAACGAACACATATTAGGCTAACCATGTCAAAGTGAAACACTACCTATCTCTAAAGTAGATTTTCCTGGGACAAGACACTTGTCTCAAAAATTCTAGATGACGTCGTAAAGGCATCGCTACCAATTATGTTTATGACGCTTTTCCTACTAACAATGATTTTGTAGTATGAAAAACTCATTATATGAACTACACAATGACCTGATTTCCAAAGAGGGAAACGTAGGCGTCCATTTTGGACTCCGTCGCATCACTATAAAGATCAACCATCTTTATCCCAAACTACATTCGACCTAATTCCCGATATGGGATATGTAGGCGCTCTTCGAGTTCGGTATCGCCAAACAAAAAATCCTAAATATCCCTAGGTAGAAATTGGGGCAGAATTTTTTAGTTACAAGACTCAGCGAGCGCGAGAAGTCGCTGACACAACCCAAATCGGGGCAGAATTTTAGAGAAGATCTAAAAAATTCCTTTACAAGACTCGGTGAGAGGTCGTCGACACAACCCAAACTGGGGCAGAATTTTTGAGGAGATATCAAAAATTCCTTTATAAAACTCGACACTAGAGGTCACCAACATAACTCAAACTGGGGCTTAATGTTTGAGAAGATCTCAAAAAATCCTTCACAAGACTCAACACGAGAGGTCGTTGACACAACCCAAACTGGGGTAGAATTTTCAAGCAGATCTAAAAAATTCCTTCACAAGACTCGGCATGAGAGGTCACCGACATGACTTAAACTGGGACAAAATTTTTTAGAGGGTCTCAAAATTTCCAATTCAGGCTCAGAATGACTCCACCGCCAAATCAACATGATGCTACCCAAGGAATCAACCAGACAAAGATCGTCGTATCCAATGGTTTCATTTCCAACTTTATCTGTCAGACCTTACTAATGTCTGTATAAGGATTTTGCAGCTAACACCGTCAAGCATCTTGTCTATCGATCAAACTGAAGAGGCCCTCGACATGCTGGACAAAGTGGGCATCAAGTCTCCAACAATGACCAAAAACATCAAACAAATCATATCTGACGAAGGGGCAGTTGTTGACACCTAATTTTTACCCTCCAATAATTTGTTTTAATTACGCAAAGTTCCCGGATCACAGACAGAGTGAAAAATACTTTCCACAAAGGAAATATGATTTTAAAAAATTATTCCGAGAGTATTTTGTCATTTCATTTGACAAAGTATCACTTAGTATATATATATTGTATATCATATCCTAATTTTACATAATTTTGATCATTAACCATGATTTTGGAATTTCGACCGACAATTATAAATGTTTTGTCTCAAAAGAATTATAAAAATTAAAGGATTAATGTTCTACTCCATCAATGTCCGGAAAGTGACTAATTAAATACGATAAAGAAATTACACCTCAATTTCGAGTCATGTTTTAAATTAATGCGACTTTGCATGATTTTAATTTCCTAAATCATAATTAGTGTCAAATTCGAGCTTTAAACAAAGCTTTTAATCTTACTTAGCTATTTACGAAATCGCTTAGTCACCTTTTTTTAAAAAGATGACCACATTTGCGAAATATGGCTATAATGGATTAGTACGCTTAAATCGTATCGGGCCTATCCCTTTTTCTTTTAAAATTTAGCTAAGCCCAAGCCAAAATATGGCCAAGGCCCAGCCAACCTCCTCGATAAAAATTGACAAAGGTGTAAATCCTTCCTCAGTTATATGATCAAACCCTAGCAGCTGAAGTCGCTCTCTCAATCACCATAAGTGGAAAAAGAGCAGAGCCCAAGCTCCTTGGCATACATGCTTGCCCAAATACGGTAAGGGCATTAATGGCCCTTACCCTTTCTCAGCAAGCACCATTACACCCCATACCTCCAAGGTAAGGTAACCCATCTCAATGGTACTTTCTATAATTTCTTAATTGAATTTTGTCCGTTTTGATTTCAATCTACAAATTCATATTGGTTGAGAGAGGGAATTCCACCCCCCCATAATTTGTGTCTCCCACATCGGTCTAATATGAAAACCTAGGGTTCAAGGGTATCTATAAATAGCGCCCCACCCACTCACAGTTAAGGGTCGATGATTCTGGAACTTGTTTATGGATGAGTTTTAACCTAATCGCTAAATCTACGGATCTAATTTAATTGATTTGGTTCCAAGTCATTTGGTGGAACCCTAAGTGTCAATTTAGGTCATCACAAATGAAAACCCTTTTCATTTGTGTGATTTGCGAGCTATCGAGGTCCTCAGAGTAAAGACGAGCTCCCCTTCGACCTTTCGGCTGCCTCCACACAAGGTAATACCTAATCCTTTAATTTCTTGTTTTAATATGTTAAAAACCTGTAATTATGTGATTGTATGTTTCGATTAGCATATGTTTGTTAGTTTTTGTACTATTAGGGTTCATATAGTTCAAATATGGTTCTAATATGGCTATGCTCATTTTGAATAACTGATGATGCTTATGATAGATTGAAAACAACATGTTTAGTCATATAAGATGCTTGATATGTTACTTTGAAACTTGTGTTAAGTTTTGAGTAGATTGCTTAGGTTAAAATAATGTATGTCATGTGTGGCATGACTAATAATGGTATTTCTTATTCATCTTATTCACTGATTAGGTCTCATCTTGTTTTAACTAAGACTAAGTTGATATACAATATGAACACATTTGTTTTGGATAAACCAAAATGTTCTATAGTAATTAAAAATAGCATATGTAATGAGAAATAATGTACAATAGATGGACTTAAGGTTTTTTATGGCATGTGAGGATTAGTTAAGTCAATACAAGGCCTGAATATGCTAGTTGGAACCTATTTTTAAACCACTATGAAGATTGTCATACGTAGAAAATGTTAATATGATAGTTCAGAAGTTTTGTCTAATCAAGGCATGTATAATTCTGAAATAGTTTAAAAGGGTAGTTGACTATTGTTTTCTTGAAGAATGAGGTATGTTTATTCTTTTGAGTCATGTCAAATCTAAAGTTTGAGGTCAACTGTTCACTTAAAAGCTTGTTATAGCTTATGTGGACAGTCTAATATATGTTGTCTAGGTCTTCAGGTTATTTGTTTTTGTTTGGTATTTCTGAGAAAAGTGCAGGCTGTTGTAGTGACACCTTCCGCCATGGAACATTAGAACATTGAATATTTATATCCTAGGATGGCTAAAACATGTCCAAATTCAAGAATCATTCTATATGTTTGTACTAAAACCATATATGTATGCTTGTGTTTCCACATGTGATTGTTAGATAGCATGTATGACAGTACTATATCTAATGAAAAGAATGCCGTAAACTTAAGTTTCCAACATGAGTCGCGAGGTCATTTGCTAGGAGCGCCAAAGATTGCCAACCATCCTATGGTGACATGCTTAATGTGAAGTTGAAGACATGACTTGAAGATCCAAAAAGGAAACATTTTTTTGGCTTTTATGTTGGTCTTGGCCGAGACCACCTTTTAGCTCTTTTTAAATCCTAGCTTAATTACTAGATCTCCTTATATAGTTAATTAGTATGCCATGTAATAAGATAAGATGACCAAGCCGAGAACCATCTAGAAGGAGAAGCTTCCACATTCCCCAAGGAGGTAATTCATGAACTAGCTAGTTCATGCACTTATCTACATGGATGACACAAAAGGGTGGCCTAGAAAACATGAAGAGTTGGGTCTTTTCCCTTCTCCAAAATCGGTCGAACCGGAGTGTATATCTTATTACCTCTTATAGAAGGTTTAGAACTAGTATAAATAGGGGATTTAGTTGATGAAAGGGGACATAAAATTTTTATGAAATATATTTGAGTTTTCTCAAACTTTACTAAGTTATTCAACTTTTGTGTTGTTATCTTAGTTGGTCCTTTTGTGGTCCAAACCTTGGTCCTTTTGTGGTCCAAACCGTAGGTGTAAGTCTTGTTAGAACTTTTGTGATCTAATTATACCAAAGCCAAGGTTCTATCCGGTTACTCGGCCTACATCACCTTACCCGCACCCGAACTTGTCTATCAATTTCGTGCCCAATCATTGTCCAAAATGCCTAATCCCTTTTACCCCAATACACTACAACACTTCTCCAACCTACACCAAAAAGGTCATTAACCAATTCCCCCAAAAACACCCGAAACCCAATCAACTACTCCACCGTCCTCACCGGGTTAAACCTTCATACCTTATTGTCCCGACCAGTATCCTCCACCTTACCACTATCCAACCAAAAAATACCAACCACCAAGATAACCTACAATGTGTCTAGTTTATCCTCTCCAAACTCCTTAGCCCCAAACCACCTAAGGGCACCCGTACACCTCCCACAAACCTAAACTGTCCGGAAACCGTCCTATTCTACCAACCTCCCTTTTAACTCCCATATTTGTGTTCATCCAGCCCCAAACAAACTCTGACCAACCTACCCATTCAATTCCCTCCTTATATACATCAGTTTGGTATTAGAGCAAGACTTTCCCATCCCACTCCTTAACGCTATGGCTAACATAAATGAAGAACTTCGAAGGATCATAAGTGATCTTTTGGCGGAACAAGCGCAAATCTTGAGAGGAGAATTTGTGGGGTGTGCCGTGATTAATAATGCCGAGTCTAGGGAGGAGTTTGCATAAAACAACCCAAGGCATGATAGGGAAGAGTATCAAGATTGTGTAGATTCCTTTGTTATTGAGGAACCCGAAGTTAAGGAGGTCCTAGAGGAAGATGTTGATCTTGCGGAAGAGGGTACAATTTTAGTACTCTAACGTGTGTTGAGTGTTCAACTTGAAGAATAGGAGGAGACACAAAGAGAGGAACTATTTTACATTCGGTACAAGCTAAATGACAAGGTATGTAATATGATCATTGATGGAGAAAGATGTACCAATGTGGCCTCCATGGAAATGGTGGACAAATTGAAGTTGACTACCCGTAGCCATCCTAAATCATATGCTCTCCAATAGTTGAACAAAGACGAAGGGCTAAAGGTAATGAAACAAGCTCTTGTTAGTTTTCAGGTTGGTAAGTATGAAGATGAGATATGGTGTGACATCCTACCTATGGACGCTTGTTATATTTTACTGGGTCAGCCATGGCAATTTGATAGGAAAGCGCAACATGATGGAGAAAAGAATGTCTATTCTTTTCAAAAAGATGACAAAAAGGTCCGGTTGATACCATTGTCACCTAGTGAGGTGAAGAATATGAAGATCTAAAATGCCAAGAACCACAAGGAAAAGTCTGAGGCCCCCTTGTTTAATGCATCGGAGATACAAAAGGATTTGAAGAAGGGGAGTCCTATATATGCATTGGTGTGCAAGGTTAAGAAGAGTCTTGTGAGAGATACAATTGAGAATGCCGACTTGAAGAAACTCTTGAGGAAATTTGAAGATGTATTTTCGGATGATCTTGCACCCCGACCACCAATCAGAGGTATTGAACATGCTATTGATTTTATTACAGGAAGTTCATTACCTAATTGTCCAGCCTATAGATGCAATCTGAAAGAGGCTAAGGAGTTGCAAAGACAAGTGCAAGAATTACTAGAAAAAGGCTTTATTCAAGAGAGCCTTAGTCCATGTGCGGTACCCGCCTTGTTGGTGCCAAAGAAAGACGGGACTTGGCGCATGTGTATTGATAGCCGAGCGGTCAATAACATCACCGTGAAGTATAGTTTCTCCTATGTCGACATTGGATGATCTTTTAGAAGAATTGAGTGGGGCCAAATTGTTCTCCAAGATAGATTTGAGGAGTGACTACCATCAAATGAGGATACAAGAGGGAGATGAATGGAAGACGACTTTCAAGACCAAGTATGGTTTGTACGAATGGCTTGTGATGCCATTTGGATTGTGTAATGCTCCAAGCTCTTTCACGAGGCTCATACATGAGGTACTACGACCATTCGTGGGTAAATTTGTTGTGGTTTACTTAGATGATATCTTAATTTATAATCAAGATAAGGAATCTCACTTGTCCCATTTAGAAGCTTTATTTGAGAAGTTAAGAGATGTAAAGTTGTATGGCTAGCTAGAGAAGTGTGCTTTTATGATTACTAGTATCCCATTCTTAGGATACGTAATATCATCAGAGGGCATTTATGTAGATTCATCCAAGGTGGAAGCTATTCGGAGTTGGCCCGAGCCTATGAATGTAAGTGAGGTAAGAAGTTTCTATGGTTTGGCTTCCTTTTATCATCATTTCATTCGAGATTTTAGTACCCTTATTGCCCCTATCAATGAACTAATGAAAAAGGGTGAGTTTAAATGGTCCCAAGGAGCACAAAGAGCTTTTGAAACCTTGAAGGGAAGGTTATGTGAAGCAGCGGTTCTAGCTATTCTGAACTTTGAGACACTATTTGAAGTTGAATGTGATGCTAGTGGGGTTGGTGTTGGTGCCGTCTTGATTCAAGACAAACGACCTATTGCTTTCTTTAGTGAAAAATTGGGTGGTGCACAACTCAATTATTGTACTTATGTCAAGGAGTTTTATGCTATTATGAGATTCTTGGTCCAATGGGAACAATATTTGAGGCCAAAACCTTTTGTCTTATATTCAGATCATGAATCCTTGAAGTATTTACATGGGAAAAGAAAGTTCAATCCAAGGAATGCTAAGTTGGTAGCATACTTGCAAACTTTCACATTCTCTACAAGACATAAAGATGGCAAGTCCAACATAGTGGCAGATGCACTTTACCGGAGGCACGTAATGTTGACCGTACTTGAACAAAAACATGTGGGATTTGAAGTTCTAAAGGAATTCTATGAACGAGATTCCAAGTTCAAAGACGTAATTATAGAATGTAATAGTGGAGTTCATAGTTCTTATTCCATAGTAGAAGGTTTCCTTTTTAAAGGGAACAAATTATGTGTGCCCAAATGTTCCATAAGGGAATTACTTCTACATGAAGTGCATTCGGGTGGACTAGCTGGACATTTTGGGGTAGTGAAGACTTTGGAGATTCTACAAGAACACTTTTACTGGGCACAAATGGATAAAGATGTAAATTGAGTGGTAAGTAGGTGTTCCACTTGTCAAAAGGCTAAAAGTTTCTTCCACAAAAGATTGTATACTCTTTTAGCGGTTCCGGAGCGACTATGGGAAGGTGTGTGCTTGGATTTCATCCTCGGCTTACCAAGAACACAACGGGGCAAGGACTCTATCATGGTAGTTGTGGATAGATTCTCGAAGATGCTCACTTCATTTCTTGTCACAAGACCGATGATGCAACACATATTGCGGACATGTATTTGAAGGAATGGTATGATTGCATGGCATTTCTAAGACTATTGTGTCTGATAGGGATGTGAAGTTCCTAAGTTATTTCTGGAAAACACTATGGATACTTCTTGTTACCAAGTTGCTATTTAGTACCTCCCATCATCCTCAAATGGATGGCCAAACGGAAGTGACTAATAGAACTATTGGCATACTATTAAGAGGATTGGTGAGCAAGACCACCAAGGATTGGGACATCAAGTTGGCACATGCAGAATTTACTTCTAATCGGAGTCAATCTCGTACAACGGGTAAAGATCCATTTGAAATTGTTTATGGAACTAACTCATTTTTACCTATTGATCTGGTCCCAATCCTAAAGAAAGAAAACCTAAGCTTCACGGTTAAAGATCGAATTGAGGCCTTCAAGAAGTTACATGATCAAATCTGAGCATATATTCAGAAGGCCAATACCAAGTACAAAATTGATGCGAACAAGTCAATGACTCAACCATAATTCCGGCCCGGATATTTGGTTTGGTTATACCTAAGGAAGGAAAGATTTCCCAACATGAGAAAGAACAAGCTAATGCCAAGGGCGGATAGTCCTTTCAAGATATTGGCCAGGTTCGGGGAAAGCGCCTACAAGGTAGAACTTCCGGATGAATATGGAGGTATTAGTTCAACATTTAATGTTGGAGACTTATCACCATACATAGATGATGAAAATTTTAGGGCAACTTATGTTAAAGAATGAGAGTATGATGAAAAGAAGGCCGTAAACTTATGTTTCAAACATGAGATGCGAGGTGATTTGCTAGAAGTTTCAAAGATTGCCAACCTTCCTATGGTGACATGATAGGAAACATGTTTAATATGGAGTGGAATTGAAGACAAGACTTGAAGGTCAAAGAAGGAAACATTTTTTTAGCTTTTATGTAGGTCTTGGCTGAGACCACCTTTTAGTTTGTTTTAATTCCTAGCTTAATTACAAGATCTCCTTGTAACTTAATTACTATGCCATGTAATAAGATAAGATGACCAAGACGAGAACCATCTAGAAGGAGAAGCTTCAAACTTTCCCCAAAGAGGTAATTCATGAACTAGTTAGTTTATGCACTTGTCTACATGGATGACACAAAAGGGTGGCCAATAGAACATGAAGAGTTGGATAATTTCCCTTCTCCCAAATTGGCCAAACCTCTCCCCCTTTCCCATTCGGCCTAGATGCATTTTTATATCTATATTATTACATCTACTATAAGGTTTAGAACTAGTATAAATAGGGGATGTAATTGATGAAAGGGCGAGTTTTCTCAAACTTTGCTAAGTTATTCAACTTTTGTGTTGTTATCTTAATTGGTCCTTTTGTGGTCCAAACTTGGTCATGTGGTTCAAACCCTAGGTGTAAGTCTAGTTAGAACTTTTGTGATCTAACTATACGCAAGCCAATGTTCTATCCGGTTACTTTGTCACAAACACCTTAGAAAGTCATCTCGGCCTACATCACCTTACCCGCATCTGAACTTGTGTATCAATTTCGTGCCTAATAATTGTCCCAACTTCCTAATCCATTTTATCCCAATACACTACAACACTTCCCCAACCTACACCAAAAGGGTCATTAACCAACTCCTCCCAAAAGCACCCGAAACCCAACCAACTACTCTACTGTCCTCACCAGGTTCAACCTTCGTAGCTTACTGTCCCGACCAGTTTCCGCTACCTTACCACCATCCAACAACCAACTTAACCTACAATGTGTCTAGTTCATCCTCTCCAAATGTCTTAGCCCCAAACCACCTAAGGGCACCCGTACACCTTCCACAAACCTAAACTTTCCAAAAACCATCTTATTCCACCAACCTCCATTCGACTCACATATTTGTGTCTGTCTAGCCCCAAACCAACTATGATCAACCTAACCATAAAATCCACTCCTTATATACATCAATATCTTCATCTAAACACACCTGAATTTTGGTAATTGCTGGCTTAAGTTATTATAGCATGAGGTATGGACAAACCTTGAATGTGTCCGTGATTGTTTGTTTTTTTGGAATTTCTAAATTGGTAGTCTCAAATGAAACACTCTACATGCCTATTTCAGTTCACCTTACATGTAGAATCATACCCTGAATCTTGAGCTACTTTGCTGAGGCCTTAAATGAGTCTTTTTTCTCTACATGTGATAGATAACAATTTGTTCACTTTTAGTTAAGTTGAGTAGTCTGAACCTGTTTGTATGTCTCTATAGTAACCATGTAGATCCACCTAAAGCATGTCTAGAATATGGCCCTCCTTGTTAATCCTCCTGAAGTCCCAGATAGGTGTGATTAACATACAACATATCATGTGTAGGATAGATATTTACAGAACCTTTGTTGCACACTTTAACAAATTGCTACATGTCTACATTGTTGTTTATTTTTAACATGTTCACATATCAGTTGCCTACCTAATTCAAGAATGTCTACTTCTTACTGGAAACTAAGTGTAATCAGGCTTGAGTATTGCATGATTTCTTTCCCTGCCTTCTTGATTACTGTAGATTAGATCACCTAGTTGGATATGCATTTAATAAAGGAGAAAAAAATTCTATATGCTTGTATGATGTTGATTACTTATCATTCCATCCATCTAGCCTCCAACATGTCCATGTAAAGAAATAAAGAGACCTTGAACTTTTATGCTAATTGATGTTCTCTTGATAAGGAATGTAAAATGATAAAGTCATGCCAACATCAGCATGTTAATTTGAAGAGTAGTCTCACAAAACCCTGCTATGCCTTTGCTTCTATCAGTTAAGCCCAACAAATGCCTTCCTTGCTTCTGTGGCCATGTTTATTTGGGTTTAGAAGGGTTAAGGTTATCAATACACTATATGAGGTTAGAATTGTGACTGTTGACCTTTCTTTATGCATCTCCCCATGAGTTATTTGGCTTTAGAACTTGTCACTTAGATTGATCACATGTGAGAATTAGGACATGCATCTAAACATCTCAAGGTTATCTTTCCATTTAAAAGAACCTGGCATACTTAGTATGTACCCTGTTCACATTTTCCTTTTCTTTGCATGCATGCTCTAGCTCATATAAGACCAATGTGAGTTTTTTTTAGACAACATGTGTTCTGGATAAGTGGCATGAAGAAAATCTGATTCTCTGAGCCAGGTGCCTTATTTTATCCCTCCCTGTTTGTTTTTATTTGGTTAAGATTGATTGATTGATTGTTTTGAGTGAAATTAGAAGGATATGTATGTGGCTGCTATGTCTATGCTTGCATAAGCTATACCTTCTGTTTCTTAAATCATAAAAAATGCCTCAGTATCATTTTGAGCTACTAAGTTAGAAATTGCCCAGTCATGATAATAGGATCAGGACTCTATTTCTCCTCCTTAGGAATTAATGTTATCCTTTTTTTTCCTAGTTGATACCTAGCATAGTTGTTTGTTTGAACTTGGGACAAATGCCTTCTCTATTACAAATATGGTGAAATAACATGAATGCGTACTTAGCCTTGGTAGTGCTAAGGTGAGATCATAGGGATGTTGTTCTTTCTGTTTTGTTCATCATATTTAAGTGCAAAATTCCCTTAGTTATATTCACTATAGAATTGTGAAGTGCTCTTAGTAGTGTGTGAGAGGAATCATTCATATTGTCTATCCTACATGTTTCTTTCAGTGAAATTGTCTCTTTTTTATCAATTTAGTGTGGCATTGATATACACATATAACTGGTACATCTTTACTTTTAGCTTATCAGACGTATAAGGTGTGTATATCCCTGTGTATATCACTCTTTATCTGGTCAGTATGTGTATGGTGGGCCTAGCCCATCTTTGCTATCATATTTGCCTCTCTACATTTTTGTATCAGTTGGGCTTGACCCATAAGTTTTGTTTTCTGCATACTCTTTTTCCTACACAATATGAGTTTAGTTTAACCCAATGGTTTATTTCTCTATCTCGTCATGGCCTACTGTTCTAGTTTTTTTGGCTGACCAAATATTTAATTCAAATTTCATTTGTTATGGTTTGCCTATGTTTAAATTCATTTTGTATGAGACAAGTTTTAGATAGTTTCTTATTGCATACCCTTTAGGGCATGTTATTCCTTTTCCAACCAGTTGGGCTGAGGCCCAATAAAAGCACACATTATTGATCAAGTCCGCATAAAGAAAGTTAACATTTGCATAATAGACCCAGCTATGGAAAATTATAGTTGACTAGTGGGCTTAGTTAGACCCACTAGCCTAAACTTTTCTCTATTTCAATTTCTTATATTTGTATATATTTATATGTATTAATTGTAGTAAACATACTTTAGTAGTGGAATTTTACTTATGGTTGGGAGCTAGGATAGGCAAAATGATGTGTATATCGTTTCGTTTAGGTCACCTAAATAGTTTTTAAGACTTGTTTAAATCTGGAATAAAAATAGATGGACTGTTTTGAATAAAAGGACTACTTTGGACATTTAAAAATTGGAAATTAAAAACTGATTTTGATGAAGTTCAATAAATGGTTTTTGACTTTGAAAACATGACTTGGGTTTAGAAAAATAAGTAGACCAGTTTAAGGACCCTAATGTTTGGGCCTGAGTAACATAAAAACAAATTATACATTTCAAACTGAATATAGGCCTAATGATGAGTATTTTAGCTTAATAGTTCAGGCTGAGCCAAATAGGACAAATGATTTTTGACAAATTAAAACTTATGTTGTACTTAATTTAAGTTGAGTAATTTAGAAAGTGGGATATACTGTTGACTATAGGGTTATAGCATGCTAAAGAATAAAAGAAAAATAATTTTTATCCTTTTTCTGAAAAACCAAACTTGTTATTTTAAGAGGAATTATATCACGTTTGATACTTGAAAAAGATTTTAAAAGGTGCAAGTGTATAATAATCAAATAGTTAGACTAAATGTGGATTTCTACTCAAATTCACATTTGAGTGTTCTTAGTCTGAAAACTAAATTGATTAAACATCTAGTGCAAACTATTTAAAGCGGAAGATTTTAACTCTTTGTTTAAACCTAAAACCTTAAGTTTTTGATTACATGAAATGAAAATTTATTTTTTCGGATTTTAAACCTTAAGCAATTTAATCACTTTCAAAAGGATGTTATAGAGTTCATAGGTCAATCGTATTCTTTGGATCCTTAATATCAGGGTGCTAACAACTTCCCCGGTGGATCACAAGAATCCTTACCTTGACTCTTGTATAGATAGGAGTTCTCAAAGGAATTTGAATAAACCCTTTCACATTGGTTTTTCTAATTTACCTATAAATTAGGTCGCGACTCTAAAACACATTATCCAATACAAAACACCATCCAAACTCTTAGTAGCTCTTTATACACTAACCCATATAAAAAAGTGAATCGTAACAACAACGACGGAGATCAGAAATGGCGATGGAGATAAGGAGAACCTGAAACAAAGCAACAAAAAAACATTCACTCTTCAGAATTGACAAGAAATCATCATCAGAGGAAGAAGAACAAAGCAAATCGGTGGAGCAGCCATAGCCAGAAGCTCAGAACTCAACCCACAACAAAGAGAAAATAGCGCAAATGAGTTGGTGTTTGCCCTATTTTGGCAACTTTAATTTCCTATTTCATTTTTTGCATTTATTTTTGGGTTGGGCCATTTTTTGGGCCTGAACCTTGTTGCTAGTTTTTTTTTCTTATTAGACTGATTTGTTTTTTTGCCTATAAATAAAACTGGCCATCTGGGCTTCGTTGATTAAAAAAAAATAACCAAAAATCAATCCTTCAGAAACGGGTTACTAGAGTAACCATAAATCTTTCTTGTAACATATCCATAATCCACCCGACTTTAAATGAATGGACTTGACCTGGTTAAAATGCACCATTCTCTAAACTTATCAATAATGAGTCGAATTGTCTCTAAATATTTATAAAATGAAAAGAAAGCCTTTCATAAATCTGCGGTGACTCATTCTAAGATGTTGTTCCCAACCTCAAATGTTGAAATTTGCCCAAGTCGTCAATCAAGTGCCGATGAACTATACCTTATGACTTTAAATTTTCATGGAATTTAATTACATCAAACACTCCTCCTTGTAATTTCAATAAATTCATTCATCACCTCGAACACTCCAACCTAAGGCCTATGGCCCCATACTTCACCCTTCACGACCATAAAATCTCAGAGTGTAATACCTTATTATGCCTTTAGCAAATCCAATAGTATCAAATCTTAAAATCTATGTGCCTTACCACGTATATTCTTAAGTCATTTGTATTTGAAATACTCAACCATACTATCTAGCCACCAACACTTCGACACAATCTACTACCATGGACATAGTCTTACCTCAAAATTATGACTTTAACTTTCAATTGTAGAGGTTTCTTCTTATCAATCGACTCTAGATCGCCTATTAAATGATATAGTGAAATCACCCATATTGGTGTTGTACAAGTTACCTCCTCATCAATTCTTCAATCGCAAAGTCCTTTGGTACTTGCCATACACTAAGTCAAATCGTCCATAGTCTTTATTCCGCAATTATCATTATCACTCTTACACGCTATCATAATGATATAATTTAATGACACCATAACCCGCACGTGATTCAAGTAGTCACGCTGCTTCAGATTCAAGTCTATGAACCTTAATCCTCTAAACCGATAGTAAAATACCTCTATCTTAATTCTCCAGTCACCATATCCTATTCAAAATCACTTTTATCATCATCAACTGAAATTCACTCAAACCAACTTGTGGGATGGATTTAAATATCATACATCTTGCAAACTAGCTAAGCCAATCAGAGAGGTAGTAGTAAACCACAACTTTGAGTGTCTGAAAGTTACCCTTGCCGCCCTCGAATGTTAAAACTGAACATTCCTCTAAGCTAAACACATCGCTTATACAATATACACCCTTTACTCTAAATTAGGTGCAACAACCGATAACTCTTTAAGTAATTAAATATTCATACTTGTCCATCGCTAGAGTCATTCCTATTAGTCGGTCATTATTTCCCCTAGAAACCTACGACGATTACAACCAAACTCTGACCCACTTACCCACTTACACCCCTCTTTATATACATCATATCATAAACTCACAACCATGCCAATTCGAACAGGTCTACTCGGGCTTCAATTAATGCCACCATTTCAACATAAGTCAAATAAAATCATCAAAGCATCAAGCCAATCCTCAATTTCAATCATGCCAATCATAAAAAGTTTAGTCCAGAAAACTCACAAATAACCTCCTCAAAACGACTTTATCTTAAAGATAAAAAATATGACTCAACGACACCTCTCAACGAAAATGAGTATGTTACCTAATAGAGAAGCCAATGATTCACCTATCTTTTATTAATTAAGTGCCCTTACCGAAAGAAATTTGTCTGTATATCTCACCTTAATTACATCACATTGTTTCAATAGACATTGATTCAGCAAGTACGCTCACTCTCACAAAGAACATCCCATGACAAATACTATGAACCATAAGCTTTCCCCTAGTGTAAACGCTTCACTAATATAAGTACATCGAACTTAGGATCAAGTAGGACTTAACGGGTTGTAATGTAGGCTAAGGGACGGGTTGGATACATTTGGATGAAATAGTGACTAACCTCCCTAAACACTTTAATACACACAACTTCATTATTTTGCACACTTCCTTACCAACTAGCCACAAGAAACTATTTTTGGATTTTTCTCTTCTTTTTCTTCAAGACTATAATTCCCAACTAGCCAACAACTCTTTCAATGACAGGTGCATCAATATACGCCACTCAGATTTCATGCAACAAGCCCTCCATTCTTTAATTCTCAACTCCGACTACATCAAATCAATATTTAAAGTGCTCAAGGAGTCAAAAGTTTCAAATTAACGTTAATTTAGACAAAGTGTAAAGGCTCATCGATTGCTACCAATAAAAAGGCTAACAACTCAATGGTGCTAACTTGTATATCATGTATGTGTGGACAAGATAAGCTAAAATTCGGCTAACAAAGATGCTACACCTCAGAGTTTCACGTCTAATCGTGCCGTTGTTTCACACCGATATCCCAAAAGATATGAGACCTTACGAAAGGGTAATGAGGGTTTAAAACTTTCCAAAATGTACCCTACAATATACGGACAGTACATTGTGTTATGAAGGACCGTACTTAGTTTCTGAAAATTTCAAAATTGTTGCTTAAGACATACGGTCCAAACGTATTGACCATACATTAATGTACAAACCATATGTTTGGCCATACATCTTGGTGGTGGGAAGCTTCTTTTAGTATATAAATTAACCATCTTGACTTGGAGCTTTATTTTTCATCTTTTACAGACCCTAGAACCTCTCCTATACTCTCTCAAAGGTCTACTAACACCATAGTATTAAATCCAAGACAAAACAACAAGTTCAACGTGGATAATTCCGTAGTTGTAGTAGTGTCATCTTTCTCCTTGTTGTGTTGATTCCATAGAATCCTTGGAGGTAAGTAACTTTTGTTTGGAGAGAGATCTTGTATATAAAGGTATGTTACATATTACTCTACATATCCTTATGATTATATGGATGTTTGGAGTAAATTATTGAAGAACTTTCATAAGCCAAAACCTGTAAACTTTGAAATCATATAGTTGTATGGATTGTTGGGCTGTTTTACATGGAGTATAAGGTGTAGTTGATAATAAAAACTTGTTGGTTATTGTTGAGAATCTAAGGAGAGTGTGTTTGGAAGGTTGAGGTGTTGATATGCATAAGTTTCCAATGTAGAGAAGCACAAGAACTCTATGAACTTAAGTTGTTTGACAAAATATCTATGTATAGATTATCTCTAGCAATTGAGTCAATTTTGATTCCAATCATTCGTTTGATGTAAATTACCATTCATAAAGTGTTAGGGAGCTAGTGAACTATCAGTATAAGGTATGTAAGGCTACCCCTTTTCATTCGAAGGTATGAATCCAATGTATATAGTTTTCCAAATAAGTCGTCGAAAGAACTATATGACAGTTCCGACCATATGACAGTTCACTCACTCGTAGACCTGTGTAATATGTATAGTTTTGACATATGGCCTTGTCGGTCAAGTTGTCCTTTTTTTTGACTTGTATTGCCGCCTTTTAGGCTTATTTATATATATATATATATATATATATATATATATATATATATATATATTTTGGTTGATCCTTATTTTTTCATTTACGAGAGATTGGGATTATATATTTTCCTTACAGATTGTGGCCTTGTCGGCACTTCCTTTGTGTTGTTATTCGGATTACATTCTATTACGGTCTTGTCAGTTGGAAGTTTTATATGTACAGGAGTCTGGTTTCAGAGTGGTACGTTCGGGCCACTACAACACCGGGTGCCGGCCCCCTCCCCCCATTCCCCAATTTTGGGTGTGACAAACTTAGTATCAAAGTAGGTCAGTCCTAAGAAGTCTATGAGCCATGTCTAGTAGAGACTTGATTATGGGTGTGTTAGTGCACCGTGCTTATATACAAGATGCTGCGGGGCATTTAGGGATGGTTACCTTTCTTTCATCTCATAGATTGTGCTATAGAGCTGAGTTATATAATTAATTTATATAAGGAGGGGATTGTATGTGTTGAGTTGGTCGGAGTTTGTTTGGGGCTGGACGGAAACAAATATGGGAGTCAAATAGAGGTTGGTGGAATAGGACGATTTTCGGATAGTGTAGGTTTGTGGGAGGTATATGGGTGCCCTTAGGTGGTTTGGGGCTAAGGCATTTGGAGATGATGAACTAGACAAGTTGTAGGTTATGTTGGTGGTTGGTCGGTGGTAAGGTGGCGGAAACTGATCGAGACAATAAGGTATGAAGGTTGAACCCGGTGAGGACGGTGGACTAGTTGGTTGGGTTTTCGGGTGTTTTTAGGAGGAGTTGGTTAACAATCTTTTTGGTGTAGGTTGGGGAAGTGTTGAAGTGTATTAGGGTGAAAGGGATTAGGTAGTTTGGACAATTATTGGGCAAGAAATTGATAGACAAATTCAGGTGCGGGTAAGGTGATGTAGGCTGAGATGACCTTCTAATGTGTTTGTGACAAAGTAACCGGATATAACCTTGTCTTGGGTATAGTTAGATCACAAAAGTTCTCACTAGACTTACACCTAGGGTTTAGACCACAAAAAGACCAAGGGTTGAACCACAAAAGGACCGGCGGTTGGACTACAAAACGACCAAGGTTTGGACAAAAAAAGGACCAACTAAGATAACAACACAAAAGTTAAATAACTTAGAAAAGTTTGAGAAAACTCAAATATATTTCATAAATATTCAATGTCTCCTTTCATCAACTACATCCCCTATTTATACTAGTTCTAAAACTTCTAGAAGAGGTAACAAGATAGACAAAAAAAGTATATAGGCCGAATGGGGAAAGGGAGAGCTTTGGCCGATTTGGGAGAAGGGAAAATACCCAACTCTTCATGTTCTCTAGGCCACCCTTTTGTGTCACCAATGTATATAAGTGCATGAGCTAGCTAGTTCATGAATTACCTCCTTGGGGAACGTTGGAAGCCTCTCCTTTTAGATAGTTATCGGCTTGGTCAACTTATCCTATTAAATGGCATAGCAGTTAATCTATAAGGAGATATAGTAATTAAGCTAGTAATTAAAATAAGATAAAAGATGGTCCCGGCCAAGACCTACATAAAAGCCGAAAAAATGTTTTCTTCTTGTATCTTCAAGTCTTATCTTCAACTCCACTCCACATTAAGCATGTTACCATAGGACGGTTGGAAATCTTTGGAACTCCTAGAAAATTACCTCACAGCTTATGTTGGAAACTTAAGTTCACGTCCTTCTTTTTATCATACTCCTCTTCTTTAACAAAATTTGCCCTCAAATTCTCATCATCTATGTATGGTGATAAGTCTCCAACATTAAACGTTGAACTAATACCTCCATATTCGTCCGGAAGATCTACCTTGTAGGCTATTTCCCCAAACCTGGCCAATATCTTGAAAGGACCATCCGCCATCAACATTAGCTTGTTCTTACTTATGTTGAAAAAATCATTCCTTCCTTAGGTGTAGTCAAACCAAATGATCCGAATACAAGACAAAAGGTTTCGGCCTCAAATAATTTTCCCATTGGACCAAGGATCTCACAATATAAAATTCCTTGTCATAAGTAGAATAAAATCCACTCCCCAGCAGTAACCGATAACCCGAGAACCTCTCATTTTGTGTTCATTTTCGGGTTGACCCGAACAATACCAACACCCGACCCACTTACACACTTACCCTCACTTACACCCCTCTTTATATACATCAGATTGTATCAGAGCCAAGCGTTCTCATCCCATGCATCAACGTTATGTCTTACTCAAAACAAGAGTATTGGAGGATTGTAAGTGACGTTTTGGCCCGATGTGCGCAAGCCTTGCAAAGGGAACGTGCTGGGCATACCATGAGTAAAAATGACAAGTCAGGGGTAGTACAAAACAACCCAAGGCTCGAAAAGAAGAGTGTCACAAAGTCCCATGTAACGCCCACAAAGATTAAAGCAAATGGTGGTACCTCTTTCACTAACCCCTTGTATAGCCACGGAAGTGTAAAGAAAGATACAAGGGTAGAAAAGGGTATCACCTCCTTTACTAACCCTTTGTATAACCACAAAAGTATAGAGGTTACAAAAGGGGTAGATAAAAGGAGAAAGAGATGCTTCCAATGTCAAGAGTTAGGGCACTTTGCTAGTGAATGTCCTAATTCTCGGGCCGTGCTTATAGAAGAGTATTGAGAGTGTGGGTTTTCCTTGGCTATTATGGAACCCATAGCACTTGAAGAACAAGAGGAAACCAAGACCCCTTGCTTGATGCACAAAAGATTGAAAAAGAATTTAAGAAGGGGAGCGCCATAGATGCCGACTTAAGGGAGCCCTTGAAAGATATATGTGCGGATGAGCTTGCAATCAGATTACCAATGATGGAAGGTATTGAACATACTCTTGGTTTATTTCCAAAAAGTTCATTACTTAATCATCAATCCTATAGCCATAATCCGGACAAGGCTACGATCTTGATGGTGCCAAGGAAAAATGAAACTTGGCACATGCGTGTTGAAAGCCAAGCGGGCAACAAAGTCACCATGGAGCTCCAATTCCCTATACCGAGAATAGACGAATTTAGTGGGGCCAAACTGTTTACCAAGATATAATTGAGAAGTCGCAATCATCCAATGGGAATTCGAGAAGAGGGTGAATGGAAGACGGTCTTGAAGATCAATTATGGTTTGAACAAATGTCTTGTGATGACATTCGAATTGTGCAACACCTCGAGCTCTCCCATGAGTAGTCTCTTGCACAAGGTACTTCAACCATTCATGAAGTACATAGTATCACACGGAGACGTTCATCCATCCCAGGATACTCATGTTAATCAATCCACGGTGTTAACTTTTCAGAGCTGGCCCGAATCGTGGAATGGAAGTGCGGCAAAAGGTTTCCGTAGTGCGTCTTCCTTTCCTCATCACTTCACTCAAAATGTTTTGGCCCTTACTGTCCCTATTCCAAAACTTAGAGTTGCGTGTGATGATGGAGTCATTTTACCTCAAGACCAAGAGTCCATGGCCTCCTCCAATGGATGATTGATTGACACACAACTTCCTTATCCCATGAACGATACGGAATCTCATGTAGTGCAAGGGAGTTGATTTCGGAATATGCTAAGTGAGTAGCAACCTTACACACTCCCAAATCCTCCACAAGACATGAAGATAACAAGTCCATATTAGTGGCAGATACACTTCTTTGACATCACCTAATGTTGATCATGCCAAAACAAAGGCTGATGTGGTTTGATGTGTTAAAGGAGTTCCATGAATGAGACCCCTAGTTTGAATATATAGTACGGAAGTGTTCCACGTGTGAAAGGACTAAAAGGGTCTTCCACCAAGAATCGTATCCCCCTTTTTCGATCTCGGAACAATTATGGGAAGATGTGAACTTGGATCTTATTCCCGTCCACCCAAGAGCAACGCGGAGCAAAAGCTCCATCATTTTATTGTGTGATGCTACAATCTCTTCCGTGAGCTCCATGCACAAGATTCTACAATGATCCATGGGATACACCACATCATCCGAACGGAGGTATGAAAATTTGACCATGGTAAAATCTAGCCAAAGGTATTCCAAGCCTACGGGTATGATTGCGGCAAATAGTTTCCTTGGTTCGACTTCTTTTTCCCACCATTTCATTTGGGTTTCTTGTGACCTTGCTACCCCTATCAATGAACTAATAATCAAAGATAAGTATGAATGGTTCTGAGGAGCAACAAGAGTTTTTGAAGCCTTGAAGATTTGGGAAGCCCCAGTCCTAACTGTGACAAACCGTGAAGGACCATTGGACGTCACACATGAAACAAGAGTTGGTTCCATCTTTTACCCGAGCACAAGATCGAATGGTGCACAATGCCATTATGCTACCTATGGAAAGACATTACACCTTATGAGATTCGTGGCACAATAAGAAAATTATTTTAAGTCAAAGCCATTTGGCTTGTATTCGGATCCCTATTTGGAAAGTTTATAAGAAGGCACCTACAAGATAAAACTCCCGGACTTATCTAATGGGGGAAGTGTTAGATCAACACTTGGTGTTGAAGACTTATTGCCACATTTATATGGTGAGAATTCGAGGATGAGTTCTTGTGAAGAATGGGATATTAATGCAACAAAGACCAAGGACTTGAACTCCCAAATTAAGCCGTTAAGTAGCTTGCCAAGGATGCCAACAATTCACCATATACCTATGGATAAATGCCTCAAATGGGATGAAATGTGGAGTAGAATGAACAACATCACGTGAATTTTTAAGAAGGCACCATTTTATTTTGGCTTTGTATGTAAGTCTTGGCCGAAGACCATGTTTTCTTTTAGCTTATCTTTAATTCTTAGCTTATCTTGTAGTTCTCCTTAGGACATGATGTAACATGTAAATAACTCTTAGCTTCCATTAGGACATAGTTAATGTACCATGTAATAAAAGGATAAAGCCGAGAGGTCCTCCAAAAAGGTGACAAGACTGTGTGAAGTGATCAAGCCGAAGGGACAAGGGACAAGAATGATCTAGAAGAAACACCTTCCAAGAAGACAATTCATGAACTAATTAGTTCATGAATTTGGCTACCTTGAAGACTTCAAAATCGACCAATGGAAATATCAAGAGTTGGCTGAATAGTTCATCAAGTAAATACAAAGAATGGAAGCTTCCAAACCTATCCCAAGTAGATGACATTTATGAAGAGACCAAGTTCATGCATTCTTCTTCATGGTAAACACAAAGGGGTGTAAAAGAGATTGAGTTTATCCTTATCCCCAATTTAAACCAAACCCTTTCCCACTTGTGGAGTTGCATCCGAGAAAGCCCTTACTCCCAAAGCAAGACCGAACCCTTTCCCACTTGTACACATTTGGCCGAAAATCGAAGTAGTTTGTGTCTTTTAATTTGTCTTCTAGAATGGTCCATTTGCTACTATAAATAGGACCCTTAGGATATTGTAAATATTCAGAGTTTGTTGATATATAAAAGTTTAGTTTTACTCATTACTAAGTGTTTCAAACCGGGGTTGTGATTCCTAGTCGATTCTTGTATGAACCAACCCCTTAGTGTAAGTTGAAGCTAGGACTTATGTGTCCTAGTTAAACCCAAGATAAGGTCCCTTCAGTGTAAGCTTGGTTAAGACTTATATGACTTAGCTAATCCCAAGCTTAAGGAACCTCTTTGGTGCAAGTGAACGTCGGAACTTGTGTGATCCGACCAAATCCAAGCCTAGGGTCCATCCTAAGGCTACTGACCTTTCTTACTTGGCTTGTTCACGGGCTTGTACTTAGAAACCCTAGACTAGACCTTGTCAAATTGATCACCCTCATCTTGGTTTCGACTCGGGCAGTAAAAACCCCTTGTCATTATCCTTGGCATATCGACCGTACCTCACTTGAGCTATATCAACCGAACCAAAACTTAACCAAACCAACCATCCTTCACTCGAGCTTGCACCTTGCAAATCGTGTTCAATCCTTATCCAACCCACTTTATATTGATCACCCTTCCCTCCCACATACTTCACAAACACCCCTCCAAAGGTTGTCAATCGAAACTACACATACATAACCGTCCAAACCCGACTACCACCAAACAGTCCACTTAAATAACATTCACTGGAACCTCACTGTTTCATATCGTTCCCTAGACCTTGCCACCACCAAACCCCAACCATCATTTTGACCTTCCACCTACCCGTAATAACCCCTTGAAATGCCTTAACCCAACTCCACCCACAACTACCCGAAACAACCTTCAAATATCCACTACCCGATAGTAACCGATAACCGGAGAACCCCTCATTTTGTGTTCCTTTTCAGGTCGACCCGACCCACTTACACACTTATCCTCACTTACACCCCTCCTTATATACATCAGTTTTTCAAGTTGAACAATCAACACACGTCGGAGTACTAAACCCTCACCTTCTTCCGCAAGATCAACATCTTCCTCTTGGACCTCCTTGACTTCGGGTTCTTCAATAACAAAGGAATCCCCATAATCTTGATAATCTATGATAGTCATTACCCGAGAGTTAGGACATTCATTTGCAAAGTGTCCTAATCCTTGACAGTTAAAACACCTCTTTCTACTTCTATCTACCTTTTTGTAACCTCTACTTTATTTCCTTTATCTTTCTCTACACTTTCTTGGCTATACAATGGGTTAGTAAAAGAGGTACTACCCTTTTCTTTAACATTAATGGGCTTTACATAGGATTTTTGGAGTACCTTTTTGTTGTTGTTTTTCAAACTTGAGTGCTAAGTGACATATGTCTTCAAGTGTGTTGTATGTTGCAACTTCTACCTTTTATTGAATCGCCACGTTTAAGCCTCCGATGAATCGTGCAATCCTTTGAGCCTCCTTTTCTTCTAAGTCACAGAGCATGGTGACTTTCTCGAACTCTGGGACGTAATCCTCAACTTTAAGAACTCCGTGACCAAAATTGGTGAGCTTGAGGTATAGGTCTTGTTCATTCTCCCTTGGCAAGAACTTCTTCTTCAAATGTTTATTTAGTTTGTCCCAAGATTCAATCTTGGTTTTGCCTTTCCTCCCCTGGCTTGTTTTGAGGTTTTCATACCACACAGAAGTGAATCCCTAAACTTCAACGTCGCAACTTTAAAACACTTGTGGTCATCATATTGCTTGTATTCGAAAAGCCTCTCAATGGCCCTTAACAATTCAAGAAACTCTTTCGGGTCCATATTTCCTTTAAAGGTTGAAAGATCAAATTGTAGACTTCATTCATCTTCCCTTTCATTCCTCGGGTTGTCTTGGATATCTTTCCTTTCATGCCTAGGGTTGTTTTATGCAACCTCCTCCCTATACTCGGCATCATTAACCACAACACGCTCCGCAAAATCTCTTCTCAATATTTGCATTTTTTCTGTAATAAGGTAACTTATGGTCCTCTGAAGTTCTTCATTTATGTTAGCCATAGCGTCAAGGCGTAGGAGGGAAAACCTTGCCCTGTTACCAAACTGATGTCTATAAGGAGGGAATTATATGGGTTGGGTTGGTTAGAGTTGGTTTGGGGTTGGACGGACACAAATATGGGAGTCAAATGGAGGTTGATGGAATAGGACGGTTTCTGGATAGTGTAGGTTTGTGGGAGGTGTACGGGTTCCCTTAAGTGGTTTGGGGCTAAGGCGTTTAGGGCTATGGAGTTTGGAAAGGATAAACTAGAAAAGTTGTAGGTTATGTTGGTGGCTGGTATTTTGTGGTTGGATGGTGGTAAGGTGGCAGAAACTGATCAGGACAGTAAGTTACGATGGTTGAACCCGATGAGGATGGTGGAGTAGTTGGTTGGATTTTCAGGTATTTTTAGGAGGAGTTGATTAACGACCTTTTTGGTGTAGGTTGGGGAAGTGTTGTAGTGTATTGGGGTGAAAGGGGTTAGACAGCTTGGACAATGATTGGTCACAAAATTAATAGACAAGTTCGGGTGCAGGTAAAGTGATGTGGGTCGAGAGGACCTTCTAATACGTTTGTGACAAAGTAACCGGATAGAACCTTGGCTTAGGTATAGTTAGATCACATAATCTCTAACTAGACTTACACCTAGGGTTTGGACCACAAAAGGACCAACTAAGATAACAACACAAAAGTTGAATAACTTAGCAAAGTTTGAGAAAACTCAAATATATTTCATAGAAATTCAATGTCTCCTTTCATCAAGTACATTCCCTATTTATACTAGTTCTAAACCTTCTCGAAGAGGTATAAAGATACACAACAGAAAGTATCTAGGCCTAATGGGGAAAGGGACATCTTCAATGGATTTGGGAGAAGGGAAAAGACCCAACTCTTCATGTTCTCTAGGCCACCATTTTGTGTCACTAATGTAGATAAGTGCATGAACTAGCTAGTTCATGAATTAGCTCATTGGGGAACGTTGGAAGCTTTTCCTTCTATATGGTTCTCGGCTTGCTCAACTTATCCTATTACATGGCATAGTAATTAAGGTATAAGGAGATCTAGTAATTAAGCTAGGAATTAAAATAAGCTAAAAGATGGTCTCAGCCAAGACCTACATAAAAGCCGAAAAATGTTTTCTTCCTGTATCTTCAAGTCTTGTCTTCAACTCCACTCTACATTAAGCATGTTACCATAGGACGATTGACAATCTTGGCACTCCTAGCAAATCACCTCGCAGCTTAAGTTGGAAACATAAGTTCACAACCTTCTTTTCATCAACAATTTTGAGTCTAATTCATGCCAGTTACTAGGAGAGTTGAGTTATGTCCTATCGCTTTTTCAGTTATGCCAGTTACTAGGAGGGTTTTCGCTAGTCACCAAGCCAGTATAGATAGGGGCGAATATAATAATGTCCTGCCTGGACAGACCGGTAGAGTTGAGGCATAAGGATAGTCTCTTTCTTATATATCACCGGTTCCACCCCTGCGTGAAAAGATTAGAAGAGGCACAATACCTGTAGCTTCTCAGGATATAGTACCTGTAGTTCCGCAGAATCCGATTCCCCAAGTTCCTCTACCTGAGTCTTCTGAGCAGGGTGTGGCGAGTGTTGTACAATTGTTTTCATAGATAGTAGCTTATCAACAGTGGTAGATAAGGGCTTCTACAGGTACCAGGTCTTTTGATAGAATAGAGAGATCCAAAACCCAAGAGTTCCTCAGGTTATATTTTCCAGTGTTCACCAGGATTGATCCAGGTGTAGATCCTCAGGACTTTATTGATCAGATGCAGTGAGTATTTAGGGTTACACATGCTTCGGAGAGTGATGCAATAGGATTAGCCTCTTTCAGATTGCGGGATGTGGCAATCCTATGGTATGAGACTTTGGAGTAGTCTAGAGGACCAGATGCACCTCCCATTATGTGGGGGGAATTCGTAGATGCCTTTCTTAATCATTAATATCCATCGGAGGTATGAGAGGCCATGGTAAGTGCTTCTTAAACCTCAAGCATAGGATAAACAAAGTATGAGATTATAGCCTTCAGTTCGATTCTCTAGCTAGGTATGCTTCGAACATCATGGATATGATGCAGGATCGAGTTCATCAATGTGTATCGGGTTTGGATCAACATCTGATTGGGGAGTATATGTTATTTTCCTTGAATAAGGATATGGACATCTCTAGGATACAGGAATATGCTCAGAATGTTGAGGACCTAAGCGCCAACTTCGAGATGATAGAGATATAGAAATTGAGTTAACTAAGAGGGCCAGATCATCTGGGTCTTTCAGGGAGGCATCGGGTATCTCCAATCAGCGATTCCCTAGACATCCACCTCAGTTTTCTAATAATGCTCCATCTCAATTTTAGGAGCCTCAATATGAAATATATACTTAGTTTGGACTAGGGTAGAGTTTGAGGGCTTATATTTCTCAAAGGTGGAGGAGTTCGGGAGAGATGAGGCCTCCATTGCCAATATGTGGCTAGTATGGTAGGACCCATTTGGAACAGTATCATCAGGGCTCCGATGTGCATTATTGGTGTGAAAGTCTTGGTACCTATATGTGCCAGTGTCTGAGTAGAGGTAGAGGTGGGATGGCCCAGCCGACGAGGTTGACAACACCATCCTCATCGAGTGTACATCTGCCTGGTAGTGGGCCACATGCCTTAGAAGGTATAGGCAGGGGCAAAGGGAGAGAATCCAGCTCAAGCGGTGCCCAGAACCGCATCTATGATTTATCAGGCCGTTAGTATTTGGAGTCATCTCCGGATGTTGTTATAGGTATTCTATCCGTCTTTACATATGATGTATACGCAATGATAAAACCTAGTTCCAATCTGTCCTATTAACTAAGCCATACGATATGGCTACACCGGTTGGTGAGATGATTGTAGCAAGGTGAATTTATAAAAATTGTACAATGATAGTTTGTTACCGTCCTACTTTGGCTTATTTAGCTGAGTTGCCGATGGTTGAATTTGATATCTTTATGGGGATGGACTGGTTGGCCTATTGTTATATGAATGTTGATTGCCGAATGAAGATTGTTAGATTTAGTTTTGCAAGCGAACCGACCTTAGAATGGAAGGTAATTCAGCTATGCCTAAAGGCAGGCTCATTTCCTACTTAAAGGCAAGGACGATGATTACCAAAGGTTATATTTACCATTTGGTGTGGGTCAGGGATGCACATGCAGAGTCTTTGACCCTTCAGTTTGTTCCTGTAGTTAATGAATTCCCTGACGTGTTACCAGATGAACATCCGGGTATTCCGCCAAAGATGGTATCAAGTTTTTTATTAATATCCTTCCAGATACGTAGCAAATATCTATTCCTCCTTACAGGATGGCTCCTACTGAGTTAAGGGAGTTAAAGGAGCACCTGAGAGATTTACTGGAGAAGGGCTTTATTAGGCCTAGTATTTCACCGTGGGAAGCACCAATATTGTTTGCCTAAAAGAAAGCTGGTTCTCTGAGGATGTGTGTTGATTACAGGCGTCTGAACAAAGTTACTATTAAGAATAAATACCCACTTCCGAGAATCGATATTTATTTAATAAATTACATGGTGCTAAGTATTTTTCAAGGATCGATCTGATATCAGGGTATCACTAGTTAAGAGTAAAAGAAAAAGTTATTCCGAAGACAGCCTTTCGGATTAGGTATGGTCATTTGAGTTTTTGGTGATGTCTTTCGGAATCACTAATGCACCAACGACCTTTATGGATCTAATGAAACGGGTCTTCAAGCCTTTTCTAGATGTCTTTGTGATCATATTTATTGATGATATTTTGGTATACTTGCGAACTGAAGTAGATTATGAAAATCATCTCTGAGCGGTGTCACAAACGCTTTGGGATCGTAAGGTGTATGCCATGTTTTCTAAATGTTAGTTATGGCTAATCTCAATTACTTTTTGGGCCATAGAGTTTCCTCACATATTATTAAGGTAGATAATATAAAGATTGAGGCCATAAAGAATTGGCCAAAGCCAATGACCCCCACCGAGGTATGTAGCTTCCTGGGCTTTGCAGGTTATTATCGGAGGTTTCTAGAGGGCTTTTCATCTATCACTATGCCCTTTACAAAGCTTACCCACAAAGCGGCCAAGTTTCAATGGTCAGATGTGTGCAAACGCAGTTTTCATGAGTTGAAGAATAGGTTGACATCCACACCTGTCTTGGCACTTCCAGAAGGTACCGATGGGTACGTTGTTTATTGTGATTCCTCTAGAGTTGGCTTAGGTTGTGTCCTGATGCAGCACGACAAGGTTATTGCATATGCTTCTAGGCAATTTAGGAAGCATGAGCTTAATTATCCGACTCATGATCTTGAGTTGGCAGCTATTATTTTCACCTTAAAGATATGGCATCATTATCTATGTGGGGTTTATGTTGACCTATTTACAGATCATAATATCTTACAGTACCTATATCGGCAAAAGGAATTAATCCTGATGCAAATGAGGTGGCTTGAGCTATTAAAGGATTATGATGTGAATATCTTATTTCATCCCGACAAGGCGAATGTTGTAGTTGATGCCTTAAGCCATAAGTCTATAGGGAGTTTGAATCATATTGAAGCCAGCAAGTTAGAGATGATCAAAGAGTTATATCGATTAGCTAGCCTGAATATACGATTACTGGATACGGGTGAAGGTAGTATGGTTATTCGAAATACTGCAGAGTCATCCTTGGTAGCAGAAGTGAAAGCAAGACAGTTTGACGACCCTGAGTTGGTCATAATGAAAGAAGGAATCCCTGCAAAAGAAGCTAATACTGGATCTTGAAATAGATGGAGTTTTTAGATACCAGGGCTGACTATGTGTACCAAACGTTGGAGGGCTCCGAGAGCAGATTATGGCCGAGATCCACCAGTCCATGTATTCTATTCTCCTGGCTCGACAAGGATGTATCATGATCTTCGCTAGGTTTAATAGTGGAATGATATGAAAAGAAACATCGTGGAATTTGTAGATCAGTGTCCGAATTGTCAAGAAGTTAATATCGAGCATCAAAATACCGGGGACTTAATGCAAAATATTGAAATTCTGACATGGAAGTGGGATATGATAAACATGGATTTCATTGGAGATTTTCCCCGTTTGTATCGGAAGTTGGATTCCATATGGGTTATCGTCGACAGGCTAAAGAAGTCAGCCTATATTCTACCTGTTCGAACTACTTTTTCGGCTGAAGGTTATGCCAAACTGTATATCAAGAAGATAGTCTGATTGCATGGCATACCGATCTCCATTATATCTCATAAGGGTGCTCAGTTCACAACCAACTTTTGGAAGTCTTTTCAATGGGGTTTAGGAATCCAAGTAAATCATAGCACAACTTTTCATCCACAGACAAACGGTCAGGTCAAGCACAAAATCCAGTCGCTCGAGAATAGTGTAGCGAGCTTGTGTTCTAGATTTCAAAGGCAGTTAGGATGACCACTTTCTGCTTATCGACTTTGCCTACAATAACAATTATCACTCCCGCATAAAGATGGCCCCGTATGAAGCTTTATATGGATGAAAATGTATATCTACAAATGGTTGTTTTGAAGTGGGCAAATCTCAATCGCTAGGCCCCGATTTAGTTTAGCAAGCTTTGGAGAAAGTGAAATTGATCCAGGAGCATTTATTAACTACTCAGAGTTGACAAAAGTCCTATTCGGATGTTCGACATCGCGATTTAGAGTTCACAGTTGGTGATTGGGTATTCTTAAAGGTTTTGCCTATAAAAGGCTTTATAGGATTTTGCAAGAAGGGGATGCTTAGTCCTAGATATGCTTGGCCATATAAAATCATTCATGGGATAGGTTGGGTCGCCTACTAGCTCAAACTACCTTCATAGTTAGAAGTGAGTCATCCAGTGTTTCACGTATCGATGCTGCAGAAGTATATAGGAGATCCCTCCGGTATCACTCCCGTGAAGGATGTTCAGATTACTGAGAACCTATATTACGAAGAGACTGCTATAGCTATTCTAGATCGTCAAATTCGAAAATTGAGGACTAAGGAAGTTTCCTCCATTAGTGTGTTATGGAGGAATAATAACATAGAAGAAATGACTTGGGTGGTCGAGAAAGATATGAAATCTAGATACCCTTACCTTTTCCCGACCACAGGTTTATATTGACGTCGTATAATATGATTTCCTTACTCTTATGTTATAGTAGACATAATTCATATTCCTTACACATTACTTACGTGACAATATAATTGTATAAGGTGAGTTATGGATAACTTTTATACATATTGATATGTTGATAGTCGTGTGAGGCCAATGATATATTATATGGCCCTGTATGGCACTTTTTTTAGGATCTGGCTGCTTGACAGGTTTTTAGATAGTCCTATAAATAGAGAAAACTCTGTCGAAATTTCTAGAAAATCTTTAAGAGTTAAAATTCTAAGGATATGTTACCCCTACATTCAAGGATGAATGTTCCTAATGGAGGAAGGATGTTACACCTTGTAGTTTCACGTCTAATCATGTCATTAATTCACACTAGTATCTCGAGAAGATATGAGACCTTATGGAAGGGTAATTATGGTTTAAAACTTCTTTATTGAAGTGTCGGGATGAATAGAAGTTAAAAGGATCAAAGAGAAAATGTTTCGACAATTTATTTTAACATTCCAAAATGTACCATATACAGACCATACATTTTTGTATGGACCGTACATTTTGTTATAAGGGACCGTACCTAGTTTCTGGAAGTTTTAAAATTTCTGTTGAAGACATACGGTCCAAATGTACGGACCATATCTTTGGTTGTACATCATGGCGGTGGGAAGCTCCTTTTCATATATAAATTAACCATCTCGACTTGGATCTATATTTTTCATCTTTAACACACCCTAGAACCTCTTCTATATTATCTCAATGGTCTACTAACACCATAAGCTTAAATCCAAGACAAAATAAGCAAGTTCGACATGGTAAATTTTGTAGTTGTCGTGGTATCATCTTTCTCCTTGTTGTTTCGATTCCAGAGAATCCTTGGAGGTGAAGAAACCTTTGTTTGGAGAGAGTTCTTGTATATAAAGGTAAGTTACATCTTCTTCTACCTATCCTTATGAGTATATGGATGTTTGGAGTAAGTTGTTAAAGAACTTTCATTAACCAAAACTTGTAGACTTTGAAATCATAGTTATATGGATTGTTGGGCTATTTTACATGGAGTATAAGGTGGAGTTGATAATAAAAACTTGTTGGTTATTGTTGTGAAGCTAAGGAGAGTGTGTTTCGAAAGTTGTGGTGTTGATATGTATAAGTTTCTATTGTAGAGAAGCACAGAACTCTATGCACTTAAGTTGTTTGAAAAAATGTCTAAGTGAAGATTACCTCTAGCTATTGAGTCGATTTTGATACCAATAATTCGTTTAATATAGACTATTGTTAGTAGAGCGTTTGTTAGCTTGTGAACTATCGGCATAAGGTATGTTGCTTGTCCCTTGTCTAGAGTACTTATTTGTATTGTTATCATGTTCTATATCACTTTGTTATTGGCTATATATCTGAGTTTCATAAGCCTCCAAAAGAGGCATTTAAAAAACGTTAATCATCGACTCGACCAAGAGTCGTCCCAAAGTAAAAGCAGTTTATAAGTCTCAAAGGGGTCAAAAGTTCCACTACTACTACAGTGTCTTGTGAGCACCACTGGCCTAATAACGATGGGAAGTTATAAATATATATATACATATACGATACACACCATCGAACTAATATCGGTGGTAGTTATTTATGCGTATACACACTCCGGGCTATAACCGGAGGGCAGACATTTATATACGCATCCATACATACACCTCAGACTATTACTTGAGGGTAGTACCTTATATAAACACCTCAGGCTGTAAGCCGAGGGTATACTATATAGTAAAACACATGTATTGAAGTTTCAGTATAGGTTTAGAGTTCCATTGCTTGCCTGAGTGGCACACAAGTTATTAGAGTATCAAATTACTTCTTATGGCTTGTTTTACAACTTATGCTTTCATATTTCTATTCATGCTTTACATACCAATATATTGCTTTCGTACTGACATCCCTTTTATCGAGGGCACTGTATTTCATGTTGCAAGTTCTAAAAGAGGCCCTGATAGACCACCTTAGTAGGAGCTGTCGAGTCTCATCCAGCAGTGGGTAAGCTTCATCTCTTTCGGAGCTTCCTTGTTAGGTCTTGAGTATATTATGTGTAGATATGTAGGTAATGGATAGGTCGGGCCCTATCCTGACCATATGACAATTCAGTCACTCGTAGACCTGTTCAGTATGTATAGTTGTGGCGTATAACCTTTTTGACCTAGTAGTCCTTTTTGTTGACTTGTATTGCGGCATATATATATATATGTTGGGTTGATCCTTCCTTGTTCATCTTCAGAGATTGGGATTGTATCTTTGCCTTACAGATTGTGGCCTTGTCAGTCGAAAGTTCTATACATACATGAGTCTGGTTTCACAGTGGTACGCTTGCGCATGTATGGCATTGGGTGCCGGACACACACTCGTAGTTTTGGGTATGACAAAAGAAATTCCTCTATCACCCCTAGATTCAACAAACTTCATTTCATTTTACGTACACATGAGGGAAGTTCAAGATGTCAATATATAGCATGAGGCATACAACAAACATCCTTATACACACACGACACATAATCAACTCATGCAGTTGCACCATCGACCCTCGAATCAAGCAACAATGTACAAGTTAAGCTAAATGGGTCACCTTGACTCACAAAATACAAACTGAAGTGTTTCAAAAGAGGCTATTTGTTTTCAAGGCGTGTTTTTGAAATAAGGACCGAGGATTTCTCACATTATCACATTTCACCTAACCTGAGCACCTAGTATTCAAATGGTATTAGAGTCTTGTATTCGTGGATGAAATTTCCCTCAAGACGGTCGTCATCCATCTGTCATCAAAAAACATCTCTTCTGTGATGAAAGATCAGAAAGATAAGAGAAAAAAGAAAAAAATTAAGAAGAAACTATCGAGGTGATTTATGACACTAATGAGGGTCTAACAAGCTAGAAATAATAAAAAAAAAGAAATTAAAATCATATTTTTAAGAAAACAATCCTACGATATAATCATCCATATCTCGAAACGTACCTCCCACCCCACACTTAAATCATGAAGTTCCCTCAATGCATATGATTAACCAAATTAAAGCAGAGTAAGGCAAGAGATACTCCATGGGGCCCAATAGAGCCTACTCGTCATCGCTCTCGGTGATTCCATCAACATCCTCGCTATCACATGGCACAGATCCATCATCCTCCTCATCAGCATGTGACTCTCCCTCATCACCTTCCTCATTATCGGCCTCCATGAGATCGATCGAGTTAACATCCTTATCATTGGCAATCTAGCATCCTCTCCAAGAAGTAGTCAAAAGTGAACAATGTGTGGCGCCTCAGCATATATCCCTGAGATGTCCATGTTTGAGTGCTCAAACTATAACACGAGTATCTTGTAGATCTGACGTATCAAGGTGTCTTGCGCCGACCTTTCTTCTGTTGGTGTTAAGGCATGCTTGGCCAACAATTCTAGGCCATTGACCTTAAAAGTCAAGCATGTCAGCTGGTGCATCAAGTACCCTATCACGAGGATCTACTAGTTCTCCGGTGATATGCACCAGATATGAAGTAAGTGTGTTGCTGAAGAACAACCGATGATATTTTCCCTCGCTCAGTCTGTGCATATCCTTCAACATCAAATAGCATATGTTCATCGACTTATCCTTATGAGGAAATACATTGTGCACTCCCTTTTTTAGAACATTCGTGAAATAAATGAGTGGCATGATTTTGTTATTCAACAACTGCAACCACTCATGTCGGTTTCTGGAAATTGCTTATCCTTAAGCTTTTGTGCCTCCGATATTTGCTGTCATACTGAGCCCATTTGGCCTTATTTCGGTCAACAACGTGATTTCCGTATTGCCTTGTAGTTAGGCTGCCGAATTCATTCATTCAAAGGCTTAATCAAGCAATATGGTACCTCAAGTTATGTGCACAAAGTGGATGCCGTCAATGGGACCCAGCTCCCCCTAAGGTATACCGCGGGCTTATACTCTTTGGTGGTCATATTATCCAAGTTGGCATAGAGTTCCAACACAAGATCAATGTTGACTGGCCTTGCTTCTCGAACACTAAACTCCATCCCATGGCCATAGTTTGATTATGGATGTCCTTGAAATTTATTTTTAGAAGGCCTTTGTTCACGGCCTTTTCATGGATGTAGGCTTCAGAGAGATCAAATGTCACACCCCAACCTAGGTGAGGTGGACAGAAACCTAGTGACTTACGTCCGTGAGCAACCCATCTTATAAAATCATTAAACCTATTGCATTTACACACTGTACCAACATACTGAACCTGACCACATACATACATGCGTCTACAAAATCTTCTAAGAATATCTGACTGCCATAACATAGTCGAGACCGGGCCCCGACCTACCTATAACATGTACATATCATCATACCCACTCAAAAGTAGCAACTTCATAACAAAAGGAGTACACCAACCATAGATGAGCTTAGAACCTACTAGTGAGGTCATTAATCCGTCTACCTGAACCTGTGGGCATGAAACGCAGCGTCCCCCAACAAAAGGGACGTTAGTATGAAAGGTGTATTAAATATGTAAGGCAGTGAAAACATAAGACATCAATGTCAAAGAGTCAAGAAGGATCAACCTATACCTCATACTTGCCACTAAGGGCCATGACATGCATAATGACTATACTTATATGTAATGCCATATTACAAAGCTATATCATTTCATATCGAGCCACTCTTCAGTGCAAATGTTAATATCATAAACATTAACTGCCCAACTGTCTATAGCTCGATGGTGAATACATGTCTACCCAATCGGTCGTAGCTCAGTTGTAAATAGGGATATATAACTGCTCATGCGGCCATAGCTCAGTGGTTAATAGAGATGCATAACTGCCCAACCGGTCGTAGCTCGATGATAAAGTAGGAATACCATAGCCATGCCCTTATAGATATTGTATATGCGTATATAAGGCCATCACTCATTTACATATATGCCTACAATGCATGAAGAGCCTTTTAGGATCATTAGAACTTTTTCGGAGTGACTTATTGTCGATAACCCTCCGAATATATTATGAACACCAACGTCATTATCATATGCCTCAAAAGAGACATACCATGTTCTGTAACCTCTATACCTCAATTGGAAACTTATGCCATCGTTTAGCTCTTTCTTGGCTTCTAAGTAGTCTTACTTGACGTAAAAGTAACACAACCACCTTTGTGGTTCCCTATCAATCTTGTAAACATGTAACTATACATATATTGATGAATACTGGATATTGTGATACTTTATAGGTAGCACTCATTATTTATATTCGGCAAGTTATGTAATTCGCTTAACTCATTGTACTACTCGCAAATAGCTTATTCAACTTAACTCTTAACTCTTTAGTAAGACAAGGTACTAGACTCTCAGAAGCTCTATTTGCTGCTAAAGGTTAATCTGAGGGAGTCACTATTAGGAACATATCATTTCTATCATATCACTACTCATCGTCTCGTAGATGAATCTCAACTCTCAAGATGAAACATACATATCAACTCGTCCCATTGGATATCTTATAAGGAGGACGTAACTTCTGGAATCATGCCAAAAAAATGAAAGGAAACCTTACATACCTTCAACCGTAGTCATCCTTCACAATCCTGCGAGCAACTCACCAATATGCTGCTCTACAATATGGGTACACAACCTTATAATACATATGATGCATGACGATAACCGACAAGCGACAACCTTGCTTATAGGAAATCGGACAACACCAACAACACAAGAACAATATTAAAACCATCATATTCAAGCTATTCCTTCAATTTCCAGCCACAACACATGATAACCATTGCTTCAAAATAGTCCCATACCACACGATATCGACAAGCTCGTTCTACGGCAATTTAGACAACATCGCCCCCATTTCTTTTACATACCTCAAGTCAACAATAACATCAACACAACAACAACCAACCACTCTATGTTTAGCACATGAAGAACAACAAGAAAATCCCCTCAAAACGTCACACACAACACCCTTAGCTCGACTTTAACATATCGACATATGTTTGCACTTACATAGTTTTTTAGCACATATAAAGATCCATTTAAGCTTAAAAACATGAAGAATAAAAAAACCCTTACCTTATACAGCAATAAAAACTCCAAGAACAATTCTCCCTTAACTTGTAAGAGTTCAAACCTTAGCAACAACACCATACAAGTGGTGTATACCACTTCTACCACACTTCTAGTAAAGAGCTTGGGTGGTTTAGCCTTGGATTTGTGTATGAACCTTTATGATATGCTTAGAGAGAGTTTAGGTGCTTGGAGGTATGGTTTGGTCGAAAATGAAGCTTGGAGATGAAGAACACTGTTTTATACATCAAGATAAGCTTGCACCGACCATGTGGGTCCCAAAGGGAGCTTCTTGCAATGTTTTATTAAAACATACATAACTTTTTGTACAGAGCTCCGATTAACAGACAGTTTATTTCTTTAGAGAGTAGACTTGATGAACTTGAGTTTAGATAGTGTATGCATAGCACCTTATGTACTAGGAGATATGCCCCTAGAAAGTGGGCCAAAAATTTGACTAGAATTCTGTCTACCTTTTTCCTAGTTTTGACGAACTTAATTTCTTTGATTCGTTTAGCCCCAAACTGTTATGAGACTTACTTACCACTTGTTTAAACTCATTATCAACCAAGTATGGTAACTTATCCTCATCGATCTTACGTTAGTTAACTCGCGATGCAATCGATGTCAAAAGTACTGAGTGTAACATCAAAATTTATGTACCATTCCCACCCTTCTCACATAATATCAGAGCGAGGCTTGTAATATGTAGCCCTGGTAATACGGCTGTAGATTCTTGCCCCCTTCTTTGGTTCTCTTTTTTGTTTGCGGAGGGCTCCTCTCTCGACCTCTCATTGTTCCGTAGGAGGAGGATTCTATTGCTTTGCCTTTTGACTTGGCCATTTTTCCTGCACGATGAAGTATCCCAAAGTTAGCAATGATTTGACGACCCCACACTTAAATCTATTATATTTACTTACATTTCGTTTAAGTTATATTCCATTTACGGGCATTAATCATGGGGTGGTGAAAACCACTCCATATTTACTTCAAAATACATTAATTTTTTTTTAAAAAAAAGAAGCTAACTATCTAAATTTATCCTACGAAAACAAGAATTTCTTTTTGGTTGAGGACAAGGGTTGGTGGTATCCAATTTGTGCCCATATTCATTTTTTGTTCAAACTCTCCAATTCATGATGCAAATTGATGCCCAAGGGTTTGTATGATCTTTTATAGTTACTTTACGACTCAAGACTTCACAAATTCACAATAAACTTAGTTCAGGCATTCTAGCAAACACATTGCGGGTATAGAATATTCCCTTTGATTTTGACAACAATGGGGGTTGAATAACCCTCCATTTTTCATAGGGAATCATTATTCTAGCCCTAATCATTAAGAATAATCATAACAATACCAATCCCTACCCTAATTCCGCCAACCCATCAACCCTAGGTCTCAAAATAACCATTCCAAGAACAATGGGAAAGGGGGGAAGGATATTTTATGATTCTAGGGTTAGAATCACATACCTTCTGATGTTGATGGAAGATTAATGGAACGAATTTACTTTTATTTGGGTTTGAAATGAGTTGGGGAATGGGGTTTCCGCAAGTGGAGAGTGATGAATTTTTAGTTAGAATGAAATTTGAGTAGGGGGTTCTGTCTTATACTTGAACTTTTAAAAAACTTTCATTGAGAACCGACTCGTCCAGCACCCATGCATTGTGCAAGTGCAACGAGTCGGCCCAGTTGTAGATCTTTTTTTCTTCTTATGCGCCACTATGTGCGACGCCGAGCCAAGACGGTCACCTAGCAGTATTTTGACCGATTTTGCCCATTTTTCGTATCCGCTCCTTCCCGAGTCATGGAACACTGAACAAAGTACGAGAAAACTACAAAAATCTTAAAATATTAGGTTGCCTCCCAACTAATGATTGATTTAACATCGCAGCACAACGGTTTTATGTTCTTATTTTCTTTTTCTTAGTTTTTTCCTTTTTTATATTTGATTACATAAACACGGGTTGCCTACCGCTAAATGCTTACTTTAATGTCGCAGCATGATGCAGGCTCTCTAAATCCTCCTCGAGATTTATTGAGGTCCTCGCTTGATCGATGACCTATCTAAAGTAGTGCTTCACTCGCTTCTTGTTCACCAAGAATCTCCTATCTGCATCAAGCGGTTTCAGCTCAACCGCCCTATGTGTTGTCATAAAAACCACTTCATACGGCCTACTCTACTTACTCTTCAGCTTTCCCCCAAACAATCTGAGTCTTGAATTGTACAATAATATAATTGTCAGATATTAAATTCTAGATGTTGAATGTGCTTGTTTACTAAGTTTTCTGTGCCATTTCAATCTACAATCTCAATATCAAACTCCTGCAGTAGCAATACCCAATGAATGAGCCTGGGATTTGCATCCTTCTTCACGAACAAGTAGAAAACAACAGTGTGATCAGTGTACACTATCACTTTTGTCCCAACAAAATAAGATATGAATTTGTCAAAGGCATAAACCATAGCCAACAACTCCTTCTTTGTGACGATGTAGTTCACCTGAGCCCTATCAATTGTTTTGCTGGCATAATAAATAGGATGAATGATCTTCTCTCTTTTTTGCCTAGGAACAATCTCTATTGTTAAATTGCTTGCATCACACATTAACACGAATGGTATAGTCTAGGCAGGTGCTATTATAATTAGTGCAGTTACTAACCTCAATTTCATTTCCTCAAAGCCTTCAGACAAGCTTCATTAAATAGGAACTTCACTTCCTTCTCAAGAAATTTTCACATCGAATTTGTTATCTTTGGAAAATCTTTGCTAACCACAATAAAAACCTACATGTCCCAAGAAACTATGCACCCTTTTATAGAACATGGGGGTGGTAACTTTTCAATTGCTTCCAAATTAGCTTTGTCGAATTCAATTCCTCTACTCAAGAATTTATGCCCAAGAATAATACCTCTGCGAATCATGAAGGGACACTTCTCCCAATTCAACACCAAATTTATCTCCTCATAACGAGCTAGGACTACATACAAATGTTGCTGATAGTCATCGAATGAGTCTCCAAATACAGAAAAATCATCCATAAATACCTCCACATATTTTTCCAGCATGTCAGTGAAAATACCCATCATACACCTATAGAAGGTACCTGGTGCATTACATAAACCGAACAACATTCTCCGGAATGCAAAAGTGATATAGGACATGTGAAGGTGGTCTTCTTTTGATCTTCTAATGCTATCATGATCTGGTTGTAACCCGAATAACTATCCAGGAAACAATTGTAGTTGTGCCCTTCCAGTCAATCTAACATATGGTCGATGAACGGTAAAGAAAGTGATCATTTCTGGTTGCAATGTTCAACTTGCGGTAATCAATGCAAATTTGCCAACCACTTACAGTTATTTGCAGCACCAGCTCACCTTTGTCATTCTTCATAACGATTATGCCCCATTTTTTGGGACACGTTGAACGGGACTCACCAATTATTGTTAGAGATGGGGTAAATAATGCTTGCATCAAGCCACTTGATTACCTTTTTATTGACCATCTCTTTCATAATTAGGTTCAACCTCCTATGCTGCTCAACACTCGGTCCGATTTCCTCCTCTATCAATATTTTATGCATGCAAAACGAGCTATTGATCCCTCAAATATCGGCAATAGTCCAGCTAATGGCTCTTATTCTACCCTTGAGCACTTGTATCACACTTTCAACCTGCACACCAGACAAAAAGGAAGATATAATTACATGGAGTGTGTTATCACTGCCCAAATAAGCATAACAAAGATAAGACGGTAAGGGTTTGAGTTCAAGAACTGGAGCCTCATCAATGGAGGGTTTTGGTTTCTTCCAAGTCTCAGTCCTGTCAAGCTCTTCGAATGGCTTATGTCCCTGCACATATGAGCAAGAAGTGTGAAGAATATGCAAACACTTCTCAACTTCTTTATCATCTATTAGCTCTTCATTGTAGACCTGTGCTCTATCCAGAGTGTACTTCGAGGACATGAAATAATCAAGTTCTACACTTGTCCACTCAGGCAATACAATGGTTATCATTTTTCACTCCTCATAATAGGAAGATAATTTAGTGGCCCCAAATAAGTCAAAGGTTGCTTCTTGCCCATCCACTTTCATAGTCATCTTTCCCTCTCTGACTCAGATAATAGCATCAGCAGTAGCTAAAAATCGTCTCCCAATAATGAGAGGCACTTTCTTCTGCTTCATAGTCAAGAATGATGAAACCAACTTGGAGGATAAAGGCCCTTACTTTCACAAGAACATCTTCAGTCATACCATCTAGATATGCAAGAGATCTGTCAGCAAGCTGCAATTTGATCTTGTCTAACCTAAGCCCAATATTTTAAACACTTAAGTTGGCATCAAGTTGATACTATCACCCCAATAAAATAGTGCTCACCAAACCTCAATGTTCCCAATAGTGATGGAAATCGTGAAACTACTTGGGTCTTTTAGCTTTAGCAGGATCTTATTTCTTAGTCTGGAACTGCACTCTTCAGTAAGTGCCACTATTTCAAACTCTGTCGGCCACTTTTTGTTCACAACGACATCTTACAACAACCTTCTTTTTTCAAAACCTGGTCTGACTCATACAAGGACTCTAAGATACAACGAAAGAATAAGAAATACAATGATGTTGTTCTAAAACAACGAAACAGTCTACATAATATGGAAAGTAAGACCACTGAATGAGTAGTCTGCCTCAGCTCCCGTGCTCTAATCTGCAACTTGATTAAACTGAATACATGCATCTACATAAAAGATGCATCAAGCATAGCATTAGTAAACAATATACCCATGTATACATCATAGGACGACAACGACGGAAGATACCCAAAGAGAGATAAATATCAAGTTGACGCCACATAATCCTAACTCTAGCAATTCAATAAGCTACATAGGTCATATTGTTCACACAATGGTTCATAGAATTAAGAAATCACCTTGATCATATAAGGGATCCCGAAACCATACAAAGTTCACAGCACGCAAGACAACAATCCATATATACACCTCTCACCAAGGTTCATTAAACACGTAACTACCCAATCCACAATTAAATCAACACCACAAAAGTCACATATAAGCTCATTAAACATGGAAGTTACCTAAACTCACCCATAGGTTTACGAAGGTTAGAAATCATACTTGACCTCACTGATTCTCTTGGACAACACAAGTTAATTAGATGTACGATTCATTACACATCTACCTTAGACCTTCCACACTATGATTCTGAGAATGGAGGTTACTTTGTTAACGCTTATTATCTCTAGTCTTAACCCTAAGTATAGCCATTTCTTATTACCAACAAGACACCTTCTAATTCGTTAGACTGTTTCCATAAGTCCTAAGCAATTTCCATATCTTTAACTCTATCTACCAAGACAATAATTTCACGCGAACACAACATGTAAGCAAGACCACACGACAACAATAACTTGAAAATTATACCCACACTCCATGTTAGACTCTTGTCAAATAGCACTTTTACTCACCAATCAATACAAGTAAATGAATGCACTGACACAAATAAGACCGACAACGATTACCTAGGCTCATAAAGGTGTAACCACACAGCCAACCCGTAGAGAACAAGCCAATCATAGCAACCAATTAGGTCCACATAGTCAATTCAAACATATGATCTCATTTAAACATGAAATCACTCAATTTTCGAAAACCCAATCCATGCCACATTATCACACCACACGTAATCAAGGTATAAATAAATGCAATAAGGTGAATGCAATGCATATGCCAGGTACATTTATTATCCCGTGTATAGTACGTCATGTTTTTATTATGATCGTACACCCATGGGTGACCCAAAAAGTCCATATACCCCTCAGGAATGTCCCACCGGAGCCCAACTCATGGCTGTAATAATAACTGTTGCAGGCGTCCAACCTTGTTCCCCGCATATCATCATCATCTCAATGTTGCTATAATCTCAACAGTGTTCCTACCTTCACGATCCCTTAGACCCACAACAAATATCATACCACTCTATTATCAGTATCCTCAAAACCATTAGTGTATGAATGCAAATGACAATGCTAGGCAATAATCATAATGTCATGAGATGTAACAAGTATAGAGATGAATATCACATGCTTTTAGAAATACATCAACATATAATCCAAGTATAATAAGGATATCAAATCAAGCATGTGTGATGAATAAACACAACGATAAAAGTATGAAGATGATCCCACACAATGGTAACAAACCCAATCAATCAGCAGTAGGAATTAGCTTATGGATGGTTCCCCAAATCACCCATCATCACAGTTCAACACTGGTACCCCACTCAACCGTTCATCACAGTCATTTGAGTAGGACCCCTAATCACGACCAAATACCTCAATATTTATAATTTATTACGTGCTTCTATCAGAGTCTAGTGAAAGTAAAGCATAGCCTACCTGAAAGATGAGCAGGAGCCATGAACGGTCGACCCTCTACGCGCGTCTTGACCCTTTGGAGCACTTTGTAGTAACAGTACTATAACAAATATGTTCTACACGTTAATATCAACCAAACGCACATAAGGACATGTTCCTTAATCTAACATAGGACATCTAAGAATCACCTCAGGCCCACTGTGTCTCTGAACATTAATATTCAATAAGGCTTAAAATGTACTCACTAGTTATAATCCAAAGTTAATTTGATAAACATCCTTAATTAGACCCTTAATTTCATGATTCCATAAAAGCCCCAATTTACAAATCCTAGGTTTCTTCCCCCAAATAATAAAGGGTACCAAAAATTAACTTAATTCCAACTAATTCCAACTACCAAGGAGGTTTCAATTCATTTTCCCCATTTCATCATTTACCCCAAATACTAGAAACATGGAAGAGCAATCAAATGGACAGGAGATATTACCTTTCATGAAGGAATCTTAGACTAGCCCCAAACTTCAAGATACACATTCTTGGAAAGTGGGATATTTAGGGATTTTAAATCCTACTGTTCAACCAGCGCTTCTACTCCTTCGAACTCGACTCCACAGGTGTAGATGCATTTCGGCACAAAACGGACCGCTGAGGTGCAGACACTTGCCACCTCACCTTAGAGCAAATGTGTAAAGTATTCCGCAGGAGCAGACTTCCTCCGTCCGCCGATGCGGACACATTTTTTTCTAAAGCGGGCATTGCTCTCTCATCAATTCTTCACTTCAATTAACCGTCTTTCCGAACAACAAAAGTTACTTTTGATGTAAGTCGAGAAGAGCTTTACTAAGGTTGCCAAAAATGGCACGTCACTCTACACTTATATGCCTCACATGACATGGAAAATGTAACGGAGTTGGAGTTGTGACATGAAGATTAAAAAAGTCTTGTATTTTTGACCTTCTTGTTTGGTCTTGGCCGAGACCATGTATATTCTTTTAGCTTATCTTTATTTATTAGCTTAGCTATTAGCTTAGGACATAGTATGCTATGTAATAACTACATTAGGACACAATTAATAAGTCATGAAGATGACTAGGCCGATAGTACACTATGGCAAGGACAAGTGATGACTTGGATGACAAACTGGCAAGGATAAGGAACATCTAGAAGATGGGGAATTCAAGGAGAGACTTTATGAACTAACAAGTTCATGAAGTTAGCTATATTGAAGACTTCAAGTCGTCCAAGAGGAGAGTAGTTGGCCGATACGATCATCAAAACAAATACCAAAAATAGAAGCTTCCAACACATTTCAAGAAGATGAGGTTGTTGGAGGCATTTATGAGCTAACAAATTCATGAATATGGTTATATAGGAGACCAAAATCTCGGCCTAGAGCGGAGGAAGAGGTGGCCGAAACCCCTTGGTCTCCAAATCACTCCAAATCTATTCACACTTGGCCAAACTCCCAAGCAATTTGTGTCCCTCAGTTTTCTTGTAGAATAGTCTATTTTGTTCTATAAATAGAGGCCTTAGGACATTGTAAATATACAGAGTTTGATGATATATAAAAGTGATTTTTACTCATCCTCTAAAGTATCCAACTTGTGTGTTGTGTACCTTAGATTGGTCCTTGTGTGGACCTTGGTTCTTGTGTGAGACAAACCCCTTAGTGTAAGTTGAAGCTAGGACTTGTGTGACCTAGTTAAACCCAAACTAAGGGTCCCCTTCGGTGTAAGCTTTGTTAAGACTGTGTGACTCAACTAACGAGCTTACGAACACAATCCAGAAATGGCTAAGGGAGTACAACAATGCGTGCAAGAAACACTAGGCAAGGACCTTGTCCAAAAGGACTTTAGGCCGTATACGGTGCACGACTTGTTTGTGCCAAAATAACATGAGAAGCGGCACACTTGTGTTACCATCCAAGCTATCGGCAACATCATGAAAGGTAAGCTCTCTTTGCCGAGGCTGAAATTTTCTTTTGAGTGATCAAGTGGAGCCAAGTGGTTCTACAAGATAGACTCGAGGAAAGAATACCATCTGAGGGGAACCCTAGAAGAAGATGCACAGAAGATGACCCTCAAGGTCGAGTTTGGTTTGAGCAAATGGTTTGTAATGTCGTTTGGATGGTGTGACGCCCCAAACGTTTTCCTATATAAGGTATCATGTCCATCCTTGGGACACTTAACATTATCCAATGCCATTTATGATAACCAAACCAAGGTGGAATCTAGTAAAAATGGTACGAGTCTACGAGAACCATTGCAGTAAATGACTTCTTTGGTTTGGCTCCTTCTTCTCATCATGTCGTGCGGAATTATTGTACACTTGCTGCCCCTATCAACAAGTTAATAAGAAATAATGAGCATGAATGGTTCCGATGAGCAACAAGAATCTTGGAAACCTTGAAGGAAAAGATTTGTGGAGCACCGGTTCCAACTATGACAAGCCAAGAAAGGACATTGGAAGTCAAACGTGAGACTAATGTAAACGCCATATTTTTCTCTCACGCAAGATTGAATGATGTACCATGCCAGTACTCTATTTATGCCAAGGGATTATATCTTATGGGATCCGTGACCCAATATGGACAACATTTTGAATCAAATCTATTGGTCTCATATTCGGATCCATATTTGGCAAGAATTAAGGAAGGCGCCTACAAGATAAAAATTCCGGTCCTATCTAATGGTGGAAATAGTGGATCAACACTTGTTGTTGAATTTTTTTTCACATTTACACGGTGCGAATTTGAGGACAAATTCCTTTAAAGAATGAGAGAATGATGTAAATCAACCCGTGACCTTAAACTCCTAACATAATTCGAGAAGAGTTTTACTAAGGTTGCCAACAATGGCATGTCATTCTACACTTATATGCCTAATATGGCATGGAAAATAGAATGGAGTTGGAGTTGTGACATGAAGATTTAAAAAATCTTGTATTTTTGGCCTTCTTGTTTGGTCTTGGCCGAGACCATGTATATTCTTTTAGCTTATCTTTATTTACTAGCTTAGCTATTATCTTAGGACATAGTATTCTATGTAATAACTACATTAGGACACAATTAATAAGTCATGAAGATGACTAGGCCGAGAGTACATCATGGCAAGGACAAGTGATGACTTGGATAACAAAGTGGAAAGGACAAGGAACATCTAGAAGATGGGGAATTCAAGGAGAGACTTTATGAAATAACAAGTTCATAAAGTTATCTATATTTAGGACTTCAAGTCATCCAAGGGGAGAGGAGTTGGCCGATATGATCATCGAAACAAATACCAAGAATAGAAGCTTCCAACACTTTTCAAGAAGATGAGGTTGTTGGAGGAATTTATGAGCTAACAAATTCATGAATATGGTTATATGGGAGACCGAAATCTCGGTCTAGAGCGGAGGAAGAGGTGGACGAAACCCCTTGGTCTCCAAATCACTCCAAATCTATTCAAACTTGGCCAAACTCCCAAGCAATTTGTGTCCCTCAGTTTTCTTGTAGAATAGTCTATTTTGTACTATAAATAGAGGCCTTAGGACATTGTAAATATGCAGAGTTTGATGATATATAAAAGTGATTTTTACTCATCCTCTAAAGTATCCAACTTGTGTGTTGTGTACCTTAGATTGGTCCTTGTGTGGACCTTGGTTCTTGTGTGAGACAAACCCCTTAGTGTAAGTTGAAGCTAGGACTTGTGTGACCTAGTTAAACCCAAAATAAGGTTCCCCTTCGGTGTAAGCTTTGTTAAGACTGTGTGACTCAACTAAGTCTAAGCTTAAGGATCCCCCTTTGGTGCAAGTGGACGTTGAAACTGCGTGGTCCAACCAAACCCAAGCCTAGGATTTATCATAAGGTTACCGGCCATCCTCACTTGGTTAGTATTCGGGCTTGTACTTAGCAACCCCGGTCTAGACCTTGTCAAATCGGCCAAACTATATTGGTGTCGACATGAGCATTAAAACCCTTGTGTCATTATCCTTATTCATATCGACCATCCCAAATACTTGGTTTGTACTCGGATTTGCACCTAGCATCCCATGTTCATTCCTTGCCCAAACCACTTCATTCTTCCAACTACCACATCCCATAAGACTCCATAAGCATCCCCACTAAAGGTCATTGACCGAAACCACTCATCACTTTCCATCCAAACACGACAACCACAAACAGTCCACTAAAACAACCCTTACCAATACCTTATTATTTCAGCTAGTTTTAGTGGCCTTGCCGCTGTCCAACCACCGAACCCGACCACCAACACCAACCAAAACACACCCGCAACTGCCCCACAAAACAACTAAGTCTGATTCCCTCTACACCTATCCGAAATTACCCCCACAACACCACACTACCTGGCAGAAACACCCAACCCAAGAACCCCACTTTCGGTCTAATTTCTCTAATTTCGCGTCACCTCGTTCCCTGCCAAACTCCGTACCACTTACCCTCACTCACCCCTTCGTACATACATCAACTTTCCTCACATATTCCACAGGTAATAGTCATCGGCAAATGCCCGTACAAGGGATATGACGGGAAATTAGACGTAAGGTTCATAATGACCGAATGGGTCGTTACATTAGATACCAATTAAAAAACACTCATCCTTGAACGGGGATAAACAGAAAGTAGTATATAGAGTACAGATGGCTCGAGACCTGGTTTCATAGTGAATGATTCTAAACCACTCATGACAACGACTAGAAACACCATCACATAACATAACTAAGAATCCACGTCACCAACTCCGATGCAACATAATTACTCATTATGGACAACCTGGACTAGTCAATGTGACATATTAGGAGAATTATTTAATTCAGAGAATATCAGTTTTAAGGACTCTCGGTACAACGCCATGCCATCAATCACACTATCGTACATGACACCACATCATTTAGTATCGGTACTACTGATTTTGTAACATCGTCTGTCCATATAGGATCATTTATTTAATCTCTGACAAGGAATACATAGCATAAAAGAATGGCAGGGACCTGATGCTTCGCAAAAGGTATATGTGACTCAATAGGTAGGTTCCATTCAAACAGGTGGAAAAACATATTCATCACGAGGCAATTTATTTCTGAAAATATCACACGCAGTAAATTTAAATCAGGAAACCAAGCTATGGTGGAAGAATTGTGCACATGAGCATACCGAAGCACACACAACCTATACCGCTAAAGCGGATAACTAAGAGAAAGGGCAGACCTCGCAGGGGCAGTTTAGGTACCCTCTCATGCGGATACACTAGGGCGAATAGAGTTCGTTGAAGCGAAAAGCACAGAACTCAAAAAGTCACATAAACTGATCGATCCACCACTTCTCTCACACTTCCCTCAAATCCAAAACTTCCTCCCAAGTCCTCCAACAACACTACCACAACCATCATTCACAAACTCTACCCAATCCCTCTTATAATTTTACTCCCTCTTTTTCACCACATATTCTCCCCTACACCCGCTACTCTATACCCTTTCTCCATGCTAAAGTCAATCTCAAACGGTGGTGCGCGTATAGAGGCACACAAAAATCCTTCACAACACTTCAACAACCCAAGTTTCGTCACTCAGTAAGTTTTAGTACCTTCTTAATAAACACAATTGCATCATAAAATATGGTAGAAACATGATAATAGGTTGATAAATTCCATGAAATCTTTGAAATTTTGGTGTGGCGGTTGTTATGGGGGTAGATCCACATATCGAGTGAAATAATAGTGTAAAATGAGTCTATACACTATGAATGCTCACATAAGAAACAAGGGGAGGGATTTTCTAGCCAAAATTGGCATGGAATCATTGAATTTTATAGCTGGGTTGGTCTGGGTTGATGACCTCACTTCGGCGGATAAGTTTCGCTGTAGGGGGTCTGCTGAGTCATAAAATGTCTTGGCCGAAGTGAATAGACAGGGGAAACAGAGACTTCTGCTGAAGCGTACACTTTCCTAGCTGTAGAGGGTTCACTTCAACAATACTTATTCTACGAAGTCCATATAACCCTTCGGAATATCCCATCGGAGCCCAGCACTTGACTGTAATAATAATTGTTGCAGATGCGGAATGTCCCACTGGAGCCCAGCACTTGGTTGTAATAATAATTATTGTTTACGTGCAACCTCATTCCCTGCATATCATCATCTTCTCAATAGTGTTCTTACCTTCTCGTTGCATTAGAACCACAACATATATCATACCACTCCAATATCAGTATCCTCAGAACTATGAGTGTATGAATGCAAATGACAATGTGAGGCAATAATCATAATGTCATAAGATATAACAAGTGTAGAGATGAATAGCATATGCTTTTAGAAATATATCAACATATAAGCCAAGTATAATCAGGATATCAAATCAAACATGTGTGATAAATAAGCACAATGATACAAGTATGGCGACGAGCCCACATAATGCAGACAAGCCCAATCAATCAGCAGTCGGAATCAGATTAAGGATGATTCCCCAAATCACCCATCATCACAGTTCAACACTGATACCTACTCAACCATTTATCATAATAATTTGAGTGGGACCCCCAAACACGCAAAATACACCTCAATATTTATAATTAATTACATACTTCTATCAGAATCTAGTGAAAGTAAACTATAGCATTCCTGAAATCCAAGAAGGAGCTATGAATGGTCGACCCTCTACGCATGTCTTGACCCTTCAGAGCACTTTGTAGTAACAATAGTCTAACAAACATGTTCTACACGTTAATATTAACCAAACGCATACAAGGAAATGGTCCTTAATCTAACATAGGACATCTAAGACTCACCCTAGGCCCACTGTGTCAAAATCTGATCTTTAATATTCAACAAGGCTTAAAATGTACTTTCTAGTTATAATCCTAATTTAATTTGATAAACATCCTTAATTACACCCTCAATTTCATGATTTCATGAAAGTCCCAATTTACAAACCCTAGTTTTCTTCCCCAAATAAGAAAGGATTCTCATAATCAATTTAAACTCTTCCACATGGTCAATTTATCAAAACAATAACTTATTTAAAAAAATCTAGGTTTATATATTCATTTTATACTCTTAATCATGATTCACTTAATTCCAACTATCAAGGAGTTTTCAATTCATTTTCTCCATTTCATCTTTTACCCCAAATACTAGAAACATGGAAGAACAATCAAAGGGAATGAAGATATTACCATCCATGAAGGAATCTTACGTCAAAAACTACAGGAAGGCTCCTTAGAGTAGCCCCCAATTTGGGATACACATTCTTAGAAAGTGAGATCCTTTTGGGCTTTTAAATCCTATTGGTCAACTAATGCTTCCACCCCTACGTATACGCTTTGGTGCAAAAGGGATCATTGAGGCGCAATCACTTTCCACCTTGCCTCAACGCAAAGGCCAAAAGTATTCCGCAGGAGCAGAATTCCTTTGTCCATCGGTGTGGACACGATTTTGTTGGAGCAGGAACTGATCTCTCATAAATGTTTTACTTTAATTAACCATCTTTCCAAACCACAAGAGTTACTGTCCTCACAAATTCCATGGGTAATAGTCATCGGCAAATGCCAAGATGAAGGATATGATAGAAAATTAGATAGAAGGTTCATAACTACCGAAGGAATCATTACAGGATGTATATGGACTCATATGTTAATGTAGATCATGTTCTTGATAGATTTGGATCGTTCTGAGGTGCTCTAGAAAGAGAAAGTCTTGTTGTGAGTTTGTGGTGCGTGCTCAGCACTAAGGTAGGTTATAGTTTACTCTTAAGACTCTATTTGAATAACGTATATATCATATACATAATGAAGGGGTCGATGGCGTGAAAAGGGTTGGATTTATATTGGTTTTATTAAAGAGTCGTCTGTATATTGTTGTGAACTCTAGCTTGGTTTTTTAGTTGGTAGATAGTTAATCATGATTGATCATTTATGTGAAGTCTATTGTGTATTGATTGTTATCTGTTATATTCATCACTCTGAGTATGCATACATCGTACCTTAATGAGACTGTGTGTTCCTCAGGCTCTATTTGAACGATATATGGTATCTAATGTGTTAACATGGAACCTTTATACTTATTGTGATTATACATAATTACTGATTTGGAATGAGTGATAAATTTTATGGTACGTAGTGGTATTTTTAGGCCAAAAAAGGTAGAGTGATGTTCTCATAGTTCGATGGTATTGATTTTAGCGGTATAGTGAGTGGTTGCAGTCTATGGGAAAAGGCCTCGGGTGGTACAGTGACATATATATGGATCAGGTTGCCCGCTGCAACAGATGTATATGATCGGGTTGCATGCCACAAGTATATCGACTTCGTAAGTCCCCTATGGGTCATGACTAGTCGACAGGGCCATTAACATGTATGTACCGATAGTTAATATTTTCCATTGCACTTATTTAGTCTTTATTTCCCCACCTGAAATATATGCGTGTTTGTTATTTCTATATGGAACATGATTTCCCTTTCATAATATAGAAATATATTTGCCTAGTTGAATTTTGTTGTATGTTCAATTTTTATATGCTATATGTGTTATCTCCTTCACTATCGGCCTGTGATACTTAAAGAGTACTAGTGGTTGTACTCATACTACACTTACTACACTTTGTGCAGATATAGATCCTTGTTCCAGCTCTAGGCCTCGTGGATGACTTTGAAGTGCACTTTTTGAGACTTTATGGTGAGCTTCTTGGGCTGATCCGTATCCGCTAGATCTATTCCATTATCTTTCCATATTTTGCTTCCGACAGACATTATAATTCCAGTCTTACAAAACTTGTATTCAGTATTCTAGTGTGCTTGTATGATTGACACCAAGTTTTGGGGATGGATTATTGTTATGAATTTTCCGCATTTCTATATTATTGAGACTATTTAAAAGAGCTAATGTTTCTAGTATGTTTTTTACCCTCAATATTTAAATGGTTTTATAATGTTTGGTATGGTTCGCTTACCGATGGATGGTGTAGGTGCCTTCATGACCCATGATTTAGGTCATGATAAATTGGTATTAGAGAATTAGGTCATCGATCTCACTAGTACAAAAGTTTTGTCTAGTAGAGTTTTGCAGATCGATACAGAGACGTCTATACTTATCTTCGAGAGGGTATGGAACACTTAGGAAATGTCCATTCATTCATTCCTTATCGTGTGTAGGTGATTGGCTTTATGTTTGAAACTTCTTTGTTTCACTCTCTCACTAACGGTGAGGACACGTTCTCGAGTTTGCACAATGAGTGGCTGGATATGATATTGCGTGGTAAGCTAAGATATGTGTCGATGTGATAAGGATGTATGACCAAGTTCATATTGCAGTGATGTTGTGAAGACTTAGTTGAGTGGGGTTGTGTTTCAGTGTCACGACCAAAATCACGCGTCATGATGGCACCTACACTATCCCCCCGGTAGGTGAACCATCCCAAAATTCATTTATCAATAATTGAACATTGCAGAATAATAAATAGTACTATAGAGAAATAACATTACTTCATTTGAAAATTATAAAAATTAAAGAATCTTTAGATTACATCTTTTCCCAAAACCTGATTTGATTTGTACAAGAGCTACTATGAGTACAAATGAAAATAAGAAATAATGCTACAACTGCCTTGAAGTAATAAGGACAATACAACCATAGATGAAGACCAGGGCCATTGATAGATATGTGGCTCTCCCTAAGCCTTTACGTACTCAAAAAGTTATAACCTGGGCCAATCACTAAACCTATATCCACATAAAAGATGCACCAAATGTAGTATGAGTACAAAACTCTCCCCCGTAGGTATCATAGGCCGACAACGATGGATAGCACATAATAGATACAAAAACCAATTTGACTCACAATATCCTAGATACTACATAATTGTTTCCAACACATAAGTCACCCCAATACCTAGAAATTATTGTTTAACACTAAGTCATCTTAGAACATGAAAAGACACTTACTATGATAGCATCCATGGAAACTCAACATCATTAAAGAACGTGGATGAAGCTTTCGCAATTCCAAGAAGACCCATGACAAGATCTCAAACAAGGAAATTTGAAGACAAGCTCAATGGGTTGCAATTAGCAATTAAAAAGTGTCTTGTGATGGAAGAAGAGGTCTAGACCAATCAAGATATCTTTCTCAAGTCTTACATCAATTTAGAGGCGCAAAATTAAAGTCGAAATAAGATGAAATGAGGCCCAAATCAACACCAAAAAAGAAGAAACAACAACCCAAAATAGTTTCTAGAATCTATGTAGACTTGCATTGGTCTAAGTGTGGGCAGCCTTCTATTCTTCTAGGGAATATCATTCCTATTTAGAGTTTTTTTAATCTATGTTGACTTGCATTGGTCTAAGTGTGGAATGCCTTCTATGCCCCTAGGGAATATCATTCCTACTTAGAGTTATTTAATCTATGTTAACTTGCATTGGTCTAAGAGTGGGCAACCTTATATACCCCTAAAGAATATCATTCCTATTTAATCTTATCTTAGAACAGTCCCTTTCTTTAGTACTATATAAAGGGGTGCTTGTCCTTCATTGTATTTCACATTTTGAATAATGTATTATATTGAGAGTTCTTTCGAACCTTTGTGGCATTACTTTGGAATTTATCTTTCAACCTACTAGTTCATAGTTCGAGGTAGTAATATGACTTCTTCTTTGATTTCTTTCTGGTATTCTTTTGAAGGCGATTAGTCCAATATACTAATTGTTGTCTTAAGTTACTAAAGCGGTCAAGATCCAAATTCTAAGATTGATTTGTTTCTCAAGTAAAGGTGTTCGGTTCATCCAATAAAGTTGTTACTTGGATCTTGTCAATCTTCAGAACTTGCATTCTTGGTAGTTCTTGGAACTATTTTCTTGAATTTCCCATATTATTATTTTATAGTTTCAGATTCTAAGTTTTTTCTATTTTTGCTTCATCACTTCTAAATCTAATTCTCTATCCGATATCTCCCTAACCTCATTGTTATCAAGTGATATCAGAACATTTCTATCAAGATTCCATTCATGATAATCTTGGGGATTTCTCAAAAAAAGATAAAAAATAAACTAAAAAAAATCAAAAGGAAAAGTATTGTAGCAGTGAACAGTAAAACGGAAAAAAGGAAACAAAAATAGTATATTATTTTCTCTCCAAGAATTTTCTTTCATCTATTTGCTTTCTAAAAGTTAAGACAGAAAACAAGAAGAGGGATCCTAGACTTTCATCTTCACTTGTTGTTATCAAGTGGTATCATTGTTAAGGATAAGAAACAATTAATTTTTCTTACTCCTTTAGTCTTTTTTTAAAAAGTTTCTTTTTGTTCAAGTCTTGTTTCAACTAAATCCTAATTCTTTCTAGGGTTGGTTCTTCACTTTCTTTAGTGCCACGAAATTTCTTATTTTACTACTAAGGCCTTGATACAAGTGGAGTTCAATTATAAATTCACAAAGTATTATCCCAAAAGTTATTTGAGGAAAAAGAAGCAAGAGTGGGTGAGAATAATTGAGGCTAAAGGCCAAAAAATTAAGTGATACAATTTTTTTTTAAAATAACCATGTCTTTCACATGTGAAAGAATATATGATTATGAAGGATAGGCCAAGTGGGGTAGTAGTCATGTGGTACTATCAAAATTGTGCATGTATGTTAGTAAAGAAACTTACCTCCAATGGAAATATTACATGGAGCATATATTTGTTTGTAATAATTATTGGGAGATAGAGAAATTGATGCTTGCAACAAGGGCCTTGTCTTAGAAACTACGAAAATTAGTCGATGATTATAGTAACCCTCGTTGGGTGAAATTTAGTCGACTACATTTGACTTGGGATGGTTTAAAGGAGGAATTAAGGCGCATTATTTTATAACACTGTCCTAAGATGATGTTAACTCTAAAATTCATATTCTTTCTAATAAGATTGTGAAGTATGTAATCTTCAAAGATGGAGAGTCAAATTGTGAACACCTATTGATATTGGAAGACCCAACGGATTCTTCTAATGTATCATTTCTGGGTCCAATGGAATTCGTAGGTATAGGATGAAGCCCTATCAAATAGAGTTTTTTTCTTTCGATTATAACATTGTGAACATTTTTGGCACTGAAATAGCTATTCCGTCCATTTCGTCAAGATAAACAAGGCGGATTCTATCATAAGTCATTTCCGCCAAGAAAAAAAGTGCAGCACCAATAAATTAATTGTATGTAACTTTTCTTACACGAATAGAACTTCCTAATCCTCCAGAAAAATGAAAAGATGAGAGAATAAAAGAACTGAGTAAAAAGGAAAATAAGAAGGAAGAGAGATACAAAATTAAGAGAAGTAAGGGAGTGCAAAGTGGTAACTCAAGAGAGGAAAGAGGGTAGTTTCAATTGAGAAAAGTGAGTGAGTTTTCACAAGAAAACACAAAAGCAAGAGTGAAAACAAAGAAAGAAAAAAAGTTTAGGAAAAAGAAAAACAAGATACTTCGAGTGAGCTTAACTCTTATTCTTATAATAGCACTAATTCTTCTTCTTCTTCTTTTGGTTTTTTATTTTATTTTGTAGGTAATCTTAGGATGGAACACATGGAAAAGGCCAATTATGATAAAAATCATTACTCTTTGGTTTTGTTAGTTTCATTTATTTATCCTATGTTTGGGAAATTCTTGTTAGCCGAGTTACTTTATTTGGAGAGATAATCTTTGTTGATTTTGATGATGTTTGGCAGTACAATAAAAGTATCCAATTTGATGCACGTTGTAGAGATACTTGGGTTAATTTGGTGTGTGAACAATCTTGTACTTTGCCTTCTTTATCATACACCTAGTGGATTCTTGGTTGGCCAGATGGTTTGGAGTACTTATTTGGTGAAACCAAGATAGATATGCAAGTTTTATTCCTTAAGAATATTGGTGTTTTGAAATCTTGTGAATATTTCTTTATTCTTTTCCAAGTGAATAGTAAATTGGTTGAGAGGAAGGTCTTTATAGGATTTTATGATTCTTGGCTTTATCAAAAGAGTGTGCATTTCAAGAAGGAAATATTTCCTGCCAAAATGAAATCCAAACTAGACCCAAGAGGAGATGTTCCATTTGAAGTCCTTGAAAGGTTGGTGACAATGCTTACAAACTTGATCTTCCTAGTGAATATCAAGTTAGTGCTACCTTCAATGTTTCTGATCTTTCCCTATTTGATGTAGGTTTGAATTCGAGGATGAATTCTCTTCAAGAAGAGGGGAATGATAGCGTCCATGGCAGCTCAACATCATTAAAGAACATGGATGAAACTTTCTATGTTCGAAGAACACCCATGACAAGATCTCAAACAAGAAAATTTCAAGACAAGCTCAATGTACTGCAATTAGCAATTAAAAAGTGTCTTGTGATGGAAGAAGAGGTCCAACCCAATAAAGATATTTTGCTCAAGTCATACACCTATTTTGAGGCCCAAATTAAACTCTAAATAAGATGAAATGACACCCAAATCAGCCGCAAAAAAGAAGAAAATCAGCAGCCCAAAAATAGTTTCTAGAATCTATATTTGAGTGTTGTTTTAATCTATGTTGACTTGCATTGGACTAAATGTGGGTATCCTTCTATGCCCATAGGGAATATCATTCCTATTTAGAGTTGTTTTAATCTATCTTAACTTGCATTGGTTTAAGAGTGGGTAACCTTCTATGCCCCTAGGGAATATCATTCCTATTTAACTTTATCTTTGACCAACCCCTTTCTTTAGTACTATATAAAGTGGTGCTTTTCCTTCATTGTAATTCACATTTCGAAGAATATATTATATTGAGAGTTCTTTAGAACCTTTATTGCATTACTTTGGGATTTATCTTTCAGCCAACTAGTTCATAGTTCAAGGTATTAAGATAACTTCTATGATATGTTTGATTTCTTTCTAGTATTCTTTTGAAGACGATTAGTTCTAAATACTAATTGTTCTCTTAAGTTACTCACAAAGTGATCAAGGTCCGAATTCTAAGTTTTATTTATTTCTCAAGTAAAGGTGTTTGGTTCATCAATTAACATTGTTACATGGATCTTGTCAATCTTCAGAACCTGCGTTCGTAGAAGTTCTTGGAACTATTTCCTTGAATTTCACATATCTTTATTTTCTAGTTTCAGATTCATTGTTTTTTATATTTTTGCTTCCACACTTCTTATATTTAATTCTCTATTTGGGATCTCCCTAACCTCGTTAGATGAAGACCAGAGTCGTTGATAGATATGTGGTCCGCCCTAAGCCTGCACGTACTTCGAAAGTTATAACCTGGGCCAATCGTTGAACCTACATCCATGTGAAAGATGCAACACGTGTAGTATGATTACATAGTGTACCCCCGTAGGCATCCTAGGTTGACAATGACAGATAACACATAACAAATATAAAACTAAGTTTGTCACGACCCCAAATTACTAAGTCGTGCGGGCACCTACCATTTCCCACCCCGATAGGCGAACACTTCCCGTATTCATCAAATTCAACACAATAAAATAAATATAACAATTAAATGGAAGTCTGAATCATATCACAATAACATAAGTGCGGAAGTACGATACTACTACAACCCCAAGGATAATGGTCTGTAACGGTACAAGAGCCACTAATCAATACATGTCTGAATAATACATAAGTTTCAAAAGTAGGAATAGTGTCTCAGAAACAAGATAAGATAAGTAATAGAGAAGGAGTCTTCGGACAGCGGATCCATCCAGCATGATCACCATAGAAACTCAGCAACAGAACCTCGGGATCAGTCTCGATGAGTCGATTTGGAACCGGTCACGTACTCTCCATTCGGAAAACAATGCAACAAGTTAGTATCAGTACAAACACTATGTACTGGTAGATATCATAGGTCGACAACAATTAGCTAACATATATATAAGAAAGAAACTAAAGAATAGACATGCTCTCAATCAAGTATAAATACTATCACAGTCGAAGACTAAAAACACCAAGTATAGAGAATCATGTCAGAACCCAAAGTATATGAATGTAATGCTGAGTAAATATGCAATGCAATGGCCAAATATAACCTCACTACACATATGCTCCGAGCGGAATATCTCTACGTCCCGGCAGTCATGAACCATTGGGGACCCGCGAAGCCTATGCACCCCCAATCCCTGCAAAAGACTTCGGGCATCATACACTCAGATGATCCCAACAAAGACCTCGAGCATCGGATACTCAGCTCTCTTTTATGCTCTCCGAAAAAGACCTCGGAGGCTACACTCTTTCACTATCATCATTTCCAACCATAGTTCATAACCAATCATCATATAAATAAGAATGTATGCCATGAGTGATATATATTACACTTGTCATAAAGTATACCTCACAAATTTGAGTCATATTCATTATCCTTCAAATTACGATGATAAATGAGACATCATGAGAGAGATGAATGCAAACACAAGTCACACAACATAGCAAATATGGCGACAAGACCACAAACCAACCACAATACCAAGCCTAAGTAATCAAACTGAACTTCATACCCGAAGGCGTAACATGCTTTCTCCTATAGTATCTAACTCTACATATGCTTTGCTAACCGAAGGTAAGCCGTAACCTACCTGGATGCCGAGTTGGGAGTCATAATGATCACACTTGAGTCTTGCCTTTTCCAGGTTCACGGTAGTACTCAAACTCTAGATATTATCAAAATCTAAGTTAGAGAATGAAACCATAACACCCATAACACTTAAGCTATTGTCTAAACCCACCCCAAATAAGGGAAAATGTGCCTACAAGGGTAAAATGGTCATTTCGAAAGTAAAATATGCAATTCAACAATCTAGGACTTCAATCCTACTAATCAATTGCAAAAATAACTCAAGACTAGGCCAATTTCTATATTCAAGTGAAAACCCCCAATTTGGGTATAAATCCAAATTTTCCAACATTCAAATTCATCAACAATAATGGAAGATTCAAGCCTAATATCTACCAATTAGAGAAATACAAGCTTAGATTAGCAAAACCCATCAATCTATCTCACATTTAGGCCTAATAATCAAATATACAATATTTAGGTAGAACTCATCTTCTCTACTAGTTTCTAGGTTGTTTGCACCATTAAATCAACTTAAGAAACGTAAAGGAAGGTAATACAAGGCTTAAGAAGCTTACCCCAGGAAGAATCCACTCAAGATTGCTTGAAATATCCCTAAGAGTGCTTGGAGGAATATTTTTGGAATGGGAGGTGAATGACCTAATTTATACTTTATAGGATTCTGGAATTCGCGTCCTCCGCTGCAGCGTAGCCCGCGCCAGTGGCCACTTTACTGCACGTGTGACCCCAAGCGAAACCCCAACCCTTATTGTAGCAGCCTACTATCCGCTGCAGCGGTCACAGATCTGTTGGGGCGCACTGAGGCTTGCCCCGTCAAATACACCAGACACCAGCAGATTTCATGCTTTTCAAAATCCGATAATCACCAAAGACCTCCCCAACATAAACCAATTATGCACACTATGCAAAAACACGCCACACACTCACTCGATGTCTCAGAATTTCGATCGGAGGTCTGTTTCTTTAGGTCAACCCCCAACAGCCTAAAACCAACTTTCCAGCCATTTGACAAAAACACTCCCGAGGGATTCGAAAACAAAACCAACTATCCCACCAAGTCATAAACGACCCTCCATACCTCACAAAATTGATGAAATTCCAAAAAGGTTTGTTTATCTAAAAGTCAACTATTGGTCAAACATTCTCACTTTAACATTCTAATTTCTTCAACCTTCACTAGAAATGTCTGATAACTTTGGGAATCAAGTCAATAGGGGTAAAATAGTCAAAACACTCATAACGACTGAATATGTCGTTACATTAGATACCAATTAAACAATCGCTCATCCTCATGAGACAATAAGGAATAAGGGAGTAAAAGTACCTGAGTGCGAAAACAACTAGGGAAATTTGGTACGCATATTGGACTCGGTCTCCTATATAACCTCCTTGACCGGATGATGCTTCTATACACCTTCACAAAGCTATCTCCTTAGACCTCAAATTCCTAACCTGTCTATCTAGAATTGCTATAGGTTATTCCTCATAAGACATATTCTCATTCAGCAACACCGAATCCAAACAAATGATATAAGACCCATCTGAATGGTACTTCTTCAATATAGAAACGTGGAAAACCATATCAAAACCTGACTGGCCTGGTGGCAAAGACAACTCATAAGCAATAACACCAATACAATGAAGAATCTCAAATGGAACAATGTATCTCGGGCTCAACTTGCCCCTCTTCCCAAATTACATCATACTCTTTATGAGTGATATCTTCAAAAAAAACCTACACGCCCTCCATAAACACCAAGTCTCATACCTTCCAGTCTGCATACATATTTTTTCAGCTTTTAGCTACCAGAAGCTTTTCCTAAATAAGTTTCACATTGTCTAAAGACTCCCTCAACAAATATGTACCCCACGGTCGAACCTCAAAAGTATCAAACCATCATATAGGAGAATGACACCTCCCACGATATAAAGCCTCAAACGATGCCATATCAATGCTGGAATGGTAGCTATTGTTGTACGCGAACTCAACAAAGGGTAAGAACTGGTCTCAATGACTACCAAAGTCAATAACACATTCTTTCAACATATCCTTAAGCACCTGAATAGTCTTCTCAGACTGTCTATTAGTCTGGGGGTGAAAAATATTACTAAGGTACAACTGAGTACCCAACTAGGCCTGCAATGTCCGCCAGAAATGGGAAGTAAACTGAGGGCCTTGATCGGAGATGATAAAAATAGGAACCCTGTACAATCGCACAATCTCACAGATGTAAATATTGGCCAACTTCTCCGCATTATAAGTAACTTGAACTAGAATAAAGTGGGTGAACTTGGTCAGCTTGTCTTCAATAACCCAAACTGAAACAAACTTGCCCAAAGACTTCGGAAGACCTACAAACAAATTCATGGAAATCCTCTCCCACCTCCACGCAGGAATGGGCATCCTTTGAAGCACACTACTAGGTCTCTAGTGCTTGTACTTCACTTACTGACAATTCTCGCACCAAGCAATGAAATTTGCAATATCTCTCTTCATCCGTCCCCAACACTATTGATGCCTCAAGTCATGATATATATTAGTAGCACCTGTATGAATGGAATATTGGGAACTATGGGACTCTACTAGTATCAAACAAATCAAATCACCAACTCGAGAAACACACACACGTCCTTTGATCCTCGGGATCGGTAAGTACATGCTCGAGTACTAACCAAGTGAGGGTGGCCGGTAACCTTATGATAGACCCTAGGATTAGATTTTGTTGGATCACATAAGTTCCAACGTCCATTTGCACCAAGGGGGTTCCTTAAGCTTAGGTTTGATTAAGTCACACAAGTCCTAACCAAGACTTACACCGAATGGACCTTAGTTTGGGTTCAACTAAGTCACACAAGTCTTAGATAAAACTTACACCAATGGTTTGGTTCACACAAGAACCGAAGGCCTTCCCGGAGGACCAACTAATGTATACAACACCGGGTTGAATACCTTAGCCTTTGAGAAAACTCACTTTTTATATATCATCAACTCTGAATATTTACAATGTCCTAAGGGTCCTATTTATAGTAGTAAATAGACCATTCTAGAAGACAAATTAAAAGACACAAACTACATGTGAATGTTCAGCCAAGTGTGGATAAATGGGAACGGGTTTGGGTTTACTTGGTAACCAAGGGTGTTTCGACCAATCCAAGACAATGGGAAAGGTCTTGGCTTTTCTTGGGGAAAAATGATGAATTTTTCACACTCCCTTTGTGGATTCCATGAAGAGTAATGCATGAACTTGGGCTCTTCATAAATGTCATCTTCTTGGGATAGGTTTGGAAGCTTTCATTCCTTGAACATGTTCTTTGGCCGAATGGAGAAGGGGAGGATTTTGACCAACCCTTCATCTTATTGGTGTCCTCAAATTGGTTCATGAATTTTTTTCTTGGAAGCCATCCCTTCTAGATCATTCTTGTCCTTGCCACTTTGTCACTCTTGGCCTAGTCATCCACTTGTCCTTGCCACCTTGGCTTGATCAACTTCACACGGTCTTATCACCTTTTTGGAGTACCTTTCAGCCTTTCCCTTTTATTACATGGTACATTAACTATGTCCTAAGGAAAATCTAATAGCTAAGATGGAAGTATAAACAAGCTAAAAGAAACAACATGGTCTCGGCCAAGACCAACAAGAAGGCCGAATAAAATATTTTCTGCTTAAAATCTTCATGTCCAATCTTCAATTACACTCCATATTCCATGTCATTTTAAGCCCATTATCATCAGATGATCAAACATCTTCAGAACTCCGAACTTATCACCTTGAGGATCAAATCGGAACCTTGAGCTCACGGGAATTTTTACATCAAGTACTATCGGAAAGAGAAAGTCCCATGAAAAAAGAAGTAAATGACAGAATTTAAAGAGAGACAAAGCTCTCTAATAACCAAGTCAATGGTGTGTCCCAGGTCTAGCAGGTTTGAGGGATAAAATTGTAGCAAAGGTGCCTTGTTCCCTCTATCTTATTCGTCCTGGTTCGACAAGGTCGTCCCATGATACCAAAAGACATGGATTGATGTGATAATAAAAAGCAGAGCAGCCCAATGAAAACATGGAATGATAGAGCATCGGAGGCATAGAAGGCTAGGGTACAGAATATAGATTCCCACCTAGAGAGGATAGCATGGTTTGAAGATAAATCCCAGTATGGTTTTGTCTATGTTCTTAGCAGATTATCTCTCCAGACAGTGGATAGTCAATAGATTTACAAGGTTAACCCATTTTATGCCAAAATAGAGTTATTCACACAATTGAGGTTTATGATAGCTGTCCATTGAGAAAAGGCCATATAATTCCAGGATATTTAAATGCCTACTACCTACAATAGAGGGGCTCAGTTGTAGTGAATTTCTAAGATTCCCCCAGAAAGGTTTAGAAGTACAGAGAAAACCCTTGTAGTTTTCTCCCAGATAAGTGGTCGAGTCGAGTTCATGATTCATACACTCGAGGATAGGATACATGAAAGTATTGTTGATCTATAAGAGGAGTAGGATGATTATCTACCCAGATACGAGATGCTTATTATAGAAGTTATTATGTTATCATCAAGATAGATTCTTATGAGACCTTGTGTGGTTGGGAGTACATATCGTCGATCAATTGCTTTTATGTAAGAAAATAACAGTTGTTTAAACCTATGTTAGTCCTGTTAGTTCGCCAAGTTATGGAAGAAGTAAAGTTCCTTCAGGAGTGAATGTCAATAGTTCAATATTGCCAGAAGTCATTCACCGATGTGCGATGCTGAGAGTTAGAGGACGATGTTCATAATAGGATATTCTTGAGGTTTTTAACCAAAAAATGTGTAACAAGAATTCGACCAGGAAGGCAAGTTTAGCTCTAGATACATTGGACCATATAATATTATTCAGAGACTTAGGCAAATGGCCTATGAGCTAGAACCAAAGGAAGTTTCCTCTCGTATATTACTTATCGAGGATGTTCAGATTACAGAAAACTTGTTCTATGAGGAGGTCCCAGTTAATATTCCTTAACGTGAAGTTCATAAGTTACTGACTAAGGAAATATCAACTATTAAAGCATTATAGAGAACAATAGCATAGAAGAGATGATATGAGAGATCTAGATATCCTTACTTATTTTAGGCATCAGGAAATGATCATAGCACATATGTGGCCGGCGTAGCCCAAACTACAAGACTTGACAATTGAGATAATTTATGTCTTACCTTATTGATTATCTTCATAAATGGACGGTTGTGTGAGGCCGGTATGATATTATATTGCATTGTAAAGCGTTGTGTGGCGTTAGATATGTTTTCTAGCTACATGGCAGGTTTTAGACTGTCCTATTTATAGAGGAAACTCAGCCGAAACTTTTCTAGAAATCTAAGAGTTTGAATCTTAAGTTATAATACTCCCACATTCGCGGACAAATGTTCTTAAGAAGGGAAGAATGTTACCACCCACACTTTGTATGTCGACGTCGTCATAAGCTTGATAATGTAAGTAATAAAGGTCATGATACCCTTATAAGGTTAATGAAGGTTTTTATTATGTTTTAAGAGAGTACCAGAAGGTTACGAGGTCCAATAATTCAAAGAAATTAAGTTCGTCGAAATTCGGAGAAAAGCCAGGCAGAATTTCAGACCGGATGTTTGTCCCAACTTGGCAGGGGCATACCTAACTGTATATAAGGAGCTATGGCGTGCATAAACTATGTCTACTTTCCAATGCAACAAACCTTTCGTCAATTCGATCTCTGTACAAAACGTTAAAAATGTTTTACGAAATAGCTACAGGGCGGACTTGTCTAATGGGACTCTGTCAAGATCTGCGATTCGCAGGCATGGTTTACGGTTCGCAGACCACATTGCAAGACAAGGTCGGTGAAAACTTGTCATTATGCTATAAATAAGACCCAAGTTCAATCAAATCTTCATTTTCATCATTTTTAAGACCTAAGCAGCTCTATACTTACTCTCAGAGCTCTCTAAGAAGCCCTTGATCATCCAAGCTAATATTGGAAGTTAAATACACAAATTGTTCATCGGAAGGATCGTAATTCTAGTGCTCTACTTCTCTCCTCTCTTGGTATGAGTTGAAGTATTACTTGTTGAAGATTATGGTCTGCTTGAAGTTGAATATTGATGTACAAGTCCCCGTGAACTTAAAGTTCCAATTTGATCCTAAAGGTGATAAGCTTGAAGTTCCAAAGATGGTTGATCATCCAATGATAATATGCTTAAAATGGCATGGAATATGGAGCGGGATTGAAGATTAGACTTGAAGATTTGAGAAGAAGTCATTTATTTTTCAGCCTTCTTATTAGTCTTGGCCGAGATCATGTTTTTTATTTAGCTTATCTTTAATTCCTATCTTAGCTTTTAGTTCTTATTAGGACCTCATTAATAAGCCATGTAATAGGAAGGGATGACTAGGCCAAGTAATAAAGTTCCAATTTGATCCTCAAGGTGATAAGCTCGAAGTTCCAAAGATGGTTGATCATCCAATGATAATATGCTTAAAATGGCATGGAATATGGAGCGGGATTGAAGATTAGACTTGAATATTTGAGAAGAAGTCATTTATTTTTCAGCCTTCTTATTAGTCTTGGCCGAGACCATGTTTTTTATTTAGCTTATCTTTAATTCCTAACTTAGCTTTTAGTTCTTATTAGGACCTCATTAATAAGCCATGTAATATGAAGGGATGACTAGGCCATGTAATAAGGGGACTAGGCGGAAAAGCCTTCCAAGAAAGTGACTAGGCCGAGGGTAAGAGGACAAGATGGAAAGGACAAGAATCATCTAGAAGATGAGTCTTCCAAGAGGAGAATTAATGAACTAACTAGTTCATGTATTTGAGACATCAAGATCGGCCTAAGGGAGATAAAGAGTTGGCCAAAAACAACTCACCAAGGCACATATGCAATGAATGGAAGCTTCCAAACATATTCCAAGAAGATGTGATTTTTGAGGAGCTAAGTTCATGCATTCTTCTACATGGGAACCACAAAGGGGTGTGAATGAGATTGAGTCCATCCTTGTCCCCAAGTAAAACCGAAACCTTTCCCATTGATGGAGTTGAAGCCGAGAACTTCCTTGTTCCCCAAGCAAACCGAGACCCTTCCCACTTATCCATACTTGGACGAGAAGTTCATGTAGTTTTTGTCCTTTTGTTATCCTTCTAGAATAGTCCATGTACTACTATAAATAGGACGCTTAGGATGTTGTAATAAGCAGAGTTGATGAATAGAAAAACTTGAGTTTTACTCAAACACTAAAGTATTCAACTTGTCTGTTGTCTACCTTAGTTTGTCTTTGTGTGGGCCTTCGGTTCTTGTATGAACCAACCCCTTAGTGTAAGTTGAAGCTAGGACTTGTATGACCCAGTTAAACCCAAGCTAAGGTCCCTTCGGTGTAAGTTTCGTTAGGACTTGTGTGACCTAGCTAAGCCCAACTTAAGGAACCCCTTTGGTGTAAGTGAACGTTGGAATTTGTTTGATCCAACAGAACCCAAGCCTAGGGTCTATCTTAAGGTTACCTTTCACCCCTACTTGGTTTGCATTCAGGCTTGTACTTAGCAATCCCCGATCAAGTCCTTCTCCAATTGGCCACCCTCTACTTAGTGTCGACTCTAGCGTTAATTAAAAACATCGTGTTTCTATCCTTGCCATATCAACTGTACCTCAACCTTACCAACACTTAACCAAATCGACCGTCCTTCAACCGAGATTGCATCTCGCAACTCTTGTCCAATCCTTATCTAATCCACTATATACTGACCACCCTTACCTCCCACAACACCTCACAAACACTCATTCCAAATGTTATTAACCAAAACCAAGCGTACCTCCTCGTCCAAACCCGACAACACCAAATAATAAACAAAACCACCCTTACCGAGACCTCACTATTTTGGTACATTTCCGAGACCTTGCCACCATCAAACAACTGAACCCCAACCATTACAACAACCTTCAACTCACCCATTACCACCCCATAAAACGCCTAAACCCAATTCTCCTTAAAAACCACCCGAAAAAGTCACCAGACACCACCTTGCCAGCAGTAGCCGATAAACCGAGAACCCCCACTTTTCAAGTCCAATTTCGGGTCGACCAGAATATAACCAACACCCGAACCACTTACAACCCTCCTTACTTATATCAATTATAGTAATTGAGGTAAATCTCATCACCTTCTTCTTTTATGGAATTTATGCTTGTTGTATCAATTCTTGAAGAACATAGAAGTTATGTCGTATTGTTCTTGGGGATGTTTTGTTGAGATTATATAGTTGATGCAAGTGTTGGACCTTGTTAGTATGAATTAAGAAGCTGAGGGAAAGGATTAAGCAAGGATACTGTGTTGATATACTTAAAAGTTTCCATTGTTAAGAAGTCTAAGATCTTATGCACTTAAGGTGTTTGTTAAAATGCCTAAGAAAAGGCTATTTTTAGTTATTGATCCAAAATTAATCTGAATCATTCATTTAATGTGGACTATTGCTGGTTGTGTTACTAAATTCATCAAGCTTGTTGTGAAATACCCACTTGGTACCTATGATGGTTCTGTTTAAGGGCCTACGTACAAGGTGCCATACTTTATGTTGTTCAAACTGATGGAGTTCTTCTTGCATGGTTGCAATCCAATCAACATCCTTCAGGGCTTCTTTGATATTTTTAAGCTCTATTTGAGACAGGAATGCATAGCATGTAAACATGTTTCTTGCCATAGACCTAGTTAGAATTCCAGACTTCAGAAAGGTAATCATATCTCGCAAAGGGTGAGATCCCTTGTGTTTCCAATTTGACACTCCTAATTCAGCTTGATCACTTCCTTGAGGAGTCGATGAACCTGGTTCCTCTTATTGCACTCTTACATTCTCCTCAGTAGTAGCCAAATTTTCATTACTAATCTGGCTTGATCCATGAGTACCTGATATAATGTTTGTAACTTGACGTTCAGCTTCATGTGAAATGATAGAGGGACCAGGTTCTTGTGTGCCATCGTCTTCCGTTACTTTACCCATCATATATGTCTTGATGTTGGAGATTTCAATAGCTTCGTCAGAAACCTTAGAGAACTCCCAATCTTCAGCTTTATCATCTTTCTTCCCTATTTCACCAAGCACATTCGACACATCAAAAATCATACACGCATTATCTTCAACACACTATGTTCTTTTATTAAACACTTTGTATGCCTTGCTGTGAGATGAGTATCCAATAAAGATGCCCTCATCACTTCTAGCATCAAATTTTCCTAGAGCCTCCTTACCATTGTTAAGAATAAAGTATTTACATCTGAAGGCTCGTAGATAGGTCATCTTGGGCTTTCTTCCACTCAATAGTTCATAGGGGGATTTCTCAAGCAACGACCTGATCATGCATCGATTTATCGCATGACATGCAGTGTTGAGAGCTTTAGCCAAGAAACTTATAGATACACCACTGGCTATAAGCATAATTCTAGCTATATCTTCAAGAGTTCTATTTTTCCTTTCCACCACACCATTTTATTGAGGTGTTCTTGTTGTAGAGAAGTTGTGGCTTATGTCATTTTCAGCACAAAATTTATCGAACTTTGCATTTTCAAATTTGGTTCCATGATCAGACAGAATGCTCACAATTTTATTCCCATCTTGACCTGAATTTGTTTCACAAATGCCACAAATACAGGAAATGTTTCATCTTTCAATTTTAGAAACATTGTCCATGTGAACCTAGAATAGTTATCAACAATGACAAAAATGTACTTCTTTCCTCCTCTACTTGGGATACTCATTGGACCACATAGATCCATATGAAGAAGATCAAGTGGCTTATAAATGCATGCATCTTTCTTTGGTTTAAATGAGGACCTGACCTGCTTTTCTTTTACACATGCATCATACATCTTGTGATCGGAGAACTTGGTTTTTGGTAATCCACGAACCAGGTCCTTTGTCACTGTCTTGTTGAGAAGAGAAAAGCTAGCATGTCCAAGACGTCTATGCCATAGGTCAGTATTATCCTCTCAGGCACTGAGACAGGTTAGATCATTTTCATTTAAATACTCAAAATCAGAACATAAATATTTTTGAATCTTTTTGCTACTAGGACAACTTCCCCATATTGTATGTTTGTGACAGTGTATGCCGCCGAAGTGAAGTTAAATTCATTCCTTTGTCAAAAATTTGTGAAACACTTAGTAATTCTTACTTCAATCCATCCACATAGTACACATTCTTAATTGCATGAGAGAGTGTCTTTCCAATTTTGCTCAAGCCAAGAATGTATCATTTTTTGCCATTTCCAAAGGACACACTCCCTCCTTGAAAAGCTTTAAGTGAGAGAAAATCCCCAATTCTTCTAGTCATATTCTTTGAGCAGCCACTGTCCATAAACCATTTCTAGTTGCTTCCTCTTTTTTAGCCTCTTTTTCATCCTCAACATCTTATCTAGCCATGAATGCAAAAATCGGGTCATGTGTTGAAGGTACGTCATAAATGGACATCGTATATGTCTCTTCTTGATTACCTTCATCTTGAGATTCGTTGGATGAGTCTCCCCAGGTAGCCAAAGCTTTCTTCACTACGTTGTCAACTGCATTTTTTCTTTTGAATTTCTCAGGGACCCGATTCTTCTTTGCACCTTTCTTAGAGTTGTTCTTGTGCGAGCCCTGCTTGTGAAGAGGATATTTCTTGGTAAAATGTCCAGTCTTTCCGCACTTATGATAACAGTCATACCCTCTAAGATTTTTGCTCGTGCTTCCTTTCCTTGGGAACCCACTATTCTTTCTGACCATCCTTTGAAATCTCCAGGTGAGGTAAGCCATGTCAGACTCATCACTGCTTGAGTCACTTTTATCTGCCTTGAGGATCAGGCTCTTTTCTTTCCTGGGTTCTCTTCTTGCATCTTTTGCGATTTGCAATGAGTTCATCAATAGACTTTTTTTCAGATCCTTCAGCTCAGAGATGGCATTGACTTTGCTTTCGCAAGAAGTAGGCAAAACACTTAGTAGTTTTCAAACCAGTTTGTTGTTCTTGATCACTTCACCAAGAGAATAAATTTCATTCATTATAGAGGTGAACCTGGTGTGTATATCCTGAATAGACTCGTCGTCCTTCATTTTGAAGAGTTCATACTCAGTGGTAAGCATGTCTATTTTTTATTATTTCACTTGACTAGTCCCCTCATGATCAGTTTGAAGAGCTTCATAGATCTCCTTTGCATTTTGACAAACTGAGATATGATTGCACTTATCTGGTCTGATACCACAAACAATGATCTTCTTAGCCTTGAAGTTCTTTTCAATAGCCTTTTTGTCTGCATCATTGTACTCCTTCCTTGATTTTGGAGTTGTGGTAAGATCAACCAGATTTGTGTTCATGGGGACATGAGGACCATCACAGATGACTTCCCACAACTCAAAATCCTCAGCCATAATGAAGTCATTCATTTTAGTTTTCCACCATCCATAGTAGTTCCCACTGAATCTTAATGGTCTTGTGGTATATTTATCTTCCTCTAAATTTAGTGGACCGGCCATTTAGAGGAATCATTTCTAGGTGTTAACCTTTTAAAAAGAACCTGCTTTGATACCAATTGATGTAAAGTGTGAGTCCACCAAATACAATCGAGAATCGGGTTCTCTTCTGTTTTGCAGAGTAAAGATACAAGTAAACATCACAAGATATTTATGTGGAAAACTCCTTACTCAAGGGATTAAAAATTATGACCTACCTCAGTAGGATTTCCAAAACTCCAATATGACTGGCAATTTTTAGATTAAAAACTATTACAATCTAGGAATTAAACTTTTAATCTCTGGCCCTTATAATAACACTATTGTAAAAACACCCCTTGACAAACTCTAGACAAGCGAACCTGCTGACCTCTCTTACTCAGAACAACTCTATTGCGAGAGCTTAACAATAACTTTATTGTACAAGCACAACTTGTTTAACTCAAACCAAGTTTATAACTCAGAGATTTAAAACTAATTTACCTACAACATGTTTCTTAAGAGAAAAGTAGGTTTACAAGTTTAAGAACTACAAAACAAGAACTCAACAAACCTAGGACTTAGACATCTTCATATGTTTAGGAACTGGTCCATGATTTGTTGTCGTCTTGTTCTGCTCTGAAGTTGTGATGACCTTGACGACTTGTTGCCAATAGAAAGAGCAATTTTGATTTTTGCTAGGTTAGGTTTTCACTCCTCAACGTGATGTATAAATATGAGAGATGTGAGTTAGTGATAAACCTTAAGCCTTTTGACTAATGGCATGCCCGCAGTAGCTCTGCAGCAGTGTTATGACACTGTCATTATGTCAGTAGCTTTACTGCTATAGAGTTGATTTGCATTGGGCGGAAATGGTCCATCTGTTAGTGGAACTGGTTCACTTTTTACATGTTTATCAAATCATCAAAATAATGCAAAGCATTAATACGCATAAATTATCACTTATATATATGATCAACACATGAAAAGACATCATGAACTTATCAGAGTAACGTAAAGTCATTACACCACCGATTATCACTATGGAATCAACATCGTCAACATACATTTCAATGAGAAGCAATGAATAAAGTGATATTAATCAGCAATACCATGGAAGTCATCAACAAAAGCTTTTAGCTTCTATGAATAGAGTCGTTTATGAATATCGTTCATTGGAATTATAACGCTCCAAACCATGGCCTGTGCGAACCACAACACTCGATGCCTGACTGCGTGTAACCGAGCAAACCACATGGCTACCTAATAAATATAGGCATCAAAAACATGAAAATATAATGTTTTAAAACATATGAATCATAGTACTGAAAATATAGTCTGAACTGTAATAGCGGAAATATCCTAATAAACCATGATAAGTCTAAAAAATAATACTGACATGACATGCTAACTAGTCTAGTCTATGAAACCTCTGAATCATGTGTCTGACTGTAAAACTATTTACCATGACAAGGCATTGGCATACCTCTACTAATAATCATGACATGTAAATAAATAGAGTTGACACACCGATTGAGATGGAGCTCACCAATAGCTGATACGAGTGAAGTCCTAGCATACAAATCCATCGTCCTGAAACTCAGTACATGTATCATGATGTTCAAGCCCCGGGCAAAGGAACGTTAGTACATTTGAATTGTACTGTATGTAAAAAAAATTGAAAGAATAAGCAGGTACAGAATATAATAAGAACATGAACATGGAGATAATCTGACATGAGTATGATAACGTCCATAAAATCTATATTGTTGTATATATGTATATTTATGGGGAGAGCATCAGTATAACCGACAAGTAACCACCATGTGTGAATGTGGCATTTGATCAATGCTCGATCAGTTAAGCCATATCGTACCTTGTCGAGGTACGAGACATGAACATAATATGATGGATCCAATAATCCCACAAAGGGGTAACATGAAGGTATCATCCTCTGGGTGGAGTGATCCTTATCCTACGTTGGCATGTGTAGTTTCAGACTATCTAAGTCTTCCTGATAATATGTGCAACTCCCAAAATATGTACTTGAATATAGTTGGCTTTTAAGCACATAAATTTTATAAATATAACTTGTAAACATGATTTGTTATTATAATTTAACATGTAAATAAATAGATAATATAACTAGTGTAAAACATGAAAACATGTATAACTTCACGGAACTGAGTAATAATGATTATAACTTATGTCTAAGAACTCATGGAATTCAAAGCATACGTTCATGGTTTACAGGCAAGTTCATGACAATCGAAATGACCTATTATGAATACAATCGAAAAATTATAGTACAGACATGGCGTATAATATTACATGTATTAGGGTTATCATGATAATAGAACAAAACCCTAAACTTATGAAAAAATCGTGTTTCATGGAAAAGCGTGGTGTGGGGAAGAACATGGATATTCCCACACGTATATAAGCTCTACATACCTTATTTCCTCTAATACCTTTATTAAAAATCTGGGCTTTGGAGAAGAAACCCCAAGCTTGAACCTTGAAACCTTGGGATGGATATATCTTGAAAACCCTAGGTTAAGAACAATGAATTTTACTTAGAGTTCATAAGGATAATGTTAGAATCACTTAGAATTGCATGATAAAGACTTACCATGATGTAGGAGAAGGTTGGGAAGAGAGGAACTTTGTTCTAGGGCTTGGGAAAATAAGAAAACTGAATTTTGGAACTAAGTTGTGTATTATACAGTTCAGTTATTGGGGACTTTTACAATCGTATTTTATGGTCTGTAACTTTTTCTACGGTCTGGGTATGGACCGTATAATTTTGTATGGACCGTTACCCAAGTGAGACTTTCCAGTGGCTTCCAAAGCTGAGGGGAATATTACAATTAAAAAGTATGGGCCGTATAAATTGATACAGTCCGTATAAGTTACTGTGTTTCGTCATTTTCAATAACAAATTGTACAGTCCATTTCGATGGTCCATAACAAATTCTACGGTCTGTATTTATCAAGCGTAAAACTGAAATTACAGAACTGAAACAGGTTTTTCAACTTTAAACTCCCCGCCTTGATTTCCTAAACTCCTCAATCATAAACATGGCTTAGTTTGGAGGTACGAGGTGTTACAATATCTCCTCCTTGGGATCATTCGTCCTCGAATGATGGGTCATGGTTAAGAATTAGACTGGACATGGCATGAGTACATGAACGTAAAGAAACATGACATGAAATAAGGGGACTGAACTGATATGATTACATGAAAATATGAACATGGGAACATAGAACATGAGTATTTAATACATGAACGTGAAACATGAGACATGGATACGCAAGGGACATGACATGAATACTAAAAGTGTTTACCTTGGACGTGTTCTGCTTGCTCTTCAAATAAATATGGATATCTGGACTTTATGTCCTCTTCGATTTCCTATGTAGCCTATTCAATGTTCTGACTCCTCCACAATACTTTTACTAAGGCAACTTCCTTAGTTCTCAACTTGCTAATCTGACTATCCAAAATTGCCATAGGGACCTCTTCATAGGCCAGACCATCCTTAACTGTAATGGATTCGGTAGGGACAACCAACGACGAGTCTACCACACATTTCCCCAACATGAATACATGAATACATGAAACACTGGGTGTACAACAATTAAATATTATGGAAATTCAAGCACGTAATCCACTTGGCCAATTCTTCTCAGAATCCTATATGGTCCAATATATTTGGGGATGAGCTTCCATTTCTTTCGAAACCTCATGACACCTTTCATAGGTGAAACTTTCATAAACACCCAATCATCAACCTGAAACTCCAAGTATCTATGCCTCACATCCGAATAAGAATTTTGGCGACTCTGAGCCGTTTTCAAGTGCTCCTGAATTAACTTGACTTTTTAGATAGCCTGATGGACCGAGTCTGGTCCTAATAATTCTACTTCACCAACTTTGCACCAACCGATTGACAATCTACACTTTCGCCCAATAGACCTTCAAATGGTGCCATCTAACTACAAGCATGGTAACTGTTATTATAAGCAAATTCGATGAGAGGTAAATGGTCATCCCAATTACCTTTAAAATCGAGAACACATATCCTCAAGGATCCGAATAGTACACTCTAACTAGACATTTGTCTGAGGATAAAAAGTTGTGATGAGATTCACCTTGGTACCTAATCCTTTCTTAAAAGACTTCCAAAAATACGCTGTGAATTGAGCACCACGATCCAAAATAATGAACATTGGGGTCCTATGAAGCCTGATAATTTCTCGGATATATAACTTAGCATAATCTTCTATTGAATATGTGGTCTTGACTGGAAAAAAATGTGTTGGTTTAGTAAGTCGATCCACAATTACCCAAATCGAATTATGTCTTTAGGATGAGAGAGGTAGACTTGTATGAAGTCCATGTTTATCATCTCCCATTTCCCAATAGGAATATAAATATTTTAAGCCAACCTACCAGGCCTCTAGTGCTCGACTTTCACCTGCTGACAGTTTGGACACTTGGCTACAAAATTTGCCATATTTCCACCAATGAATATCTTTAAGATCATGATACATCTTTATAGAATACCTGGAATCATGCGCTTCTACCATGATTCACTCTCTGAGTATGTCAACATCTGGAACACATAACCTGCCTTGGTACCTTAAAGTTCCGTCATCTCCCCCATGTTCAAAAGTCCTAGTCTTATGCTTGTGAATACCCTCTTTCAACTATAACAAGTAGGGATCATTAAACTATTTATCCTTCATCGCAGCTACTAAGAGGATTCAAACTTGTTCTGGACAACAACACCGCCATCTTCGGAGTCCATGAGTCGAACTCCTAGACTGGATAGTCAGTGAATTTCCTTCATCATGGTTCTCTTTTCTTCTTCAACATGAGCTAAGCTTCCCATGGATCGCCGACAAAGAGTATCGGCTACCACATTCACTTTCCCCATCTAATAGATAACATCCATATCATAATCCTTTATCAATTCCAGCCATCTCCTCTACCTAAGATTTAACTCCCGCTGCTTGAAAATGTACTGAAGGCTCTTGTGATCTGTGCAAATGTCAATGTGAACTCCATACAAATAGTTACGCCATATCTTGAGGGCAAAAATCATGGCTGCCAATTCTAAGTCATGAGTCGGATAGTTTTTTTCATGCAGCTTAAGCTGTGTGGATGCATAAGCTATAAATTTACCATGTTGCATTAAAATACATCTGAGACTAATGCCTGATGCATCACAATATACTACGAACCCCTTGGTTCCCTCTGGCAATGTTAACACTGGAGCAGATGTCAACCTTGTTTTTAATTCATCGAAACTACACTCACAGGCATTTAATCACTAAAATTTGACTTTATTTGGAGTCAACCTAGTCAATGGAGCTGATATGGAAGAGAAACCTTCTATGAAGTGCCTGTAATATCCTGCCATACCCAAGAAACTCCGTATCTCTGTAGTAGAAGTGGGTCTGGGCCAATTCTTTACAGCGTCTATTTTCTGAAAATCAATTTGGACGCCTTCGCCTGAAATTACATTGCCTAAGAATGCTATCCAGAGTGCACACTTGGAAAATTTCGCATAGATCTTGCGGTCCTGAAGTGTCCACACTACTATTCTGAGATGTTTTGCATAATCAACCTCACTACGGGAATAGACTAGAATGTCATCGATGACGATAATGATAAAAAGGTCGAGATAAGGCTTGAATACCCTGTTCGTTAGATCCATGAAAGCAGTTGGTGCATTCGTCAATCCTAACGACATGACACAAAATTCAAAATGACAATAGCAAATTCGGAAAGCGGTTTTCGGAATGTCAACTTCCTTAACCTTAAGCTGATGGTACCCTGATCTGAGGTCAATATTGGAATAATATTGGGCACCCTGACATTGATTAAATAAGTCATCGATTCCGGGGAGAGGACACTTGCTCTTAATAGTGACCTTGTTCAACTGGTGAAAGTCAATGCACATACGCAAGGATCCATCCTTCTTTTGAACAAACAAGACAGGTGCACCCCAAGATGAGACATTTGGCCTAATAAAACCTTTATCAAGAAGGTATTCCAACTGGGATTTTAATTCTCTTAACTCTACTGGAGCCATTATGTATAGATATCAACTTAGTGTCGGGAAGTAAATTAATTCCAAAGTCAATCTCCCGATCGGGAGAAACTTCAGAAAGATCTTCTAGAAAGACTTCTAGAAACTCATTGACAACTAGTATGGACTGGAGAGTCGGGGTCTAGGTATCTGCATCCCTAACCCAAACTAGATGGTAAATATACCCTGTGGATATCATCTTTCTTGCTTTAAGATAGAAAATAAACCTACCTGTGGATGCTACTACATCACCCTTCCATTCTATGACTGGTTCACCGGGAAATCAAAAACTGACAATTTTGGTTCTAGATCCTACTATGGCATAACATGAAGTCAACCAATCTATGCCCATGATTACATTAATGTCCATCATTTCTAACTCTACCAAATCGGCTACCGTAATGCGGTGATAGACTTTAACTAGACAACCCCTATAAACTCGTCTAGTTATAAAGGACTCTCCAAGTGGAGTGGATACTTCAAAGGGTTCATGCAACTTTTCTGGTTCTATTCCAAAAAATTTAGCAATAGATAGGGTTACATATGATAGAGTGGATCTAGGATCCATAAGGACATAAATGTCAAAAGTGAAAAGGGTTAATATACATGTGATCGCTTTGCATCGGCCTCTATATCCTAACGACTTGATAGTGCATAGAAGTGGTTTGGGCCTCCGCCTGTGTTACAAACTTAGCTAGACCATACCCTGATTGGGCGTGAGAATTATGAAGAACTACAGAATTTTTAGACTAAGCCACATTACCTCTCGTACCCTACCTCACTGATAGGCAGTATCTCTGAAAGTGACTTCGCTTACCAAACCCACAACAAACATCCATACCCAGGCGACACTCCCCTGGGTGTCTCTTACTATACTTACCACAAACTAGATTACTAAAGGTACTTTGACCCACACTGTGATGTGACTGAGAGCCCGACGCCCTAAAGTTCTATCTCTTATAATTATTCCTAGACTTTGGGGCTGGGCATTGGCTGAAGATAGAGCGGGTCTTGATAACCTATTTTTAAAGAACATTCTGCCTCCACCTCCCCCATGACTAAAGTGACCTAAAGACTTGGCTCTCTTATTTAACTCATTGTCCTTCTCTGTCTGTAATGCTTCCTTTTCCTTTATTTTACTCTCATTACCTTGTAAAAAGGTTACCATCTTGGTAATAATCATTTCCTTGTTCTGAGAAGAAATATTAGCATCATCGAACAACTAGGGATCAAGACTATACAAAAAATGCCTAAATCTAGCCCTCTTGTCTGGAACCATATGTGGAGCATACTTTTCCAAAGAAACAAAGTGAAGATAGTAGTCATGCACACTTCTTCCATTCTTCTTGAGCTTTTTAAATTCTATGGCCTTTGCCTCCCTGACCTCTATTCGCAGAAAGTTGTAACACCCCGTACTTCTCATCATGTCTACGACTAAATTGAAGTCGACGAAGTTACTTGAATATGGAAGAATGAGGTTATTGTGTCCAAGTGTATGTATTAGGTTAAGCCTAGTTAAAGTAAATGAGATTCATAAACAAATAAGATGTCGGACAAAGGTAGACGACCTACTAGTTTCACCTTTGTGTTTCACCTACTGTCTTAGACGTCCTACGTGCTTGAGCTACTATTTATTCATCCTACTTACTTGAGCTACTTGCTCATACGTCCAACTTGCTTGCATGTCCTATTTGCTTACATTTCCTACTTGTTTCATGTCCTACGTATTAAACGGGGATGACACACGTGTTTAGAGCTAATTAGTAACCTTCTAGCCTACATAAGTGACAAGTAGGTGACCCACCCACTTGAACTGAGAGGCCTAAATTAAAGGGGCTAGTGTGGCCAAATCTGATCCATAAAGGGAGGCCCATTAAGTGGAAAGGGAGTTCTACCAAAGGTCCTTTTAAGGCCAACATCTGGCCATTTTATACATATCATTATCACCAAAATAGATTCACAACTCTCTCTCTCTCTCTCTTTCCCAACCCAAAACAGCCACCCTTCTTTCTCTTAGGGTTCTTGGTGCCCAAACTTCAAGTTTCATTCCTCTCCCATGGTGTGGAAGTGTTTTCATGTGGTTTCTCTTCTCTCCTAAACTCTTAATATGTTTTTAAACCAAACATCACAAGGCAGTCCCTCTCCTCCAAGGTTAAGTTATTTTGGGAGAAATTTAAATGGCAACAAGTAGAGAAAAATCAAGACATTGGACAGCAAGGTAAGTCCCTCCTTCTACTTCATATGTATGAGTTAATTTAAGCTTTAGATGTGTTTGAGTTTCTACAAGTTCATGGGTTGATGGCTGAAGTTATAAATGAGCTGGTGGACTTGTTATGTAGTTTTTGGGTTGTACTTGTTGTACATATGGTGGTTGGATGGTGTTGTTGTTGTTGTGAATTAAGCTAGTGGGATATGGAAGAAATTAGGGAGATGCTACCTGTTTGATTATAAGATGAACTTGCCATTGATGGTTGAATGATATAGTTGTGTTGCTAGTGATGTTATATAACATGTTAGGATTGATTTCATGGTATTTGGGGTTGTTCCTATCATGTTAAGTTGCTGGAGATTCATATAATTATAGTTATGTATTGTTTATGGTGTTACAAGGAGTATAAAGGAGATAGTCTTGGATAATCCTGTAGAAACGCTTGTAAAATGAGTTTGTCGCTCATTAGCTAGTTTGTAAGTTGAGATTGATTGATGTAGTTGAGTTACTAGTTATGTGGTATAGCATATTGAGATTGTTTTGGTGTGTGCAGGTGCTGGAAGTATTAGCATGTTGTATATAAGTTAGTTTGATGATTTAAATATGCTTAGAAGATTGTTGTAAGTTGAATGACTAGATAATGTGGTTAAAGTGTTAGTTATGTTATATAGTGTGCTGGGACAAGTTTGGTGGTAAAGTTGGGTTTTTTTGTTATATGAAGGGGATGGAGAAGTTTATGTATGTGTTTATATGTTGATTTATGAAGTTTCAAGGATTGGAATGGAGCTAGGTGAAGATATATGTTATAGCAGCTTGTATAACTTAGTTTATCATTCGCCGGTTAGTTCTTGTGTTTTTGGTTGTTAACAGTAGTATTGTTTCCTTATTGTAGTTGATGGTAAAAGGAGGATGAGTTCTTCATTGGTATCCGAGGGCAGAAGGTAAAGGTACATAAGGCAATTTTCTTAACTCACCACAACGGCACGATATACGACATTTGCTTCTTATGTAAACCATGAAATTTAGAGCGTCCAAGTGTAGTAGTTCCATGTTGCAAGTGTCATGAATCTCTTAAGTAAATTTATGTGTCGGTAATCATTGTTATTCAAGCGTTTACCCCCAAGACTCGAGTTTCCAGTTGCTATGGTGGGATTGGAATTCCCCTTAAGTATGATGACATTTCTAGCACACAAAGTGAAATAAAAGAGATGTTATGTGCTTACACCTAGTCGTTACTCAAGCATACGTCTCATAAATTAAGTTACGAGTTGTTGTGAAGAGGATAGATTTTCCCCCTTAGGTGGGACCACACTAGTAACCTATAGAGTACGATTCCAAAATAGAATTCTAGAGGTGATTTACATATGCATTTCATAGTTTCATTTACTCTCTATTTGGTGCCGCCTCCGTAATACGAGTATCATATATCTATTAGAAGTCTTGTACTCTTCTTAGAACTGTATACGAGCCACAGTCGCTCCCTCGTGAGACTCCCGATAGCATAGGGATGGTTAGTAAGAGTTGCTCTACTCATATGTTTAATAGCTTCATAGATGTCCTAATTGGTATTTCCCCAATGCGTTGGGTTTCATAAGTGTATTAGTAGCCATGTTTTCCTATGCTAGAGTAAGTATGAACTATAGTGGCACCCTCAAAAGAACCCGTAGTGTAACGACTAGTTGATGACAAAAGGGGAGCCTTGCATGTTGATAGTTATTGTCTGTTCTAGTGACCAGTAGCAACCAGTGAAAAGGACTTACTAGTTCATGACTACTAGTTTACAATGAGATGGGAACCTTACCTGTTAACGAAGGTGATAGCCTCTAAGTATAAACGAAGAAGTTACAGTAGGTTGTCTAGGATAACTATGTTTAGAATGACTATAAGACGACTCTCAAATAATAGTTGGAGGATCATAGATATAAGGTTAAGGTATGATAGGTACGGGACTACACCATGTTGCCTAATGTAGACGATATCTCACGGCTAATGTCTAAGTAAATGTTGTGGGGTGTAGATATAAGATAAGATGAATCACGTAAGTAGTTTTAGATGTTTGTCGATGGTTATAGGTCCTAATGAAGATGAATTATATGATAGCTTTTAGGTGATCGTTAATGGTTTAGAGATTGTCACACGTTATAGCCTTCTTAAGGATAAGACATCATAGTGAGTTAGATTACAGGCTTGGGGAAAACCCAATAAGGATTATAGTAGAGAGAGTGCATATGTCCATCTCGCATTTAGCGAGATAAAGTCCTATCAAATGTTACCTTCCTATTTGAGCTCTTAGAAGTAAAGCATCGCGACTCTCTTGTTCATGCTCGAGTGCTCATTTCACGTGATGTCAGTTATATGGTAACAAGCCATCATATGGTTAAGAGTTCAGATGATCGTTAAGGGTTTATAGAGTGTAATGTAAGAGGATATATGTCGTAAGCTTCTAGATAAACATTTTTGGGGTATAGAGCTTCTTTTAAGATAAACCACATTGACACAGACGATCACAGTCTATCCAAAGTAAGGTGGTCCACAAGACTAGATAATGGTTTCCGAATGTGTCATAATCGGGTCATAGAATAGTAGGTATATTCCTATCGTATCCAGCGACATAAAGTCTTATCATTTTATTTCTTTTTTTAATATGAGTTCCAAAGAATAAAGTATCGCAAGTCTTCTACTTTTACAAAGTTGTTTCCCCTGTGTGATATTATTTGTGTCATATCAAGTCCTCTATAATGATCCAACTCTCTTTCTTACGAGTCTCATATGTTACCAAGGTTCGTAGATAAAATAAAGAATCATAGAGAAGTTTGTTAAGGCTACTCTTCCTTCTTTTTATATGATCAGAATGAAACGAACGTAAACGAACAATATCCATAACGGCTCCACTCTTAGATATGTTAGAGGCTGATGTTCTTGACTTATATTATGATAGTGATCTTATCTTACAGCTTGTTGATTCTTCAAAGTAAGTTATGTTGATGATGTTAGTTCAATAATGTTAATCGGAGGTGCAACGACCTTATGTCACTCCAATAGACTTAGAGTGTCTTAGTATCATTCATGCATTATATACATGTATATACCATGACCTCATAGGAGTTATATATGTTATTCTATATGATATGTAGATGGGGTATGGGAAAGTTTATGGCGTTATATACACACCACCACCTGATCAGCTGGTTATATGATGATGATTATGCCCACAGAGGTTGTTATGGTAAGAAAGATTCCCAATGAGGCCAATGGAGTTATATACGCATATATATATTTAATATGGGATTATATATGCATATACATGTGCATATCATGGCCCTCAGTGGAAATTCAGAGTTTCAGGTTGATTCTTCATTATCTCTTCTTACACTTGATGTTCTTTCATATGATTATTTCAGTCTGCCTTACGTATTTAGTACAATCTCTCTATATTGACGTCCCTTTTTCCGGGGGCGCTGCATTTGTTATATTTCACATTACAGATTGTACAGGTTGGCATGAACTATTCGGCAGATTCCCACGCGTTACGCACCCGTTCACTAGTTTTCTAGATAGTTCGGATGATCAGCGGAAGAGTTGCAAGCTCCAATTTCACTTGGAACCGAGTCAAGTCTAGTAATTGCATTGATGTTAGAGATTATGGGTAGATTTGGGCCCTATCCTAGCACTTGTATTAGTCGTTTAATAATAGGTACTCATAGAGGCTTCATAGACAGAATTAGTGGATTATTTCATATTAAATTGCATACCAATTTATGTCATTTAGCCTATTACAATATCACAGTAGATGCATGTAAATCATAGTCCGTCCAACTCATGTTTTGGGGCGTGACAAAAGTGTTCAATAAAAGTATCGGCTAACTCATCCCAAGTTACAGGAGATGCATCTTCCTCTCATGACTGTTCCCATGACTCATACCAGATGTTAGCAATATCTTGCAACTGATAAGCTCCCAATTGTTGCTTTTATCTCGGTACTATGTATAACACGAAAGATTTTCGGAAGCCCATCAGTGAAATTTTGTGAATCCTCTGTCTTGCTAGACCTTGTGAACACTGGAGGGTCCATACGCAGAAACTCATGAGTCCTAAAACTGGATGACTCTCCACTAGTCCATGTACTTGGAGTTGTTCCCTAACATTGGACTTGAGTATCCACAATCTGGGTGTGTAGCTAAATAGCTCCCCTAATATTTGAGTCAGTGGAACTAAGCAGCGGAACTGGAATACGAACCTCTTTAGGCCCTCTAGCATTATGTAGGGGTGTTGTCCCCAAATTGGCTCCCTGAGCCTGAGTATATTTCTCACGAGCAGCATTAGTTGCAGCCCTCTTGCTTGTAACTGATTTACTTTTAGCAAGCATTTTCTGAAATACGTAATACGCATGAGTTAGAAGAATGTCCTGAAGGTATAGCTCTAACTGCATGATCTAGAATATGAAAAAGGTGAGACAATCCTAGATGTCTTGGTGGTCAACTATTTACATGTGTGGGCGCCTCACATACATAAAAGAGACTCCATTGGACACGGTTTCATAGACTCCCTAAGAAACTTGAACCTAGTTCTTTGATACTATGTTTTTTAACACTAAACCATGGCCTAGGTAAAACACGACACTCGGTGCCTGACTGTATGTGACGGAGCGAACCACATTGCTTGCTAATCAACATGGGCATCAAAAACATGAAAAGTTAATGGTTTAAAACATGTCAATCATAGTACTATAAATATAGTCTGAACTGTAATAGCGGAAATATCTGAATAAAACATGATAAGTGTGAAAAATAATACTAACATGACATGCTAACTAGTCTAGTCTATGAAACCTCTAAATCATAAGTCTTGCTGTAAAATTGTTTACCAGGACAAGACCTTGGCATACCTCTACTAATAATCATGACATGTAAATAAATAGAGTTGACACCCCGATTGAGATGGGGCTCACCAATAGCTGATACGAGTGAAGTCCTAGCGTGCAGATCCATCATCCTGAAACTCAGTACATGTACCGTGATATTCAGGCCCTGTGCAAAGGGACGTTAGTACATTTGAATTGTACTGTATGTAAAGCAATTGAAAGAATAAGCAGACATATAATATAATAGGAACATGAAACTGAAACTGAACATGAACATGGAGATAATCTGACATGAGTATGATAACATGAATAAAATTTGTATTACTGTATATCTGTATATTTGTAGGGAGAGCATTAGTATAACAAACATGTAACCACCACATGTGAACATGGTGCATGATCTCTCCACGATCAGCTAAGATATCTCATACCATACCGAGATACGAGACATGAATATGACATGATGGATCCAATAATACCACAAAAGGGTAATATGAAGGTATCGTCCTCTTGGCGGAGCAATCCTTATCCTACGTTGGCATACATAGTTTTAGGTTGTCTGAGCCTTATTGGTAATCTGTGCAACTCTCAAAACATGTACTTAAATATAATTGGCTTGTAAGCCCATGAATTTCATAAATATAACTTGTAAACAAAATTTGTGACTGTAATTTAGCATTTAAATAAATATATAATATAGCTTATGTAAAATGTAAATACATGTATAACTGCATGGACTAAGTAATAATGATTATAACTTGTGTTTAAGAACTCATGGAATTCAAAGCATACGTTCATGGATTACATACAGGTTCATGACATGCGTAATGACCTATCATGAATACAATTGACGAATTATTGTATAGACATAACGTATAATATTATATGTATTAGGGTTATCATGAGAATAGAACAAAACCCTAAACTTATGAAGAATTCATGCTTCATGGAAAAGCGTGGCGTTGGGAAGAACGTGAATATTCTCACATGAGGATAGAAGCTCTTCATACCTTATTTACTCATATACTTGTATTAAAAATCTAGACTTTGAAGAAGAAATCCAAAGATTGAACCTTGAAACCTTAGGATGGGTTTATATTTGCAACCCTAGGTTAAGAACAATGAATTTTACTTAGAGTTCATGAGGATAATGGTAGAATCACTTAGAATTGTATGATAAAGGCTTACCTTGATGTAGGAGAAGGTTTGGAAGAGAGGAACTTCATTCTAGGGATTGGGAAAATAAGAAAACTGATTTTTGGAACTAAGTTGTGTATTTATAATGTTCCGACATTGGGGACTTTTACGGTCATATTTTACGGTCAGTAACTTTTTCTACGGTCCGGGTATGGACCGTATAATTTTGTATGGTCCATATAAATGGATGGTCACCCAAGTGAAACTTTCCAGTGTACGGTTAAAAAGGACGGGATGTATAAATTTATAGGTCCATATAAGTTATGGTGTTTCATCATTTTGCACAACAAATTGTACGGTCCATTTCGACAGTCCGTAACAAATTCTACGGTCCGTCTAATTCAGACGTAAAACTAGAATTGCAGAACTGAAACTATTTTTTCAACTTTAAACTCCCCGCCTTAATTTTCTAAACTCGTCAATCACAAACATAGCTTAGTTTGGAGGTACGAGGTTACAGTAATCATGCCAAAAGAAAGAATGAATGTGTCTTAACATAACTTTGTCTTCTTGCTTAAACAATTCCAATCCAAACAGTCCATAATTCTACACAACAAATCATGTACACAAGTGTTAGCAACGACTTTAAGCCTTTCTACCCCTTTCTTTGCCTCAACGACAACTTAACAACATAGCTTGCAAGTTAACAAACATATTTTTATTCATCTCTAATAACAACAATAGTCACCCAACAAGAGCTACCATATCACAAACAACTTTTAAACATTCTTGTGGTTATTCTTTCTTTTAGTTCATACCATTATCGACACAACCAACACATAGACAAACATAATAACGACAACATCATCATAATAAAGTTATTTCCTTTAATTTCCAGCCATAGAAGCCTTATACATAGCCTCATAATATTCCAACAAAAGGAAAACAACAAGTATCCCAATATCAAATTTAACTCTAAGGCAACTAGTAACATATCAAGTATCTAGCTCCTTTTCGGAAAACTTCGGCAGCACTTCACCCGTATTCCTTACCTTACCACAATCATAACAATACCAAGAATACATATATAACTTGGACTAATCATTTTTAACATCATCTCAGCCCAACAACACAAATAATGCAACAATCAACTTCCACAGTTACCTTGTACTTCTTATTATCTAAACAACCTATCCAACATTTGTAAAAGTTTAAGCACAACCAGGGGAGTATTTACTTACCTTATACAGCACCCAGAAGATTTAATTCAGGCTGCTCTAAGCTCACAACAACCTCAACATCAACACAACATCATAGAAGTGTTGCTCTTAGCTAACAACAACCCTCAGTCACATTAGACCCAAATTTCAGCAAAAATATGAATGTAACTTGCAATAACTTTTGCCGACTTTTGTTTTACAACTTTCTTGACTTCAAAACTTAACATACTAATATTATATGATTCAAATATCTTAAAACATGACCTCCTTAACATATTAATCACCCTTAGCTTTACCTCGAAAGTGCGGGTTATAATAGCTAAAGGAGGTATTACATTAGTTTACTACCATACAAACAATGTGAAAATTTTGAGGCATAATATCATCTTCCCCTTAAGAACATTTGTCCTCAAATGTAGGGGTTTATAGGGTACCTATTGATCCTTAGGATTTTGAAGGAATTTCAGAAGGATTTTCTTTATAATATGATCAACCCAATTCTATTCCTTTGCTCATTTCAACATTGTATTACTAAAAGTGTGAGAGTCTTTTGAACCTCTAGTCGGTGTCCTTTGTTCTGACTTATCTTGAGTCGTTCTCTAATTTCAATGTCCATTGGATGAAGGGTTAGATTGATTAACCAAAAATCTCCATTGATATTACAAATCTGCCCTTAAAGAAACCATAACCCATTATTGCTTTAAGTTTCTAAGTTCACATTTATCCTTGTATTCCCTTGTTTACATTTCTTGCTATACTCCCCTATTTTTCTTACTCTTTCACATGATCCCCCTTTGGTTATTCATATTACTTTACTTGGTTTCGTATTAACCCTTCGAAGTTTTCAATTTCCCATTTTATAAAACATCTTTGATTCTTGACTCCCTCTATTCTAACTTGTCTAATTCTTTAGTTGATCGATGTTGCCCCACTTAGATACTGATCCAATTACCTGTAAAACTTCCTCGATACTTTCCCTTATGTCCTATTCTATTATGTACCTCTAATACTTTTGCTTATAGCAGGACTTATCCATAAGGTCAGAAACTGTCTACTCGAGTCTTTCTCATATATTCGGTTAACAGTTTACTAACTGTCATACATTCCATAAAAATGAATTTGGCGGTATATTTGTCACAACATTGGTTAACGCTCATATCCATTCAAGTTAATGAATCATAGGTATGGCCCTAATTATCATTTGTATCTTAGAATTTGCCTTGGACTCTCATCTTATATTTATAACTTATTGTCATTAGGACACATTAATCATTGATAATGCAGTAAAGTTCAACACCATATTCCCATAATATCAATGGTAAAAACACACTATAGTTATGATATCAGCTCATAAAAGGAAGAATCTCACAAGGTAACTGATTACATACCTAGACCCAGAAGGAAATCACCAAGAAGTGTCGGAACCTGACTTCTCATCCTCACTCCTACATTGACCATTACGCTTCATCTTTGGACACATCCGTATCTTGTGGTTCTTACTACCATACCAAAAATAAACTCCAAACCTACACGACATTGTCTGACATATGCCCGACCGCACTGAGGACACAATGGCCAGGACAACTCTACTCTACATGTACTAATACAATCCTGACACACAGATGTTTGCAAACCCTAAACCATTCTTACTTGAGAACTCTAGTCCCGTACAACTCGTTGTATAAACCAAGTCTGTTACAACCTACCACCACCCTGAATTCCTTTATCATCATCAACTATCCTAGACCTCTTATTCCATATAATAACCTCACCTGTATCATATCATGTATATATATACAGTCCATATCCTTTAAAATCCCAAGGATGTGTACTCCTTGACCCTTTAAGGAGTCTATCTCTATTGGTGCTTCCGGGTGGCGCCAAGCCTGTGAGAAAACCAACTACGTTAATATATGTACTTCCCTTCTCACATTATAAGAAGATGGAGCATGTGGTGGAACTGGTAAAACTAGAGGTTTTGTAGCTTCTCTCTGCTCCTTTAATACTGATGGAAATGGAGCTATTTGAGGAAGTGACTCACCATGGTCTTTAGACGGATCGGTCTCAATAGAGGGAGTACATCTCATAACTTCCTCAAGAGAGAGAGAGAGAGCCAAACACGGACTCGTAATAATATCGGAGCCTCACACGGACTCATAATAGTATCTGAGCCACACAAAGACTCATTATATCACAAAACCACACACAGACTCATAATATCATAATGTATAACGGCCCAACTGATCAATGGTAACTACCCAATCGGTCGTCGCTCAGTGGTAAATGTATAACTGCTCGATTGGTCGTAGCTAAGTGCTAAATATATAACTGCCCGACCGGTTGTAGCTCGGTCGTAAAATAAGAATGCCATAGCCGTGCTTTTATAAGTATTATATATTTATGAATAATGTCATTATATGTTTACTTATATTTATGATCAATGCATGAAGAGACATCAAGAACATAGCGGAGTTATGTAAGCTCGTTACACCTCTGATTATCATTATAGAACCAACATTGTCAACATATATTTCAATGAGAAGCAATGAATAAAGTGACGTGAATAAAAAATATCATGGAAGCCATCAACATAAGCTTCTATCTTCTAAGAATAGAGTCGTTTATGAATATCATTCATTTACATTTCGTTCCTTGGAATCATGCCAAAAGAATGAAAGAATTTTCCTTAACATAACTTTGCCTTATTTCTTCAACAATTCCATTCCAAATAGTCTATAATACGCCTTATTCTACAAAACAAATCAAGTACACAAGTGTTACCAACAAATCCACTAATCATCACGACGAGCTCAGATTGACCACATTCAAGCCCTTCTACCCTTTCTTTACCTCAACTACAACTTAACAACATAGTAAGTAAGTTAAAAATGTATTAATACAATTTTCATACCTTTTATTCATCTCTAATAACAACAATAGTCACCCAACAAAAGCTATCATATCACAAACAACTTTTAAGCATTCTTGTGGCTATTCTTTCTTTTAGTTCGTAACCTTATCTACACAACCAACACATAGATCATCATAATAACAACATCATCATAACCAAGTTATTTCCTTTAATTTTCATCCATAGGAAGCCTTATCCTCAAAACATTCCAACAAAAGGACAACAACAAGAATCCCAATATCAAGTATAATTTAAGGCAACTAGTCATATCAAGAAACTAGCTCATTTTCTGGAAAATTCGGCAGCACCTCCCCCAACTTCCTTACCTTACCACAATCATAACAATACCAAGAATACATAAATAACTTGGACTAACCATTTTTAACATCATCTCAGCCCAACAACACAAGTAATGCAACAATCAACTTCCATAAGCTACCTTGTAATTCTTATTATCCAAACAACATATCCAATACTTGTAAAAGCTTAAGCACAACCAATGGAGTATTTAATTACCTTATACAGCACCCCAGAAGCTTTAATTCAAGCTTCTCTTAGTTCACAACAACCCTCAACATCAACACAACATCATAGAAGTGTTGTTCTTCATCATACCTAACTTTTGATGTTGAAATATGGTGTAATCACTTTGGAATCACCTTTGAACCTTTGGAATCTTTTTAGGTGGGTTAGAAGGAACATAGGGGTGAAGTTGGGTCGAAAAATGAGAAACAATGGTCATCCAAATCGTTTTTATAACAAAATAGGTCGGCTATTGCCTAAGTGGGTCCTAAAAGGGACTGTTTGCGCAGTCTCACGAAAATGAGAATATCTCTCTACTCTGACGTTATATCGATGAATTATTTAATGTTGGAAAATAGACTCGTAGACCTTCAATTTTGTGGTTTGACCACCCCGTAACTCCATGTACATTGGAAGAAAACCTCAGTCACATTAGACCCAAATTTCAGTAAAAATATAAATGGAACTTGCAATAACTTTTGTCGACTTTTGTTTTACAACTTTCTTGACTTAGAAACTTAACATACGAATACTATATGATTCAAATACTTTAGAATATGACCTCCTTAACATATTAATCACTCTTAGCTTTACCCCCAAAATAGTGGGTTATAATATATTTGATTCATTTAATCCCAAAATTTTTTGGTACATGCTTAACACTTGTTTAATACCTCCCTTAGCCTTGTAAGGGTTTCATGGATTCCCCAGACTCACATTAGCTTACTACGATACAAACGTTGTGAAAAAATTGAGGCATAACATCCTCATCCCCTTAAGAACATTTGTCCTCAAATGTAGGGGTTTATAGGGTACCTATTGATCCTTTGGGTTTTTGAACTAACTTTGTTAGGATTTCCTTTATAAATAGGATCAACCCAATTCTATTCCTTTGCTCATTTCAACACTGTATTACTAAAACGTGCGAGAGTCCTTTGAACCTCTAGTCGGTGTCCTCTGTTCTGACTTATCTTGAGTCGTTCTCTAATTTCAATGTCTATTGGATGACGGGTTAGATTGATTAACTGAAAATCTCCATCGATATTACTAATCTGCCCTTGAAGAAACCATACCTCATTATTTCTTTAAGTTTCTAACTTCACCTTTTTTTCCTTGTCTTCCCTTGTTTACATTTCTTGCTATACTACCCTATTTTTGTAACACTTTCTCATGATCCCTCGTTGGTTATTCATATTACTTTGCTTGGTTTCATATTAACCCTTCAAAGTTTTCAATTTCCCATTCTATAAAACATCCTTAAAGATAAAAACATACTATAGTTATGATATCAACTCGTAAAATGAAGAATCTCACAAGGTAACTGATTACATACCTATACCCAGAAGGAAAAATCACCAAGAAGTGTCGGAACCTGACTTCTCATCCTCACTCCTACATTGACCATTATGTTTCATCTTTGGACACATCCGTATTGTGGTTCTTACTACCACACCAAAAATAAACTCCAAACCTACACGACATTGTCTGACATATGCCCGACCGCACTGAGGACACAATAGCCAGGACAACTCTACTCTACATGTACTAATACAATCCTGACACACAGATGTTTGCAAACCCTAAACCATTCTTACTTGAGAACTCTGGTCCCGTACAACTCGTTGTATAAACCAAGTCTGTTACAACCTACCACCACCCTGAATTCCTTTATCATCATCAACTATCCTAGACCTCTTATTCCATATAATAACCTCACCTGTATTATATCATGTATATACATACAGTCCATATCCTTTAAAATCCTAAGGATGTGTACTCCTTGACCCTTTAAGGAGTCTATCTCTATTGGCGCTTCCAGGTGACGCCAAGCCTGTGAGAAAACCAACTACGTTAATACATGTACTTCCCTTCTCACATTATAAGAAGTTGGAGCAGGTGGTGGAACAGGTAAAACTAGAGGTTTTGTAGCTTCTCGCTGCTCCTTTATTACTGATGGAAATTGAGCTATCTGAGGAAGTGACTCACCATGGTCTTTAGACGGATCGGTCTCAATAGAGGGAGTACATCTCATAACTTCCTCACTCTGGGCCTCAGGCGGATCTGTCTCAATAGAGTGCATACACCTCGTACCCTCTCCCAATCCTTCCTTATCATTCCGGCCCGATGTATTTCTTCTAGGCGAAGTCATCTCTACACAACCTATATCAACGTATGTGTTAGATTGAAATCCCTACAACTCAGCTCCATAGCACAATCTAGAATATGGAAGGAAGGAAACCATCCTAAATATCCGGCAACCTCATGCTTATAAGTGTGGCGCACAACACTCATAAAAAAGAATCTACTATACACGGCTTATAGACATCTCTAAGACAGACCTGCTCTGATACCAAGTTTGCCAAACCCCAAATCGGAGGGGCACGACTGGCACCTGGTGCCTTACTAAACCGAGCACCAACGTAACATATCTTTCTTATCATACTATCATGTGTAAATGGCTGAAAAAGTTCTCATGAGATAACCAGAATAAAACATAAGGGAATACTCGACATAGGATTACCCAGCATGATATATACACTTATACATGTGACATATGGGCTTATAAGGCCAACATGATCATTTGTACACTTAATACATTGGCTAACAAGGCCATACAGGCATCTATATTCATGACATCTGTCTACAAGCCTCTAAGAGTATATAAACATCATAAAGGTTGGGAAAGGGCACCGCCATATCCATCAATATATGTAAAAATCCATACTGACCCAAAAGGCAACTCTAAATCAAGTGTAGTGCACAAACACCTTCTGTTGAGATAATAGCTTACTAGGAGGACCATCAACCTGTCTATCGGGACCTGCGGGCATGAAACGCACCGTCCCTATGCAAAAAGGACGTCAGTATGAATAAAGTACCGAGTATGTAAGGAAAGAAATAATATCAATAAAGAAATCAATGAAACATATAGAGTGATAAGAGATCAACATTGGCTCTGAATTGTCACTGAAGGCCATGATATGCATGAATACAATATATATATATATATATATATATATATAGCCAAACACGGACTCATAATAATATCGGAGCCTCACACGGACTCATAATAGTAACTGAGCCACACAAAGACTCATTATATCACAGAACCACACACGGGCTCATAATATCATAATGTATAATGGCCCAACTGATCAGTGGTAACTGCCCAACCAGTCGTCGCTCGTTGTTAAATGTATAACTGATCGATTGGTCGTAGCTCGGTGCTAAATGTATAACTGCCTGACCGATCGTAGCTCGGTGCTAAATGTATAACTGCCCGACCGCTCGTAGCTCGGTGGTAAAATAAGAATGCCATAGCCATGTTTTAATAAGTATTATATATGTAAGAATAATTTCATTATACGTTTACTTATATTTATGATCAATGCATGAACATCCATAAATAGACATCAAGAACTTATCGGAGTGATGTAAGGTCATTACACCTTTGATTATCATTATTGAACCAACATTGTCAACATATGTTTCAATGAGAAGCAATTAATAAAGTGACATAAATAAATATACCATGGAAGCCATCAACATAAGTTTCTATCTTCTAAGAATAGAGTTGTTTATGAATATCGTTCGTTTAAATTTCGTTCGTTGGAATCATGCCAAAAGAAAGAAAGAATTTGCCTTAAAATAACTTTGACTTATTGATTCAACAATTCCAATCCAAGTAGTCTATAATATGCCTTATTCTACAAAACAAATCAAGTATACAAGTGTTACCAACAAATCCACTAATTATCACGACGAGTGGCGAGCTCAGATTGAACCCCTTTCTTTGCCTCAACTTCAACTTAACAACATAGTCAGCAAGTTAAAAAATATATTCATACAATTTTCATACCTTTTATTCATCTCTAATAACAACAATAGTCACCCAACAAGAGCTAACATATCACAAACAACTTTTATGCATTTTTGGGGCTATTCTTTCTTTTAGTTCGTAACCTTATCTACACAACCAACACATAGACTAGCATAATAACAACATCATCATAACCAAGTTATTTCCTTTAATTTCCATCTATATGAAGCCTTAGCCTCAAACAGTCCAACAAAAGGACAACAACAAGAATCCCAATATCAAGTATAACTCTAAGGCAACTAGTGACATATCAAGAAACTAGCTCATTTTCTGGAAAGTTGGGCAGCACGTCCCCCAAATTCCTTACCTTACCACAATCATAACAATACCAAGAATACATATATAAATTGGACAAACCATTTTTAACATCATCTCAGCACAACAACACAAGAAATGCAACAATCAACTTCCACAAGCTACCTTGTACTTCTTATTATCCAAACAACCTATCCAATACTTGTAAACATTTAAGCACAACCAGGAGAGTATTTATTTACCTTATACAGCACCCAAAAGCCTTAATTCAGGCTGCTCTTAGCTCACAACAACCGTCAACATCAACACAACATCATAGAAGTGTTGTTCTTCACCATACCTAACTTTTGATGTTGAAATATGGTGTAATAACTTTGGAATCACCCTTGAACCATTGGAATCTGTTTAGGAGGGTTAGGAGGAACGTAGGCATGAAGTTAGGTCAAAAAAATGAGAAACAATGGTCATCCAAATCATTTTTAAAATGAAGTAGGTCGGCCACCACCAAAGTGGGTCCCAAAAGGGGTTGCATGTGCAGTCTCGCGAAAACCTGAATATCTCTCTACTCCGAAGTCACATCAATGAACGGTTTAATGTTGGAAAATAGACTCGTAAACCTTCATTTTTATGGTTTGACCACCCCGTAACTCCAAGTACATTGGAAGAAAAGCTCAGTCACATTAGACCCAAATTTCAGCAAAAATATGAATGTAACTTGCAATAACTTTTGTCGACTTTTGTTTTACAACTTTCTTGATTTCAAAACTTAACATACGAATATTATATGGTTCAAATACCCTAAAACACGACCTCCTTAACATATTAATCACTCTTAGCGTTACCCTGAAAGTGCGAGTTATAATATATTTGATTCATTTAATCACAAAACCTTTTGGTACATGCTTAACACTTGTTTAATACCATCCTTAGCCTTGTAAGGGTTTCATGGATTCCCCAGACTCACATTAGTTTACTACAATACAAATTATGTGAAAATTTCAAGGCATAACAAGACTGCTCCTATGACATTCATAGAGAAAGTGTTATGGGTAGATTCGTTGCTGATATCGACTCACCTCCAGATTCAGACCGCCCTTCGAAGGGCCAAGAGAGCTGGGATAGACAGAGCTTCATCGTCGGCCACTGGAGGCCACTGTTGCTGATTTTATTTTATTTATAACCACTTATCGGTTTATCATATTTTGTAACCCCTTCGGGGAAACCTTATTAATGAAATTATGATTATGGGGGCAATGGCACAATTATGTTTCAAAACGATTAGGAAAACCTTGGTGTAAAAAGTTTTAGGAACGTGAATACTACAATTTCTAATTATATGATTATGTGATATTATTTCTTATGTGCTTTCATATTTTCTGTCCGAACTCTTGATTGGTCCCACATTCTGGACACCAACCCAAAGAAATACACAAGAAAATACCAAAGCCTAACTAAAAATTACACATCTTAAAAGGTTTATTTGCTACCGATGGATTCTCAAAATAGACAAAGTGCCACTACACCATTTGCTTATTTGATCAGCGAAGGGGAAATCGAAGACTTGCTTCGGGAAAAGATATGCAAATTGTAAAAGAAGATCGATTCAGTCAAGGCCAAAATGAAGGAGGCCGATGAGATTCTGGACTAAGTAGGAAGCCCTCCGGAAGGGATCACTAAACAAGACCATTACTGTAAAAACCTCTCAGACGAGGTCAAGAAATGGTGAGAGATTACATACCGCTATTTAAGACACCTAAGCAGGAGACAGAGGTATCTGTGGAAGATCCTAAGCCATATGTTGGGGAATCAAGTGGACCCTCTGGGAAAGCCACCCTCAACGCTTCTGATGATGTTAACTACTATGGGATGCCTCAAGGGCCATCCCGTACTTGGTGGGCAATTTCTCTCAAAGTTTGTACATTGCATTTCAGAGTCGCACCAAGGCCGATGTGGAGTATCGAGGTTTTTGAAGGATTAACAGCAGCCGGAGCATAGTGTTTCAGCCACACTGTCCTCCTAACATGTGCACCCATCTATGCTCATAAGAGGTGCCCTTTTCACAAGAAGCAACCCGGCCATACCGCTGACGAGTGTTTGGCCCTTAAGAAAATGATCATAAGGTTGATTGACGACAAAACAATCCGCAACTTATGGGGCCCACATTTTCTATTAGTTCATGACCCCATCTTACCTGGTGAAGGAATTACCATGGATACACAAGTCTGGCACTACAACTTCACTGTCTTTGAAGATTTATATGTGAGCATTTTCTCTACACTAGCTAGCATCGAGAAGGTATGCCCAGTCAAAACTGCTTGGAAACCCACATCGGGTACTCCGGATAGAAGGACAATTTACGTATACCATTCAAGAGCACCCAAACATGTCATCGAGGAGTACGAAGATTTCAAGTTTGAACTAGAGCATGTGGTTAACACCGCTTAGATTTGGGTAGTTCTACCCTGTCGCTACTAAGTAAAGCCGCCGGGAGAATGTGCGATCGTTAGGAGGCCAACCCGCCATGGTTTCAGGGAGAAACCATATTTTGGGTAGACTTAGGCGTCTCTTTTTGTTTCAATCAAATGTTATCCCTTACCTTTTATTTTTAAAAGAAACTACGTCTGACCTTATGTCCCAGGGAGGATACATAGGAAGCCCTTATCGGGCATGGTCTGGGAATTTATTCGGGTCGAACAAATTAGGGATAATTTCTATGTAAACCGAACTATAAAAGGGCCTAACTTCCCGCAGAGGGATACGTAGGCAGTCTACGTAAGACTCTCCCCCTATATTATATAATTTATAATCTATCCCCCCCTCCCATCAAGAAGGTTCAGCTTACAAAATAGATCGGTCCCAATAGCGTCATGGTAGAAAATTAGCCATAGACCCCCAAACCAAAATCCTCAAAACCAAAAGGGCCAAAATGACCAAAAAATATCAGACCGAAGGATCAATCAAGTGTTCAGATCAAATGCATGAGTCTATGTGCAACTTATCTTTAATATCTTGTATTATTATTTTATCATTAACGTACTGACATATTTTTCCTTTGAGTTTTTCTTATGTTAAAGTGGGGGTAGATCTATGTCATGTCACGCTGGCATACTTCACAAGATCCAAAGCTGCAATAGTATCCCTTCCCGAATAGAACAAAGAAAATATGACTATTGCTTCGATAGAAGTAACAAAGAAGAACTTGTCATAGAGAACCCCGCACCTCTAGACCCTAAAGAAGCATCACACCATGAGGATGTGATCAACATGCTATTTCAAAGAGTCACAGACCTTCAGGAATAGGTGGCGAGACTCGAGATGGCCAATGCCACCAGAGAAGCAGTTGTTGAACCAAGGAGACCTCCTCCGTCATTTCCATCTCTAAGTTCACCACTATCTGACCACTTTCCACCTTACCCGACTTGAAGTATACCACTTACTTGATCTCCACCCCATGATGAAACTCCCCATGGTAATATTCAATGGAAAGGGAAATCCCATAGCTCACTTGAGAGCATATTGCGACCAGCTGGTGGGAGTGAGAAGAAATGAGCCTCTTATCATGAGGCTATTCATCCAGAGCCTAATTGGAGAAGCTTCTGAATGATTCACCGAGCAAGATATATGTCATTGGGCTACTTAGAAAGATGTGGCGGAAGCCTTTGTGGAGAGATTCTGGTTTAATATGGAAATCGTGCCTACCTGATACTACTTGGTAAAGGTCAAACAAAAATCCATAAAATATTACCATGAATGTGCAAGTAAATGGATGGCAGAGGCCATCCGAGTGCAACCGCCGATGAGCAAGGAGGAACTTGTCTCAGTATTCATCCAATCACAAGAGTCGCACTTCTACGACCATTTGATGTCTATATCTGGGAGTCCATTTATCGAGTTGGTTAAGATGGGAGAGGCTATAGACGATGGCCTCAAATAAGGCATTACTGTCAACGTTGTCAACAAAGCACCACCGAGACCATGAGAAATAAGAAATAAGATGTTGCAAATATCTCTCATACACCTAGCCCCAAAACCCAAAAGAAAGAAGGATCACAATCTTTCTTTGACATACATCAATTGCCACCTCTAAGCAGTTACATACCCATGTCATATAGCCCTATGCCAATTTTCTATGCATAACCGAATTACCAAACACCAGTCCTCACTTACTAAGATCCACAACCAAATTACCAAACACCAGTCCCTACTTACCTATTCTCCACAACCAAATTACCAAATGCCCGCACCCTCTTCTCGAGCCCCTCAAACCACTAAAATCAGCCATCTCCATCCATATAGATTTGCCACGTCAAAATTTTGAAAAGAAACTAGCCTAGGTATTTACCCCACTACTTGAAACTCAAACCAAGTTGTTGGAACACATGAGCGCTGCTGGAATCATCCAAGATGTTCCACAGAAACCTGCCAATCCCAGGAGTTGCTTCTATAGAGCCAAGCAAACATGTGCATACCACTCCGGTGGAAGTGGAAATAGCATAGAATATTGTATCAAATAAAAACACAAGATACAGGACTTGATCGACAAAAGGGAGATCACGTTGAAGACAGTAGCACCAAACGTGAACATTAATCCTCTACCTAATCATATCACTAATCACATCCATATGATTGAGTGAGAGGATGACTGGGTTGTCTGCAGACCATTGATCCAGGGACCCATTAAGAGCTTAGAGCAACAGTAGCCTCTCTCACCCTCTAAGAACAACCTTCATTCAAAGTGCTAATTCCGACATCGGTCGTAGCCCAAGTATCGCAAGAGATAGTCTGAATCCAAAGAAATGAATTTGTTGTCCAAGCAGCAGTAGCTCACGAAATGACACAGTTAGTGAGGTACTATACTCTTAGAGAATTGGCGTAGGGAGCGCGCCTAAAAAATAAGAGAATCAGAGAAGGCCTATTAATGAAGGAGAGGCTGAAGAATTCTAGCAGAGAATGCAGCCTAAGGAATACTCCATTATTGAGCATTTGAAGAAAATGCCAGCCTAGATATCGGTGATGGCATTACTACTGAGTTTCTCACAACACTGACATGCTTTGATGATGGTGTTGGACGAAGCACATGTCCCTGTGGGTACAAGCAATAAAAAATTGGCCGATATAGTGGGCCACATCATTGGGGCCCATCAAATCTCTTTCACTTAGGACGAGTTGCAAAAACAAGAAATGGCGCCCGATTACTAATGGACAAATGCAGAGACAATGTTGTAGCCCGATTACTAATGGACAATAGGGCTGGTCTCAACATATGTCCCGAGTCTATGCTCAGGAAATTGGGCTACAATGTCAGAAAAATACATCAGAGTCATATAAATATGACAGCTTATGATGGAGCTCAGTGTGATCCTGTTGGAGAAGTAGACCTCAACATTCAAATGGGCCCGCTGAATTCACTATAGAATTTTAAGTCATGGCGATCACCACCAACTACAATTTATTATTGGGAAGACCTTGGATCCACATGGCTGGAGCAGTTCCATCTTCCCTGCACCAGTCCTTGAAATTTGTGTTGGAGAATCACGAGGTCGTAATTCATAGAGAAGGTAGCATCCACAACTACCCTAATAATTATATACCAGTGATCGAGGAAGTCTCCAAAGATAAAGATTTCCATGTGGTAGAACTAGTGGGAGCAACCCACAAAGGAGATGACAAGCAAATTCTTATGCCACCACTCTATAAAATGATTGCATCTAACATGCTCCAGAGTAGGTTCGAACCCAGTAAAGGTTTGGGCAAAGATCTATAAGGTATAATAGAGTCAGTGTTTATTCCAAAAAATGGGTTCTGTTTTGGCCTCGAGAAGGGGTCCCCCAAAGTTACGCAAGCTAATTCTGAACATATACCGGTCATTTCCAAACTGAATGTTGATGCACAATGACAGAGATGCAGAGGAAGGGTTAGGGATGTTGTTCCAAGAGGAAGATTGCATCGTGCTACTAGAAGAATGCAATAAAGCATCCACTATCCGTGATGTTGATCACAGGCGAGAAATTATCCAACTAGACCTCCACCCCACTCTTGGCTCCTCAGTAGAGATGATGAATTTAGTTTGCTTTCAAAGAAAATCGGTGAAGGTCGGTTGAGGCCTGAACGTTCTTCATTTGCATCTTTGTTTTCCTTATGATTTTTTGAAAAATGGAAATGACTCCATGTTGATCCGAGTCAAGACCACAGTTTATATTTTTTTGTTAAATTAATGAAAGCCTCAATTAATGTGGAAAGTAGTTTTCTCTTATATTAATATATTTTTACACACTAACCATACTTTGCCTTGTTTTCAGTAATAATAATAATAAAATATCTCATAATGTCATGACATATCGCGAGACGATTGAGTCGAGTGACACAAAAGAACTGGAATATGAGGAAACCATGTTACCTGAGGATCTTATTAAGGAGGTACAACAGTACAAAAATAGGCAGAAACCTAACCTAGATGATACCGAAGTAATCAATCTTGGGGATGAAGAAACAGTCAAAGAAATTAGAATAAGCACGCATTTAGAAGCGCTCCAGAAAGAGGAATTGATAAATTTGCTAAGAGAATATGTTGACATCTTCGCGTGGTCATATACATACATGATCAGGTTAAGCACAGACATAGTGGCCCACATGCTGCCCATCAATGAAGGTTTCACCCTAGTTAAGTAGAAAATCCAACAGTTCAAGCCAGATTTGAGTATTCGAATCAAAGATGAAGTCGAGAAGAAGATCAAGTTTGACGTAGTGGAAGTGACTATGTATCCAATATGGTTGGCTAACATTGTGCATGTGCCAAAGAAATACGGCAAGATTCAGATTTGTGTGGACTACAGTAACCTCAACAAAGCTAGTCCCAAAGACAATTTTCCACTCCTGAACATCTACATACTCATTGATAATTGTGTGAAGCACGAGCTACAATCATTTGTGGATTGTTTCACCGGTTACCATCAAATCATGATGAGTGAATAAGACATACAGAAGATATTCTTCATCACTCCATAGGGAGAATACTATTATCGTGCAATGCCCTTCGGCCTCAAAAACACTGGGGCCACTTATATGTGAGCAATAAACACCAGCTTCCACGACATGATGCACAAAGAGATAAAGGTCTATGTGGATGACGTCAAAATCAAGTCAAGGAAAATTTCAGATAATATCACACACTTGCGAAAGTTCAATTTGAAGTTAAACCCGGCAAAGAGCGCATTTGGGGTGCTCGCCAGAAAATTATTAAGGTTCATAGTCAGCTGCAGGGGCATAGAACTAGATTTCTCAAATATCAAAGCCATCCAAGAATTACCACTGTCAGAGACTAAAAAGGAAGTCATGAGTTTACTAGGAAGGTTAAGCTACATTGGAACCTTCATAGCACAGTTCACAATAATCGTGGAACCTATCCTCAACTTGATGAAGAAGGACGCACCCACTAAATGGACAGATGAGTGTCAGAAAGCCTTTGACACTATCAAGAAATATCTCTCCAATTTATCAGTCTTAGTCCCTCCCAGACCGAGAAGCCCATTGTTGCTAGTCAGTATCGGATAACGCTTTTCGATGCATGTTGGCACAGCACAATGAAACTGGCAAGAAAGAACGAGTCATCTACTATCTCAGTAATAAATTCACCGCTTGCGAGTTGAGGTACACCATGATGCAGAAAACATGTTGCACTTTGACATGGGTAGCCCAGAAGATGAGACAATACTTGTCATCCTACAATACTCACATCATCTCTAAAATAGATCATTTAAAGTACATCTTTCACCGGCCCATTCACATAGGGAAACTAGGCAAGTCGCAAATGCTTTTGAACAAATTTGACATTATATATGTTGTTCAGAAGGACGTCAAGGGATAAGCACTGGCTGATTTGCTAGCAAAAATCCAGTCAACAAAGATTTCAAACCACTCAGGACATATTTCTCAGACGAGGAAGTGATAACAATAGAGGGAGATACAACCGAAACCTATTTAGGCTAGAGAATGTTTTTGATGGTGCAGTAAACTACAAAGGTTCAGGAATCAAAGTGATTCTGGAAGGCCATTTATTCATACAAACACTACCGGGAAGGCCAACCGGGAAGGCCATTCATTCAAAAAAACACTGTTGGGAAGGCCGTTCATTCATACAAACACAGCCGGGAAGGCCATTCATTCAAAATACAAACACTGTCGAGAGGGTCATTCATATCAAACTGCCACAAAGGCCATCTATGCTTTCATACAGTCTGCCATACGAGCCAGATAGTTCCAAGCAAGTCACTCGCTCAGACAAATTCAACCAGGAAAATCATACGAGTCAGACGGTGCCAAGCGAGTCACTCTCTCAAATAAATTCAACCGAGAAAGTCACACAAGCCAGACGTTGTTGGAAGAGTCACCCACTTAGAATATTTATCCAAAGGTCATAACAGACAAAGCCACGTAGGTGTGGCAGAACAAATTAATCAAACACGTCACTATCCCAACACATAGAAACAGGTCAAAAGATACCATAGGAGGAAAACAAGCAGACCAAATCGAGACGCATACAGAGCAAATGTGGAACTTTTTCTTGGACAGTCGATCAAAATAATATACCATTGAGAGTCAAGCTCTCTAGAAATGGTCTTGATTATCACTCTGCACCATACTTAATCACAAGCAATAATGGAGATTTTCAGTTTTTAAAACCTGCGATCGGTCAGACATATATCAAAATGATTTTTCGAAACCGACAAAGGCATTTCCGCATAAGGGATACCCTTTTAAACCTATTGAGTCAAACTACAAGTGACTTGATTCGCAAAAATCGGGGATATGTAGGTAAACTCAATACTAGAAGATCGGTCATATTCCAACGAAATCATTTCGAGACTTTTTAGCTTCCGAAATTTGATTTACTATATTTTCTTTCTAGAAGTCTAATTGAGTCGAACTACATGTGGCCTGAATTCTCATATAGCCGGAGATATGTAGGAAACTAAAAAATCAGGATCCAATTATAACTTTCAAAAATTGTATAAAAGTGAGAAGTACTTTTGAATTGGCCGGTCAAAAATCAGGTCTGTCAAATTTCGTTGCTCAGTGATAGTCCTGCCATCCCCGAACAATGAAGGGGCAATTGTTGACACCTAATTTTTACCAATAATTCTATTTAATTATTCAAAATTTTCAAGTCACAAACGGACTGAAATATACTTTATATAAGGAAAAATGATTTTACAAAATTATTCTTGAAATATTTTGTCATTTCATTTGACAAAATATCATCCAGTATATTTATTGTATATCATACCTCATTTTCACATTATTTTTATTATCAATTGCAATTTTAAATTTAAAGTGAAGACAATTGTGTGATTAATTGATTAAATTCACAATTTGAAAGGATCAATATTTTATTCCGTCAAAATTAGGAAAATTATTTAATTAAAGGGGACAATTAAGTCACATGTCAATTTCAAGTCCTATAACTTTTAATTAAAAGATTTTTGCATGATTTAAAGGGTCTTTATTTCCAATTAGTATCAAATTGTCTCAATGTGAAACTTTGACTTAATTTGTTATAATTGAAATTATTTTGGCCAATTGTTAATTTAAAAAATGACCACATTTGCAAAATATGGTTCTCCATTATAACTTATAAAACGACATGGGTCTATTTTATTTTATTTAAATTGTCCGGCTCCTGCCCAAACGGACCGCGACCCGGCCTAACTCCTCCTTTATGCGTAAAACATCCAAGACCCCAACCCCAATTTCATTTTCTCCCAAAAAACAAAGAACCTTAGCAGCTTCGAGGTTCTCTCTCTTCGCTCACTATGCTAGAAATGGTGAATCCCAGGCGTACACAAACATTGCTCGTCCAAAATGGGCAAGAGCATGCCACCGTACCACCACCACACAGGTGAGGTTACTCCTCTCCCTCTTGCTTTTTCTGCAATCTCTTAATTGCTCTTGTCTCATATGATTTTCAAATAGTGGGTTTTCATTGGCTGGGTTAGTTTTGGAGGGATTTATCCCTCCTATTTCCTTCATCCCACACCGATATGAAAACCCAATCGCTAGGGTTTCTGGATTCTATAAATAGTATCCTATTCCCTCATTGTGAAAAGGTTTTAAAAGGTCCAGAATTCGAATCTCGGGCTTTTTAATTGCTAAGAGCCATTTTCGAACAAAATTTGAGCTAAATTGGGATTCAATCCCTTTGGTGGAACCCTACCTAGCCCTAATTAGTCTTCCCAGTCTAAAACTCTTCTCTTTTGTGTGTGTTGCGAGTGATCGTGGTGTGAAGCTGTGAAACAAGCCCAAACCTTCGACACAGGCTTCCTCCGAACAAGGTAAACCCTCTCCTTTTAAGATTTTATTTATTTATTTTTGCATTTTTAGACGTGTTAGATAATTATTAACATGTTTAGATAGTTTTGCTAAGTGTGTGGCCTATAGGACTACTTATAGTCAGTTTTTGAACTCAATACTAGATGTTAACTTAGTTATGAATGTGTCCAGACGATTTTGAGATAATTTAAATGTCTTGTTTTATAATAATAAAGATTTATTTTCAACGCATAGTTATAAGCATGTTTAGTTGACTTATGAAGCATGTCCAGGGATCTGTTAAGAATTGTTGGTTCACTAGCTAATTTAGAAACATTGTAGTGTTAACATAAGTCTGAAAAAATGATTTATTTCTTATCTGTGATGTGTGTTTAAGAACTTGAATGATTAAAATATGAAACATGTTTCCTTATTTGCTTTCTTTGTGATTAGTTTAGATTGAATTTGAGTTGATGATGTTGGTTATGAGACTGTCTTAAAACAACATTAGATATAACAAATAGATACTAAGAAGTTAATTACTTGAAAATCTCATGTTAAACCTGTTTGAACTTCTAAATGTCACTTGGGATCTGTTAAAGACATATCATGTGAAAAATGGTTTAGTGTATCTGTTTGTTTAGATGATTCTGGGGAATAGAGAAGTTGTTTAGGCTTGAAACTACACCTATATTTGGTCGAAGGATCTTTAAGTTAAATATTGAACTTTGAAATGGTTTGTCTATGGTGGTTACATGTGAATGAGTCTGTCTTGGTTCATGACATTGCCCATTATGCACCTGTTAGGACTCATTTAGGTCTGGTATGAGGTACCACATGCCCTGATGTTATTTGGTTAATGTCAAAGTCTGTTTTGTGTTATATTACTAAGCAGCTGTCTGGATATAGGTCCATGGAGCCCTTAATGCTTGCCTAAGTCATGTTGTGTGAATTTGGTTGACTTGTATACTTATTGAATACCTTCTGTTTAGCATAAGATCTGGGTATGATTGATGTGAACTCTGCCTTGATTGCAGCATAAGATCTGGGTATGATTGATGTGAACTCTACCTTGATTGCATGAAGTTTGGATTTTGTGTGTTGATTTTGGTATCACAAATGCAATATGATATGAATTGTGCCTATGTGTTGTGAAAATGTCAGTCCCTCCTATCACCTACTCATGTTGGATTTGTTAAGTCTAGACCACTTAATTGAACACTTGAGTAGAAATGAGGACTGAAATCTGAAAAGTTGCATGCTAAGTGATAAATCCCTGTGTCTAGTTCTGTTTAGCTTATGTCTGGTTTGCCTTCCTGCTAATACAAAATGATACTTGTTCATCTGTTGAAATGTTATACTCAGTATGCTTAATCTGCACTTGTCTAATTGAGGATGTCAACTTGAATCATGTTTGCTAACCTAGAAAACTAAATAAAGTGATTAATTCAGCTACTCAATGACTTTCTAAATGCAAATCATAACTAGGTAATAGTCTGAGCTTCAAACCCTGTTATATCTGTGGTGCCTTGAATGTTATAATGTATATAGGTTAGCATTCAAGTCTCTAGTTCAATCTTGTTAAGTTGTTCATGTTTTCCACATACTGCATAAGCCTGTTGATGTCAATATGACCATCATTTGAACTAGCTTAACACACATTACCACTGTTTTTAGGATTATGTGTGTATGACCTTATGTTTGAACTTGATGACATGGCTTTAAATGAATACATGGATCTGTTTTGATAACATGAATGTTCTGCTAGTTGTGATGCATTCCATATTCAAACATAAAAGCCTGTAGTTGATTTACTTAGGACTAAGGGTGGCCAGTGGGCCGGGCTCGGGTCTGGCGGGATCGGGGTCGGGGCGGGACGAGCCAAGGGGTCGGGTCTAGCGGGGTCTGGCGGGACCTGCTCCAGTCCCGTCCCGATCCCGATCCCGTCGGGGTCGGGGTCGGGGCGGGGTCCGGCGGGTTTTCCTTTTTTTTTTTTAAATAACATATGTATAAAAAAAACTCAATAAACAAAACAAGATAGTGTAATAAAAACATCCCAAGACTGTTTTTGTACCTCTTATATTATTTAATAGACATATTTTTTTGTAATACAAATACAATTGTCTAAAATCTAAATTGCAACTTTGTGGTGTTGTCCAAAAGTTGCAAATTACATAATAAAATTGCAATTAAAAAAATTACATTCTCAAAAAAACCTGTTCTAATTGCTTGATGATTTCATGTGGTTCTTCGGTTGGAATTGGTATTTGTTGGTCAAATTGATCCACGTTGCTTCCACTACCTTCGGTTAAGATTTCGTTGTAGTTTTCATCTTCTTCTTCGTTGATCTCCGGTTGACCGCACCTTCTCCGCTCCGCTCGTATTCAATCTCTCGAATAATACGCAATTTCCAAGTCGTCTCCCGGCTAATGAGTGTCTACGTGGTCTCCTATTTGATATATGCCGGCGGAAAAAAGCGCTTTCGAGACGCGATTGATGACGCTTGAATGTTCAAAACATCTCGGGCCATCAATGAAAGTGTCGGAAAGGTCTTCTCATTCCCCTCCAAAGTATTTCAAATAAGTCTTCATGTCCATCTTCATTGATAACTTCTTGATACGGTACGAACCCCGCAAAATAAAAATATCCAACTCGCTAATTTGGTTAGTAGAGGTACGGCCGCACATTCTATTTCTGAGGCTTTCAATACTAGCCGCAGAAACAACATGTCTTTTGTGAGGTTGTGTTGAAGATGAAGAAGATGGTATGGAAGCCGGTAAGTTACTAGCATTTTCTTGTTGATAAAATCTATATATTTTTTTGCATTGGTGTTCTACGCTAGACAACACTTCTTCTTTAGTTTGTTCAATAGGTGGTGGGTGATTTAGACTTTTGGGACTTGGAGGTGGTAGTACTTCTATACAATCGTAAATAGTTTCAATTAGTGATAGTCTATTTTAATAGTAGGATTTAATACAGAACCAATAATATAAATAGAAGGAATAGGAATAAAATATTTTTTTATTTGACAAACATTTTTTTAATAGCTGCCTTATAAGCTGATTTTTTTTCATATATTTACTAAGTAATAAAAATATTAGAGTTATATAAAACAACATAGTTGAAATGGATAATATATACCGGAAAATTCTTTTGTTGCTTGAAAAAATTTCTCTAAAAATACAATAAGTTCGGAAATTTTTACCCAATCACTATCTAAAATCATATCAGCTGGATTTTTATTATGAGAGCTAAAAAATAAAGTTATAGGTTTTCTATAGTCATAAGCAACAAGTAGTTGCTCGTATAAAGAATTCCACCTAGTGGATACTTCTTGTGGAATTTTTCTATAAGGCAGTCCACAATCGTGACAAGTTTTTTTATATTCTTTTCTACGTTGTACTTTATTACTTTTAAAAATAAAGTTTATAGCAAATTGTATTTTACTAAGAATGTCTTCAAAAAGTGATAGACCATCCTTTACAATTAAGTTATAAATATGGCACGCGCATTTTATATGAAAATGATCTGAAAAAGATGGAGTTAAACTATTTTTTAAAATTGTAATTGAGTAATTGTTAGAAGAAGCGTTATCTAATGTAATAGTCATAATTTTATCGGTTATTCCGTAATACTGGCACACTTGATAAATATTATCTGCAATAAAAGTACTAGTGTGCCTATCATCTATATATCTATACGCTAAAATACGTTTTTGCATAGACCATTTATAATCTATACAATGACAAGTTACAGTTAAATAATCATGGCCGTTAGTACTACGACCTATATCAGACGTGATACATACTTTGCCATTAAAATGATATAATGAAAAACATAAATATTGTTGATATTCATGTGCGAATTTAAATACATCTCTCTTAACAGTTGATCTAGGAAAATCGTTAAAAACAGGATTATATATATCTCTAATGTAATGAATAAAACCGGGAGATGAAGGAAATGAAAAGGGCAAACCCTCCACATCAACTAATTTTTAAATTGCTTCCCTATCTCTATGTTTATTGTATTTAGAGCCTACAATTTCCTCCGTCATAGGGTTAATTTGACTCTGTACTTGGTCCGGGACAGTATCAGTATGTGAACCTTATCCCGATGGAGCGGGCGTTTGCGCACCCGGTTTTGAAGCTGGTATTGGGCATACCTAGCTGGATGAGCACTTACTGCGTGTCTAATTAAACCCCCCGTTCCACCGTGACCTTTTCCTCTTTTAAATTTTAAAACATTTTTACAAATTTTACATATAGCTACTTGATTCTCTACGTCCCTATCAAAAAATGTCCATGTATCTGATTTTAATGGTCGTTTTGCTGGACCTCGTCTCATACTAGGGGGAATAGGAGGTATTTCAGTTGAAGGTGCACTAGTGGGTGTGTTGTCATCAACATTAGTGGGTGTATCATTTAGATCATCGTCTAAATTAAAGTCTTCTTGAGTTTCAGAAAACAACTCCTCGTCTAAATCTAATGGTATTGTAGGAAAATGTTGAGTATCAACAAAATCATCATGTGTAGGAATAAGATGACTAGAAGAAGTACCCTTGCCCTAGTTGCCCCTACTAGAAGAAGTCTTACCCTTACCCTTACCCTTAAACATACCTCTAATTCCTTCCATTTTAATTATATGCTAACAAATAATTAAAGTAAATGAAATTAAGTGCGCTAAATAAAATAAACAGACAATAATAATTTAATGAAGGAACGAATGTACCAAACGCCGACGTAACGTCGACGTGTAATCGAGAGGTTGAAAATTGAAACTTTGCTCGATGGAAGATCCTCAAGCTAGTTGCCAACTTCACTCCCAATTCCCAAATGAATAAATAAAATTGAATATTTAGCAAACAATGTAGACTTGTAGAGAGATATATTGAGAGATTAGAGAGATTGTAGGAAGATTTGTGAGAAAGATGAAGAGAAAATGAGTTATTTATAGTTGAAAAATTGGATTAAAGTGTAAATATAATAACTTATGAGTTAAAAATAAATATTAAGGGGTAGGGGGTTTGGGGGAGGGGGAGGCCTAAAATGGCCGTTGGCCAACAGCCAAAATCTAAAATGGTCGTTGGTGCAACGGTCATATTTGCAAAGGGGGACAAAGGGCGGGCTCGGGACGGGGTCGGGTCGGGCGGGCCCTGGCGGGACGAGACATTGTCCCGTCCCGAGTTCGAGGCCCGCCACTGTTTTTTTTTTTTTTTAAGCGGGGTCGGGGCGGGCTCGGGACGGGGTCGGGTTGGGGTCGGGCCGTCCCGGCCCACTGGCCAGCCTTACTTAGGACTAGGGTGCTAACCTCATTAAGTGCATAACTTTATATTACTTCCTTTCCTCCTCTTTTTTTTTACCATGTGAAGTAAACATAATTGAAACATGTGAAGTACTTTAAGGGCATTTATCTTTTGTGTACTTGTGATTAATGCTCATAGTATAGCTGAACCTGCTTAAGTGTATAAACTGTGTTTTCTATGTTTGATTGGACCTGGTGTTGAAATCATGAAGTATGTGCATAGGTGTAGAGCTTGTTGTGATATACCTGTTTTCATGCCCATCTCATCTATCTTCCTCTCCTTTCTATTGTGTTTGAGTGAATTATTAGTGTGATATACATCCTGATATATAGGCTGTGTACCAAGTGTATTCAATATAGAAGGTATACAGGCTAAGTATATCATTGATGTATACCATTTGAAATGAACTGACTAATGTTTGTTCTGGGCTTGGTCCATTTATCCTTTCTTTAAAATGCTCTTCTAACTGCTGTGTATTAGTTGCGCTAGGCCCACTAGTTTGCCTCCTTTCTTTTATTTTGTATGACACTGCTCTTATTTGAAACGGGCTATCTCATTTATTGCATTTTGTTTCCTGTTTAATTGTGGATACCTATGGATATTGTTTGGGCCTTGCGATGACATTGCTCTTATATACATATATATGTTTCAGCTGTTTTGCGATATATGCATAAGATTATTTGTGAAAAATTTCTGTTTAAATTAGATAAGTTTTGGTACACTCTAACCGTGTCCTTCCTTTTACCCTCTCTTCTCCCCTGCACGCGTCGGATGGGCCACAAGCTTTATCCATATAGTTGGGACAAAGGCCCAACAGTTTCATTCATCGTGTCCGGAGTAGTTGTTGCGCATTGAAGGCCCAACCATGGGTAAAAATGGTTAACTGGTGGACTCGGTAGGCCCACCAGCCTAACTCTCCTATTTGATATAATTGCGGACTGTTTTGGAGAATAAAAAATCGGACTACTTTGGACTAAATTGAGCTATTTTTTGTGAAGACTTGGAAAAAACTTGGATTATGAAAACTGATTTCTGGACAAAAATGGACTAATTTTGTTATTCCTCTTCACTTTTAAAAAGGGACTACTTTTGGGTTAGGCCAAACTAAAATAACTTCTTAAAAAGAAAATCACTTAATGACTTAACTTTAAGTAAATGGTTTAAAGTAGAATATGGTTTGACCTTCACATAATAATAAAAGGGGGGAAACTTGGATTTTGATTTGAACCATAGCTTGTCATCTTAAATGGACTATGCTTCTTTTTCCAAGACTTTTAAAACATATAAGGATACTAGACAACCCATCGGACTAAATTTAGTGGGACTTTACTCAAATTATATTTCGAGTGTATCTTGGTCCGAAATTGGATTGGGTAAAAAAAACCCCTATATGAACTTTTCTAAGTGAAATTTAACTATTTGATTTTCAAAATATCTTCTTTCAGACTTGAAATAAAAATGAAATGATATGCTATGATTTTACATAAAATAATTACTCTTTAAGGCAATTGTTTACAATTAAACATGCTATAGAACCCGAAGATCAATCCTATTCTACTAATCCTTAATATCAAGGTGTCTAACACCTTCTCCGAGGATCACCAGAACTCTTATCTCGAACTCTGGTTTTTAAAGATTTTTTCACTGATTTTTTAATAAACCATTTTACTTGGTTTTTCTAATTTCACTAAAACATAGGTGGTGACTTTAAAAAAATATTCGAATAGTGTTCCAACAACCTCCTAGTATCTTTTATGCCTCGCATAAAAGTGAATTGTAACAAAGTTGTTACATTAGATACTAATTAGACAAACGTTCATCCTCGAATAAAAAAAAAAGAGAAATACGAAAACCAACGAGTAACCAAGGAATCTACACCATAGCCTCATGAAGTCTCAACAGTCAAGAAATATACCGACATACCGCTTGTTCACTTTATCACTCAAAACTACCATGGACTTAGCTCAACGATCCAAATTTTTATTTCTTCATAACCGAAATTCTTTCATAGTTTATTCTCTAATGTAATAACTGGTTCTACTCAAATTCAATGATTTTATCATAATGATACCTCTGAATGCATTTAATTGTTTCCTCCAATACCTCTGTAACCATCATAATCCTCTAGTTGTATCCCAAACCATAGTCCAATCCGTACCGATAAAATAGTTTGATTCTACTAATCTTCTTCCACAACTATCAAGGTCGTCTTTCGTACCAAGATTCCTTAAAAACACTTAGAAAAGCGTCGCACGCCCAAATCATGACTCTCTTTTTGCTAGAAAAGAATCCTTGCTTTATCTGAGAAAACTCTAAGAAATTACATTCAAAACTAATCTTACTCAAAGCCGATTATGCCATTTCCAGATCTGTTAGTTTTGTTTTGTCGAGCTGAAGTTACCGAGTCAAATCCATCACCTAATTCTTCTCAAGTCTTCAAATTACCATACAATACGCATACCTACTTATTAACTTATCGCGCCAAGCATGTAGAGAATCAACATGATCAACTCAATTACTTTCATAACCATTTGCACCTCCTAGATACATCTTCAAGTACCAGCGTAAACCACAAGAAATGTCTCAACAGTTGCCACCAGTAAAATATCATCAATTCTACTTGAAAACTTCAACGAGAGTCGATAACACTAACATACCTCCATTCCGAATTGAAATTCATCAAATCCAAGTCGGTGATTTACTAGAATACCATAAGTCCTCCAGGAAATATAAACATAGGCCACCCAGCCCCAATTGAACAATTCTAACCTGAAATAAAGTGCTCAAATTTCTAAATCATCGAAATCACCCAAACTGATTCCAAATATAAATAGTAGGCTTCACATAAGCCTGTGGTAAACTCTTTCACCTTATTCCTCTCGATAATCAATCATGTGCCGTCATCTCGACTCTAAAAGTTGAATTCTATACAAGTCATCTACTTAGTATTGAAGACTATACTTTCTGATTGAAATCTTCATGTTTCTGGTAAACTCAAGAAAAAAGCGTTATGATAACTTAACAATGTTAAGGAAATATATTTCACAAAAGGATCGACGGGGAGTCGGTAATAGTAAGAAGATCGATAAAGAAATCGGAGTGAGACCTCCAAGCAACAAGGATACCAATAAAAGGTAAGTGTACATGTAAAGAAGTGGTATTTAAGTTTCTAGAGCTAAAGATATAGATTATGATGTCGATAAGTGATGGCACCAGAAGTACGCTAAGACGAGGAATCTATGAAGGAAATTCCAATCGGTAATCTCTAAGTTAAGTGGTCGGACCGCGGATAGAAAAGAATTCTAGTACCAATTTAGGGGAGAAGGCCCGAAGTTAGCAACAAGAATGAATCCAGCTATGACTCGAATTAAGTATGCCAAGCCTTATGTTCTCCGGGAATATCGGTAAGGTGTTTAAAGATATATGAGTGGGAGTAAGCACAAGAGAATTCCGACATGGGTATAGGGAGGAGCAATGAAGAAATGATCTAAAGTAAACGATAAGGAAAAGAGCTAAAGAATAAGAATGAGTAAGCAAAAGATGAATGAATAGGTGGTGGAAAAAATTCGGACTACCGAATGAACTTCAGACCTCACAAGAAGAAGAATACTATGATCATAAAGTTAAGGACAACATTACAAAGGAAGACAAATCGAGGAACAATGATGATAACATTTACTAAAATACGGTTAGTATGAAGGGAATCCAGTGGATCAACATCTCACAAAAGTAAAGCCTTCGGCGAAAAAGGAAAGGGGATGACTCCTAGCATGATGATATCGGAAGATAGTATGAGTACATCAAAAATTTTCTTCGAAAAAACAGGTGTACAAGGAATACCCAATGAATGGATGGTCGAATGTGAAGTATAATCGATTTTGAGGTTACAAGGGGCAAGTACGTGCTCTTGGTATAAAAGAAATATCATTTTTGGGAGATCATGAGTCCAAAGCCTTTGGGTATAGTAGATGCTCAAGTAATAAGGGCAACAAAAGAAGAAACAACACCGAAAAGGAGAAAATGTCTTATTTTTAGTATTTGACAAAATGATATAAATTGAGAGAGGATACTTGAGCAAATGTGAGGTATAACTAAGGAAATGATGAGTCTATATCGGATTACATAACATCGCCCAATAAGTATAAAAACTCGAAACACTATAAGAAAAAAGAGGATCAAATGTAAAGAGTAGGAAAGTAATGGACCATAGGGTCGTATACTGTGGAACAACGAGAGTCACTAAAGAAGTCACAAAAAAAAGACCGCCCCAAAGAAGTAACAGATGGCTAACCATAATAGAAACCGGGTGATATCCCCTTGAAGTTATTGTTAAATGAATTATTCCTTATATTTGGAATTGAGGAGTGTCAAGACAAAGCATCTTATCTGAATCCCCCCTTAAGAAGTATTGTGAGATGGAGTAGAGATAATAATAGGAACCTTATCAATGATCTGAGGATTAAAGAGTATCAAGTAGCAACATTCGAAGAATAATGCTTTTGAAGTTGAGGTATTACGTATGGATTATTGAGTGAATTCGGGATCTTTAAGGACCATTATGTAATCGGAATATTAATGAAAAAAGTGACTCGTCAGTCTACACGGTAATTACTAAGTCTGGCTATACAATCAAAGTTTGATCAAAGGTTTATTTTGAAAAATATCTCAAGCTATTGTACAATCACTCATTAAGACAACCAACTAATCCAAGGACTAGTTTAAAAGAAGCCCTGAGTATTCAGAATTTCCATATGTCCCGTCCTAATATGACCAATGAAGATTTCAGGTCGGACTACTGGACCCAGGCCAAGGGTGAATGTATAGAATTTGGAGAAAATTTGAAATAAGGATTGATGACTAGTAAAAGACATACTGCCAGATCAATGAATTAATAATTATACACGGAAAAAGAATAGAACTCTTATCGATGTCACAAGAAAAGAAAGGAACCTGAAGTAACGATATCAGATTCGAAGAAACAAATTATGAAAGAATACTTAGATCAACGAGGAAATGAATTAAGAGATTTAGTGTTGAAAGCAAGATTCAACTTGATAAAGGAAAAAGATTATGTTTAAGAGTATTCAAGGTCATAATACTGAACCTAGTTGAAAAAGACAGTAACCAGCAAATAGAGCATAGTTCCAATTGGAGATGTTTATTCAGGAAATACTCCAAATAAGAGTGGAGAAGACATGTATGGATGAAAGGAGTTTTTGGACCAGTAGGCTGCTTAGAATTTATGTACCGTATAAGGACACTATCGTGAAGGAGAGAGAAGAAAAGTAGAGGAAAATGGATTCGAATAACTCCACTACTTTTATGTCCTCGACTTTGGCGGTAATCGTGCCACAATCTTTCATCATCATCTTATGCTTCGTGCCTATAAACACGGATATCTAAACTCCATCATAAGATGAACATTACAACATAGAAAGGAAGGATATAGCTCAAAGGTCAGAATACAATGGCCCATATGAGGTACAACCATAAGACAATTGTGTAAAAGAGAAGTACAACTATGTGGAAAATTGAGAATATACTAGCAATGTATGTCAGTGTAATCTGAACAAACGACACGATAATATAGTCCTTAGTTTGCAAACACTTTATTAGAATGGTCACAAAATATAAGAATCGCTCTACTCAAGTGATTCAAATTCTAGCCTTATATTAATATTCGTGTGATATAATTCCTTTATTCTATTCGATTTATCTATTTGGACCATGTACCCTCTGCAACCAATGTTTTTGAAGCAAACGTAATTAGTGCAACTTGGATGTCAACAAGAGATGTTAAGGTGAGTTATGGTTGAACCCTTTTTAATTTCTGCATGTATAAGCGGTCGTGTGAGGCCGATTGATGTTATTTTGATATTGTGTTGCCCTGTGTGGCATTGGATAGATGTTTAGGCTTCTTGACAGGTTGCGGATAGTCCTGTTTACAAAGGAAATTCTATCGAAATTATTGGAAACTTGGGGGTTAGAATATTTCAAACATTCGCGGGAGGGGGGGGGGGAAAGATGTTACACCCATAGTTTTGTGTCCCACCATGACGTCAATATATATCGAAGTCCCGAGAACAGGTACAATTTTATGGAAGCATAATGAAGGTTTACAGCTTGGTTATAAAGGTACCAGAGTGTTTGGGAGTTAAACAGATCGAAGGAAGTACGTTTTGATGAAAATGAGAAATTGGGCAACTTGACGGGACAGACGATGGACCGTCAAATACCCAGCCTGAGCCGTCAATCTCCCAGGAAGTTTGACAAGGAAAATTGACAGACCGTCTGAAGTTTGATTGTCCATCAAATGTACTATCTTTTTACGGCGGTGCAGATCTGTTACGAGTTTATATTGGGAAATTTCGATTCTTAACTCATTTTTTTCCAAACCCCAACCCTAATACTCTCTCTAAATCCTCTCTATCATACCCCCAACACCCAAAGTCGAAAATCAAAGCTAGTCTACAAGAATTGCGTGACAAACACGTGACCATATTAAGAATTGTCTTCTCCTTGGAATAATCTTGAAAGCAAGATAACCTATGGTTTTGGTGAAGATTATGATATATTAAGGTGAGTTTCATCCTTCTTTACTTATGGTTGTGATTAATTGTTGATTTGGAGAAAGTTATGAAAAAGTAGCAAGATGAAAACTTCGCAAAAATTATGAAAATCTTCGAAATATGAATTGTTGGATTGTTTTTCCCTTCGTATCAGTTCAATTAGGTGATGGAATTAATTGTGTATGTTATGTATTAAGTAAAGCTCGGTTTGAAGGATTGTGAAGTTGAATCACATAAGATTTTGCATATAAGAAAAGCTTAAAGAATCACATATGCTAAAATTGTCGAAGGACACCTAAATGAGTTTCTATAGAAATTGTGTTTTGATTAAAGTGTGGGATGGAATTGCATAAGCATTCCTCGTAAATAAATCTATGAACCCGAGATGGTCAAGATTTGTGATAAGATGTCTAAGTGAAGTTTCTCTATGGAATTTAAATTCGGTATTGATGTCAACTTGTTGTGTGATGTAGATGACCACCCGTAAGAGGAGCGAGGACTTATAGAACGATTGTAGCAACAAGGAAAAGGTATGTTAAGGCGCACTCTTTCATTCTCTTGGCATGATCTATGAATAAGTATAACCATAATGACGTCCCTTCAAAAAGGAACTCTACTCATAAATTTGAAGCTTGTGATTACTTTCGTATATTATTGCAACTTATGACTCTTGTTGTTCTGTTTCGAAAGCATCTCCCCAATTTGATAGTCTCTTGAACCCTATATTTTCTTATGATCATTGATGACTCTCAGTTAGTGAGACAAACACCATTACATAATGATAATCGGAGGATAACGACCTTGAGTCACTCCGATTGGTTTCATAAGTCCCCTCATAGTCTGTCTTGCATTGCACTTATATATATATGTAGAAATTTTCTTACCGAGCCGCTCTATAGTCTATCGGGTACGACACATAGATGTGTACCCAGCTGTAGTAGGTGATATTATCGGGTCCCATATTTAGGTCAGGTACGACTGAGTTCTCATCGAGGTCGGGTATGATATTTATGTGTTATGACATGATTTACCTCACATAGAGGATGTATATTACTTTATATGGCCCCACTGAGCGTCTTGATTTTTACATACATGTAAACATTTAAATGATTGTGTCATGTAGGCCTAAGAGACTTGTTATGAGTTTCAGGGTGACTTTTGTACCCTTATCTCTTAGGATATGCTTTATGTATATATTAGTTATCTGCCTTACATATTCAGTACATCTTTCATATTGATGTCTATTTTCAGGGACACTACGTTTCATGCCCGTAGGTGCAGATAGAGCAGCAGATGATTTCCTCACAATAGGACTTGACTCAACTGGAGTTTGTGATACTCCTTTCTTCCAGAGCTATGCAGTGAGCTGATAGGTATGACAGATATACATATATATGTAGTTGGGTATGGCATATCCCTATCCCGACCAGTTGTTTTTAGTACACTCTTTAGAGGCTTGTAGATAGTGTGTGATATATGGTAGTCGTGTGTAGCCTTGTCGGCCTCTGCAGTAGATTTATTATACTTGCGATAGCCTTGTTGGCCTTGTTATAGATATGTATAGTTTGGGCATTTTCTAAGTGCATGTGGCTATGTCCTTATTCAGTTGAGTATGTGTCATAGGCCTTATTAACCCATGAGTTATGGTATATCTCTCAGGTACCAGGATCGGTACGCTCAGGTCTTAGGACGCCGCATGCCGGCCACCTCCCCCCCTCCCTCATAAGGTTGGGGTGAGACAGTACATACTAGCACAGTACACACTAAGCTACCATAGAATACCCAACAAACTTGAAATGAACACATAAATTACCTTAACATCATCTAAACAGCTCATATATAACCACCAACTCTCAGAACTAACAAGATTGAGTATCAAGCCAATTAAAGTAACCCATTATATGATTAAACAAGTTTTTAAGTCAACATGGCGATCATCTAATCATGTTTATAGTATCTAACAATATCAACAATAGCCTAAACAACACTAACAATCATAATAATGATCATACATAGTGGTTTCTACCAAAACAGGCTTATTATTGAACTAATGCACACAAATAACAAGTAGTCTTAAGCATGCTTGATATTAGTATAATAATCACTAACACCCATCAGATCACATTTAACAGCTAGCTTAATGATCATGAATAACTAATAGTGATACTAAACATGTTTTAATAGCTAACTAGATAACCTTAAACAATCATAGGTTAACCAAACATACTTGAAGTTAACCTAACAGGATCAAGTAGCCACTAAACTAAGCTGGAGCATGTTTAATAACAAAAAATGAAACTAACAATCTCTAAACATGCTCAAACCAACACTCAAGACACATAATGCATATTGCAACAATTTAAATTAAATAAGAAATTAAACGAGAAAAGAATCACCTTGTATGAAGGCAACCCCTAAAGATCAAGGGGAGCTTGAATTTTCAATTCGAGGATCTCGAGCTCGCAAACACACGAAGAAAAAGAGGGTTTTAATAACTAACGATCAATTATTCTTAAATTAAACATGATTACAATTGAGGTGTAATTTCATTATCGTATTTAATTAACATTTTTCCTTAATTTGATGGTGTGGAATATTAATTCTTTAATATTGAAAATTCTTTTAAAATAATTACATTTATAATTGTTGGTTAAAATCCCAAAATTATGATTAGTGGTCAAAATTATGTAAAATTAGGACATGATATACAATATATATATACCAAGTGATATTTTGTCAAATGGAATGACAAAATACTCCCGAAGTAATTTTGTAAAATCATATTCGCCATGTGAAAAGAATATTTCACTCGTCTGTGACTCAGGATCTCTGAATAATTAAATAAAATTATTGGATGATAAAAATTATGTGTCAATAATAGTCTCATAGTTTCTAAGGACTTCCATCATGATTTTCAAAGACTTAGATTCTGCTGAGCAAAATAGGATGGTATCATCTACATATGATAGATGATTTATCTGTGGACTCCACTTTGGGAGCCCATACCCTCTGAATTCTATTTTCTCATGCAGCTGATTTAATCCCCTTGCAAGCACCTCTAAAGAAATTATGAATAAGGTAGGAGACAAGGGGTCACCCTGCTTCAACCCCCTTGTGGAATGGAAAAAGCCATGTGATTTCCCATTTATTATTACTGAATACCAGTTGTTTGAAACCAATCTACACACCATATCTATAATTACTTCAGAAGATACAAATTTCCTCAATACCTTGGTTAAAAAGATCCATGACACCCTATCATGGTCACACATTCGTATCACAGTGACACATCTTGTACCCTACCGCGCAATGTCAATAACAAACCACTTGCGTACGAAATTAAGAGTGTGATCCCACCATTGGTGATAGAATAGAATGAGGAAGTTTCAGAGACCAATTAGAATTGGTCAGATACTAATTTTGAATGATGTAGCATGAAAGGAAAGACAGAACAGAAGTTTCGTAAATGTCCTATAGCTTTTGAGGATGGGTACGGACGCCTACGTACCAATTCACAAAACTCTACTAGACATTACTCTTGTACTCGTGAGATCGATGAACCTAGAGCTCTGATACCACCTTGTCACGACCCAAATCACGAGTCAAATGGCACCTATATTATCCCTTCGGTAGGCGAACCATCCGTAAAATCCATTTAATAATAATTGAGCATTTTGGAATAATAAAGAGAATTATAGAGAAATAAAATTACTCCATTTGAAAATTATAAAAATCAAATAATCTTTAGATTACATCTTTTCCCAAAACCTGATCTGACTTGTACAAGAGCTACTTTGAGTACAAATGAAAAGAAGAAACAATGATACAACTGCCTTTAAGTAATAAGGACAGTACAACCATAGATGAAGACCAGGGGCGCTGATAGATATGTGGCCCGCCCTAAGCCTCCACGTACTCCAAAGGTTGTAACCTGGGCCATTCACTGAATCTGCATCCACGTAAAAGATGCAAAAAGTGTAGTATGAGTACACAACATACCCCGTAGACATCATAGGCCAACAACGATGGATAACACATAACATATATAAAAACCAAGTTGACTCACGGTATCCTAGATACTACGTAATAATTTCTAACACATAAGTCACCCTAATACCTAGCAATTATTATTTAACACTAAGTCATCTAAGAACACAAAAATGCATGTACCATCTATCGGAAACAAGTCCACCACCCTCCATCTAATGTTCTGAACCCAAACTCAATATATCCACGTAACATCAATGGGTCCCAAGTATGGGCAATCATACTCTTAAGGGAAACAACTCATCACATACTATTCACATAAGCACACAATTTGACACATATTCTACTTCATAGACTTATATTGCCTCTAACTCACAACCTAGTCAGATGCCACACGTTTTAACCCCTTATGTGTACAAGTTATTGATTTTCCCTATCACTTTGAGTAAATGGATACGTTCATGAGTCTCAATTTTTAAGATCACTTACACACAGATAAACTCACACATAGCGATACTTACGCTACCAAGTGTGGTGTTTAATTAACGGTTTAGCCTTTGTTAATCAAGAAATTACCCTTCCAAGGACTCAATTTTCATTTCCATAAATAAGAAACCGGTACAGATTCTATTGCTCACATCAGTAACAGTGAAAACACAAACTATTACCTATTCATACTATCTATTAGCACATAACAACAAACACATCATCAAACAATTAAGAATGTGATGCAAGTGGAATGAATGCAATTATATGAATATGATGTAATACAATGCAATGGCCATCTTCCAAACTCGGTATACACATTCTATCAGACTTTGCCATTTAGTAATGACACATGGGGGACTCGCGAAGTCCATGTATCGCTCACAACCAGCCGAAAATACCTCGGTCTAGCTAGAGCCTTCGACTCATTTGTTGAGATATATCAATCATCATCATCTCAGTATTTTCAAACCATGTCATAACAATATCATTACCTTTGTTTCCAGTCTCAATGGACCAACAACATTCCATACCTCTCCATGTCAATATCAGAATAACATGAGTGTATGAATGCAACAATAATAAGACAAGTAGTCGTGTAGTATAAGATGCAATCAAGTTCAAGAGATGAATAACACATGCCTCGAAATTATCAATAACACATAATTCCACATAATTAGTCTTTCATATCAGGATGCATATGTGATGAGTAATTTCTCCAATAGCACAAGTAATATAAAAAATGGCGACAAGCCCATGTAATGGCGGCAAGCCCACATAACAACAGTCATAATCAACCCTAAGGATGATTCCCCAAAAATAGTTCTGCATTGGTACCCATCCATCCAAGCGCTCATCACATCCACTAAGGGAGGACCCCATCATGCCCAATATCCCTCAATAGTTATATATACTACATGTATCTATCAGAGTTTAATAGAGAAAATTGTAGCCTACCTCAAAGTAGAGCAGGTGCCACGAACTAACCCTCAGTCAAGGCATTGACCTTGCAAAGTGCCTCCAATCATTCATAGTATAATATTATAGAATCTACATCAGTAAGTTTTCATCCGAAACTCATTAGAATGGACCTCGGGATCTGCGCCACCCATCCCCGCGTATCACTAACCCCATACAAAATCACGAGAAGGGTAAAATAGATAGATAACAGTCTTTATCTAAAAATGACCAGATGGGTCATTACATCAGATACCAATTAAAACAACGTTCGTACTCAAATGGAAAGAAATGAACAGGGAAACATACTAGAAGAAGTGAACAAACCATGAATACTGAGTCCCATTGGATGAGGGTCTTTATCTAAAAATGCCTCCACTGAAGCTATCTCGTTCAATCTCAACTCTGTGGGGTTGATGAAATGAGAAGGATAACCATATGATTTGTTAGAGGTATTATAGTTCGGTGAAACAAGGCAAGAGGTGGTTCTTCTTGGGCAAGCATCATTTAAGGACCCTTGAGCGAGTTATCAGTCAATAAGGACATTAAAGATGGTAGATAAATGGTAGATGTTGGCTAATTCAAGTTGTGGACTGCATTCAGAGATTGAATTAAGGATCGGTAATATAGGCTGTAACCAGGAGAAGTTAATTTACTATAAAAATTTTGGGTATCGATGTTGGGTTGGTAAACTCATAAACCAAGATGGAAGAGGGATTCTCCAGTTAAGGGATTTATGTCAAGGACTGGTATCAAATCGTATGAGAATGTTAGTACGATTGTGTGAACGGTAAGTAAGGATTGCCCTACTAATTATTTACCAGCGCAATGGTGGTTTGGGATATTACATCGGCAATAATAAATGACTTTGTTAGAGTAACAGGGTTTGGTCGGTACTTTATGGTGGAAAGGATTCGTGAAGGATTGTTCATATGATGTGCTAGATTTAGATAAGTATCTAGTTTTGAGGTTTGAGAGAGGTAAGGAAAACCTTTGATTGTTCGTGTTTACTGCTTACTACTATCTCCATGAATTGACTTTGATATTCTGCAAGAGTTATAATACCTCGATACATCCCTTGAGTGGGTTTGGGTGATTTTTCGTTGATAATATTAAGCGTGATTGTGAATGGGATATGGAAATTGGAGAATCGGGGTAAAGACAATTTATGTTCTTAATCTGAGAGGATTAAGTTTCATCTTCAAACATAGGATTTGAATTTGAAGCAACGAGATTACTTTAGTCAGGTATAGGTTATGGTGGTGTTATCTTGCATCATTCAGATGGAGTGTGATTGTTAAGTATGCTTGAAGAAAGAAGTTTATGGAATTTGACTAAGTGGTATTATGAAGTGTCATGGGATTTTGCGATCAACAACTGGTGAGATGAAAATTTCAGATGATTGGCATGATCACATAGATAGAAGGTAGGCTTGCATTGTACTAAGGTGGATAATTTTATAGCATTCTTGAATGAACGGGCTAGAGTTGATAAATAAGAAGGAGTCTTGAAATCTTATCATTTAGAAGTTAAAGTCATATTTTTTAGGTGAGACTGTGTTTGTGATAGTAGACTATGTCGAAGCGTTACTGGCTGGATAACATGATTGAGTATTTCAAACATTAATGACTTTGGAGTATTTTTGCGTGGTAAAGCACTTGAATTGCAAGATTTGATACTTTTGAATTTGCTAAAGGCGTAAAGAGGCATTACAATCAGAAATTCAATAGTTGTGAAGGGAGAGTACGATGTTGTAGGTCTTACGTTGAGGCATTCAGAATGGGGAAAGAGTCTAGCGAAAGCATAAGAATGATAATTCGATGTATTTTGATTTATTAGATTTGTGTAACTAGTATGAATTGAGAAATAAGAAGATTTAAGTTATAAGGTATAGTTCCTTGGTACTAAGTTGATGACTCGGGTAGAATTCAACTTTTGAACTTGGAAATGACAGTGGTTGAGTACTCACTAGAAAAGTATTAGCATTGGTCACTACAGACCTATGAAAGGTCTGTATTTGGTTTTGTAAGGGTTTGAAGTTAGTTTGGGTGACTATTGGTGTTATTCGGGGAGTTGTACACTTTTCACCAGGTAATGCTAGGTGGCTTATTGGTAGATTACTAGAAATAGTTAAGGTTACTCTAGTAACCCATTTTTGAAGATTTTAGTTTAAGATAGAAATGTGGCAGGTTTACCCAGCTTATTTAGTTTGCAAATAGATTTGATAATATTTTGTTGATGGAAGGTATCTGGACAGTTTTAATGGTTTGCGCAGGTACTGAGTGATGTATTGAGGAGGTACAAATGAATATGAGAAGTCTTTGGGGGTGATAAATTGAGTTTCTTTATATTCGGCATAGCAAGATAATCACTAGGGTGATGTACATGGTATGTTGCGTGAAGGTTTAGAAGGAATTGGATGACGAGTTTTGACTTTGTATTTTAAGATTGACAAAACAAAACTACCAGTTTCGAATTAGCGTAATCGGGCTTGGATAAGATCATATTTTGGTGAAAATACATAGAATTGGCTCGAAACAAGTACAAATTCTTTTCTAGTAAGAGGGAGTCATGATTTAGACTTGCGGTATGTGACAACGTTTTTTCTATGGATTCATGGTGCTGAAGACAACTTTGGAAGGTTTGGAAGGAAGATAAGTAGAATCAAAGTATTTCACTGGTACAAGTTTAGCAATAAATTGAGACTGTAGCTCAAGGATTGTGGTACCTATGATGAAAATTGTGTAACCAATAAATTGCGTTCAAAGATGTGGTAATAATCAAAATCAGGGGATTCGAGCGGAGTCAGTTCAGATATACAAGAATCAGTTAGGGTGGAATTTTCATTCATGAAAAAATGAGGTTTGGATTATGGAGCTAAGCTAAAGGAACATTTGAATGATAACGTGAACAAGCGGTACTATCAGCATGATTCTTGCATGTGTGGGCTTTCATGAGGTTTATGATAGAGATTTTTTGGCTACTTGACAACTTTGATACTTTTCTCTACCATTCGAGGACGAACGTGTGTTTATGTGGTAGATAATGTGATGACACACTTGGTTATTTTGAGCTTTTAGACTTCTTTTCCCCAAAGTACCCTTCCTGTATTTTCGTCTTGGCATTTATGACTTACGGGATGAGTGACACGGTTCCCGAGGTAATCGGGTGAGTTTCAGACCATGTTTAGCAAAATTAAAAGTTCTTAAGTTAAGAAAATGAGGAAGTTTGATCAAAGTCAATATCGGGGGTAAATGGGTCTATGTCAGAGTTTTGTCGATTCCATGAGGTCTGAAACATGATTTATGACTTCGTCGAGTAGTTAGTTCGGGTCTCGAGGCGTTCAGGTGGGATTTGAGTCATTGGTTGAGATATTAGTTAAGTTAAGGATTTGGAGTTGACCACGGTCAACATCGGGTCAAGAATACCTCTTTTCGGTGTTTTTAGTGCACGAGTTTGTTTGCGGTGTGTTTTAGGACTGAAATGTATATATGATTTGTGTCCGGGACGTTCCGAATGAGTTTTGGATGCTAAAACTAAGATTTTGCAATTGTTGAATTTTATGGCCCAACAATTCTTACCGGTTATTTCCCTAATTTTGTCCATACATTTTAGACTTCTTTTAAAACATCAAAATATCATATCTCTAATCTTAAGGTCAAATTGGGTGATTCAAAATGTTATCTTGGATGGAATTTGGTAAAAAATATGTTGTGCTTGTCAAAGGTGTGTTTCGTGATCATCTAGCATTTGATTCGGGCTGGGACAACAACTGTATTTTTTTCACTTGTTTTGGAATTGAGTCATTTTTTCTCGAAAGTTTGAGACCTCGAAATGAGGCAATTTCTGTCACGCCTCAATCTTAGGAGGCGTGGTTGGCACTTGGTGTCTTACTTGACCAGATCGTACCAATATATAATTTATATTGTTGACACCTAGTCTTTACCCTCCATAAATTTTATTTAATTAGTGGTACTTCTTGAATTAGTAATAGAGTGAAATATGCGTTCTTTTAAGTCAAAATGATTTTACAAATTGATGCCAGGTACATTTTGCCATTTCATTTAAAAAAATATCATCCAGTACATCATTAAATATTACTGACATAGTTTTACATAATTATTTCGATTTTTAAATATATTTATCATAAATTAAAGTCAAAATAGTGGAGACGGTTATTTAATTAATTGTTTAAACCAAACAATGGTTGGATTAATAAGTATTTTACTCTGTTTACAATCAAGAAGTTTAATTAATTAAATTCATTGTACATTGAATCTCAGGTTTTATAGCAATTTAGCTTTAATTTCAATTGTTATCAAAACTGATCACAATTGAAATTGATTGATTCTTACATTACTTACGGCTACAATTGACAACGGTTAGCTAATTTTTAAATTATGATTATGGCCACATTTGCAACATATTTATTTTATTTGGTTCTTTTAATTTAGGAGAAATTGGGCTAAACCCTTAAAGTTTGGTCGAGCTAAGTCCAAAACGGACCAGACCCGGCCCACTCCGGCTGTTAAACAACCAAAACCACCCCACCCCTTCTCATTTTCCCCTTTCGCAATTTAGAGGTTCCTCTTTCTCCTACGTCTGAATCATTGGCCAAAAATGGCAACGCCACCACGCATGCTTGTCCGTCTCAGTTTGTGCTCAACCATTTCGGGTAAATGCATTAATTGTCATTGTCTTCTCCATCTCTTTTCCGTTGTGGTACAACCACCAAGGTGAGGTTGCCCCTCTCTTTCCTCTGCTTCGGTTCTTAACAAATTTCGTCCATTTGTGATTTTGAATACTCACATTGATTGGTTTGCTACGAATTGGAGGGAATTTTCTCCTCAATTCCACTTTTCAAAAATGGATTCTATGTTGTGTGAAACCCTAAATCGGGGTCCTATATAAGGAACCCCTTGGGTACTATTTTAGAGGTCCCGTTTCGAGAATTCAAAAGTTATAATTTGAAATCTTGAGTTTTAGTTGCAAAGTTTGTTTACTTGGGGATTTGATTAGCTCAGGACCCCTAACTAGCCAAAAGTCTCTTTTTTCCTGAAATTATTTTCTTGCGTGGCTGTGTGTGTGATTGTGAGGTGAGCAAGGAAGTGAAGGATTCCACTTCACCCCCAGCTCGACTAGGCTACCCTCCCAAAAGGTAAATTTCTCTCCATCTCTTTTTATTACAGTTTTTTTAGGTAAATCACTATGTGTTTGGTTGATTGATTGATCTAGTAACTTATTTGATAGGGTGATTAGCTTGAATCATGAAATGAATCTTGATTTTCTGGGTTAGTTCTGTTAAACAACCTTCATAATTGATTGTATAATCATCTTCTATATGACTAAGTATATATTGACTAATTAATCAAGATTTAGAATGAACTTACTACATTGTCTAAGAATCAACCATGTGTGCTAGCTGTTATGTGCTGAGATGACTAAATTTTGTATAGCCGCATAAAACAATTTAAAGGCATTAGAAATGGATCTAGGTTAATATGTGATCACTTAAAGACTAATATTATGAAGTTCTACTCTGCAATAACTTGCATAACTATGTGATGCTTGTATAACTCCTTCAAACGTTGAAATAGGTTAAGGCAGGTTGTGATAAGTGGTAAATGAAGTCTATTGAGTTAATCTTGCATTTAACCTAAGTTTAAGTTGATCATGGATCTGTTAAGTTAGTTTAAAGAACCAATATGTTGTTAGGAATAGCTCTTAACTTCATTTTGATGTTGCACTGCATCATTAGCTCATTCTCGCCTATAGATTGGATTTTAGACTAAAAATGACTGAAATATGTATTATATCTGAACCTGTTTATTTTACCATGTATCTCTTGAAAAGATTTTGTGAATAGTCTCAACATAAGTCTCTTTTAAGCATCTTGAGTTTAGGATGAAATATATAGTGGTTTCATGTTGATTGTTATATGTCCTGTCCCATTAGAGAGTCGAGAAATGTAGAATCTGAACTAACATTGTCTTGTTCCATCACTGTTGTCTCAAGTAATAGTTTAAAATTTGGATAATCTAAGTATAAATAGGACCAATCTTGAACTAGGAAGAAGATCCTCATTTGTCAGTCTTTCATGAATTATTTCATTCTTGCATTTCCCCTCTATGCTTGTTGTGCTCTCCTATGTGAACAACATGAATTAATGATCACCTGATTCTTGTTTCTGTGGAGAAAATCATGTTTTAGCTCATTTTGTCTTCACTACTGTTAGTTGGTTTAAAGGAAATGACCAGAAACCTAAGCAGTCAGTTGGATTTATTTGAACAAGTATGACTACTTGTGTTTGTTTGTCATTTTGTGAAGAGTAATGTGTTGTTTTCAGCCTTGCATCTCCTCCTAAGTCTTATGTTACACCTGTCTATAGCCCTAGTATGGTAGGATGATGTAGAACTAAAGTGTAAAATCCCTGACCTATTTGAGATCCTTGGGATAAAATGTTGTGTCATCATGAAATATCCTCATTCCTTAGGTGAAAAATGAATGCTCTCTGAAAATATTGAACCCTTGTTCTGGATGTTCTGACTTTGTGAGTGATTGTATCCGATCCCTACTGCCTAGTCTATGAAATGTGTGCTATTTTTCATCTTCTGGAATGCGTGAACTACTTGCTAGACATGCTAATGGACCAACTTATCTCTGTTTTAAGATTGTTTCTAGGTTGTAAGATGTGAAACCTTAATTGCAACTCTGAACTGGCTTACCTTTTGTATATGGTCTAAACCTAGTAGAGTTAATAAGCCTATTAATGATTTGTACAACTTTAGGGGGATAGCATGAAGAATGTGGTTACTTTTTTGTCTTTGCTTGATGTTTAATGTAGTATCATGCTTATAGGATTTAGATAACAATAATGATGTTTCCTTGTGTTATCTGTCTTGCTGTGTGAGTGGAGTATAGGTGTCACATGTTTGGGAAAGGGTATGGAATGCTGTCCCTGAGTTATGAGCTCCAGATGGACTTTGAGTAACCCAACTCAGTCATATCAGGGCTGCTCTAATTCAGGGGTTCTTCCTTGTCATGACACCAAATTGTGGGAACCCTCTGAGGTATTATGTGTGTGATATAAAAATCACACTTAGTATCCAATTCTTGTTCTCTTCCCTGACTCTGATGCGCTACAAGATATGCAGAACCTGTTATAAGTCTACGAAATGAACCCTTTGAATCCACTGACTTGTCCTTGGCAAGTGACTAAGCAACATGAATGTGTGTAAAGCCCTTGACTGTTTGAAATAAAATAATGAAATTGTCCTGTGTTTGTCTGGTCTATGTTGGTTCCTTGGTTGTTGTTTGAAGTGATATTCATGCCTAAAATTAGGGCAGGCCAGGTCGGCCCGGTCCCGCCCCGAAACCGAGTAGTTAATTTTTTTTTTGCGGTATCGGGACTCGAACCGGGACGGGACAATGTCTCGTCCCGACCCGACCCAATCCTGCTTGTCCCGGCCCGTTCCCGCCCGAAATCTCCCCTTTTGCAAAAATAACCGTTGCACCAACGACCATTTTACATTTTGACCGTTGTGCAACGGTCATTTTTGGCCTCCCCCTCCCCCAACCCCCCTACCCCTTTAATATTTATTTTTAACCCATAAGTTATTATATTTACACTTTAACCCAATTTTTCAACTATAAATACCTCATTTTCTCTTCATCTTTCTCACAAATCTTCCAACAATCTCTCTAATCTCTTAATCTATATCTCTACAAGTTTACATTGTCTACTAAATATTCAATTTTATTTATTCATTTGAGAATTGGGAGTGAAGTTGGTAACTAGCTTGAGGATCTTCCATCGAGCAAAGTTTCAATTTTCAACCTCTCGATTACACGTCGACATTACGTCGGCGTTTGGTACATTCATTCCTTCATTAAATTATTATTGTTTGTTTATTTTATTTAGCGCACTTAATTTCATTTACTTTAATTATTTGTTAGTATAATTATAAATTTATAATGGAAGGATTTAAACATATGCTTACGGGTAGGGGTCAGGCTTCTTTTAGTAGGGGCAACAAGGGCAAGGGTACTTCTTCTAGTCATCCTATTCATACACCATGATGATTTTGTTGATACTAAACATTTTTCTACAATACCATTAGATTTAGACGATGAGCTATTTTCTGAAATTCAAGAAAACTTTAATTTAGACGATAATCTAGATGATACACCCACTAATGTTGATGACAACACACCCACTAGTGCACCTTCAACTGAAATGCCTCTTATTCCCCCTAGTATGAGACGAGGTCTAGCAAAACGATCATTAAAATCAGATGCATTGATATTTTTATAGGGACGTAGAGAATCAAGTAGCTAGATGTAAAATTTGTAAAGATGTTTTAAAATTTAAAACTAGAAAAGGTCACGGTGGGACGGAGGGTTTAATGAGACACGTAGTAAGGGCTCATCCAGCTAGGTATGCCCAATACGAGGCTTCAAAACTGGGTGCGCAAACGCCCGCTCCATCGGGATAAGGTTCACATACTGATACTGTCCCGGATCAAGTACATGGTCAAATTAACCATATGACTGGGGGAATTGTAGGCCCTAAATACAATAATCATATAGATAGGGAAGCAATAGAAAAATTAGTTGTGGATGGTTTGCCTTTTTCATTTCCTTCATCTCCCGATTTTATTCATTACATTAGAGATTTGTATAATCCTGCTTTTAACGGTTTTCCTAGATCAACTGTTAAGAGAGATGTATTTAAATTTGCACATGAATATCAACATTATTTACGTTATTCATTATATCATTTTAATGACAAAGTGGCTATCACTTCTGATATAGGCCGTAGTACTAATAGCCATGATTATTTAACGGTAACTTGTCATTGGATAGATTATAAATGGTCTATGCAAAAACGTATCTTAACGTATAGATATATAGATGATAGGCACACTGGTAATTTTATTGCAGAAAATATTTATCATGAGATTATTACGGAATAACCGATAAAATTATGACTATTACATTAGATAACACTTCTAACAATTACGCTATTACAATTTTAAAATATAGTTTAACTCCATCTTTTCCAAATCATTTTCATATAAAATGCGTGTGACATATATATAACTTAATTGTAAAGGATGATCTATTACTTTTTGAAGACATTCTTAGTAAAATACAATTTGCTATAAACTTTATTTTTAAAAATAATAGAATACAACGAAGAAAAGAATATAAAAAAACTTGTCACGATTGCCAACTACCTTGTAGAAAAATCTCAGAAGAAGTACCCACTAGGTGAAATTCTTTATACGAGCAACTACTTGTTGCTTATGATTATAGAAAATCTATAACTTTATTTTTTAACTCTCATAATCAAAATTCAGCTTATATGGTTGTAGATAGCGATTGGGTAAATTTTTTTGAACTTATTGTATTTTAGAGAAATTTTTTCAAGCAACAAAAGAATTTTTTGGTATATATTATCCTACTATTTCAACTATGTTGTTTTATATAGCTCTAATATTTTTATTACTTACTGAATATATGGAAAAATCAGCTTACATGACAACTATTAAAAAAATATTTATTAAAATTAAAAAATATTTTATTTCTATTCTCATTATTTATATTATTGGTGTTGTATTAAATTCGACTATTAAAATAGACGGTACTAAATCTCTTATTGAAACTATTTACGATTGTATAGAATTATTACCACATCCAAGTCCCAAAAATCCAAATCACCCATCACCTATTGAACAAATTAAAGAAGAAGTGTTGTCTAGCGTAGAAGATCAATGCAAAAAAGTATATAGGTTTTACCAACAAGAAAGTGTCGGTAACCTATCGGCTTCCATACCATCTTCTTCTTCTTCAACACAATCTCACAAAAGACATGTTGTTTCTGCGGCTAGTATTGAAAGCCTCAGAAATAGAATGTGCGGTCGTACCGCTACTAACCAAATTAGCGAGTTTGATATTTTTGTTTTGCAGGATTCTGTACCGTACCAAGCAGTTCTCAATGGAAAAGGACGTGAAGATTTGCTGAAATACTGGAGGGGTATGATAAGACATTTCCGACACTTTCAATGATGACCCGAGATGTTTTGAACATTCAAGCATCATCAACTACATCTGAAAGCGCTTTTTCTGCCGGCATATATCAAATAGGAGACCACAGACACTCATTAGCCGGAGACAGCTTGGAGATTGTAGTATTATTCAGAGATTGGATACAAGCGGAGCGGAGAAGGTGCTGTCAACCGGAGATCAACGAAGAAGAAGACGAAAACTACAATGAAATCTTATCCGAAGGTGGTGGAAGCGACGTGGATCAATTTGACCAACAAATACCAATTCCAACCGAAGAACCACAGGAAGTTATCAAGAAACTAGAACATGTTTTTTTAATAATGTAATTTTTTTAATTGCAATTTTATTATGTAATTTGCAACTTTTGGACAACACCACAAAGTTGCAATTTCGACAATTGTATTTGTATTACAAAAAGTTCATATGTCTATTAAATAATATAAGAGGCACAAAAACAACGTTGGAATGTTTTTATTACACTATCTTGTCTTGTTTAATTATTGAGTTTTTTATACATATGTTGTTAAAAAATAAAATAGAAAAAACCGCCCGAATTCGGATCCCGACCCTGCCCCGCCCCGATCCCGACGGGATCGGGATCGGGACTTCGGCAAATCCCGCCTGACCCGCCAGCCCCGACCCCGCCGCCTTCACCCGTCCCGCCCCAACTCAACCCCGTCAAACTCGGCCCGCCAGTCCCGAGCCCGATCCACTGCCCAGCTCTACCTAAAAATGACCTCTTCCAGTGTTTGAATCCATGTTTTGAACCTTTCTTCTTGATTGTAACTTAAGCGTATGAGGATGTGACAGTTTGTTTAGGATAGTATCCTCTAGGATTAGTGCTCGTCTATCTGAACTACTTCTGAGTAGGAATTAAAATCCTTTAGAACCAAATATTGAATTTGTTAGCTCACTAGGCTGATCCATCAAACCTGCTTAAAGTGTAGTATGCCCAATCTTTAATAAAAAATAAAATTTTGCTTCCTTTTAATAAACTGCTTATGAGAACTAGGCTTACTGTCTGATTGTGTTTATCATATCCCTATCTTCACTTTGCAAACTATCATTACCAGCTTGATAAATCTCCTGGATTTGAAGATCAAAACTAAATGTTTGAAGCCACTAGGGCTTTGTACGTATCTGAAAAATTACATGTGGGCATTAGAAGTATGCTGCTCATCTTGTATGTTTGCCTGAGTGTTTTTTGTCTGGTTCTTCTATGTTATAAGTTGCCATGTTTTGAGAAACTGAACATCTGCATCCCTCTTTTCTTCCTTTCTTCCAAACCTACATCGACTGGATTGTTTAAATCTTGGTTTGTGGTCCTGCATATCTATATTTGCCTAAGTTATCTATCTTTGCAAGAATGTCTAGTGAATGATCTCACCTGGCCAGATATACTAGCAATATGCAGAGTATAGGCCTGTTGTATATCTCAGGTATACCAGGTGTATGTTCACTACATATCCAAGCATATCTAGGTTATATGAGTTAATTTAGGATAGTATATCATGTGTATGTCACTTTATTCTCTTATCCTTTTGCATTTAAAGTTATTTTGACCTGATATACAGGATATACCTCTAGGTATACACTGTTATATATGTCCAAGTATGTAACAATGCATATTATGTATATCATGTGTATCTGATAGATAGTTAAGCACATTGGGTTGTTTACATTAAATTGTCGGGCTAGCCTATGTATTCCCTTCTTGCATAATAGACACGTCCCTTTAGAACTTAATAGTGTTTGGGCTTATTCACGTTGGACTTCTCGAATGGGCTTGCTTGTATTGATTTTTTCCTTCTTTTATTTGTTGTGTAATATATTGGGCCTTGTATTTTTTGAAACTATTGAATGATTTCTCATGCACTATAACATGTATAGAGTTATATTTGAGACAGTTTAATTGTCTTTACGTGACGAATACTTTGATTAAATTAGTCATTAAGTGTAGATGCTCTCTAACCTACCCCTCTATCCCAAAAAAGTTGTCTTACTTTCCTAATTAGTTTGTTCCAAAAAGATTGGCACATTTCTATATTTAGAAATAGATTAATTTTATGAGATGATTTACAACTACACAAATATCTTAGGCTTGTTTATGACCATACATTTCAAAAGTCTTCCTTTATTTCTTAAACTCCGTGCCAAGTCAAACCAAGACTCTTTTTGAGTTGCTCTTTTTGAGTTGGAGGAGTATATTTTTCTTTTCCCCTTTGTGTCGCATGAACCATAGCATGACGCCAATTGGGCCTACCTCTTCCATTTTTGATTGGGCTTGAGGCCCAACTTTCCTATTTTCATCAAGTCAGCCTCGCTAAAGATGGGCTACCTAACACGAACACAAAGTGAAGGACCAACAATGAGTGAAAATTGCATTGCTTTTATGCCGATAGGCTTAATAAACCCATCGGTATGCTTTCATTCTATTTAATTGTTTTTCGCACATTATTTGTATGTAAACACGTTGGTGTGTTATTATTAGAACCCGTTTAGAACATTAGTTGAGTCTTGAATGCGGATATCAAATAAATTGAATAGGAACACCGTTTTAAAAACTAATGACCCAAGAAGAGATAAGGAAAAAATAGGTTTTAAATAGACTTCGTTAAAACTGTTTTGGACATAAGAAATAAATTAGGTATTTCGGATTGAAAGCAAAAAATATGAGTTTTTACTTGGAGGAAATGTTCAAAGTTAAGGTGCTTTGGATCGCGACCCTTATACATGAACAAATGATTTTCGGCCTAGGCCACGAGTACCATAGGTAGGCGATAGGGCTTTGGGCCTTGGCCATTTTGATAAAAATAGATTTTTGTCTAGTAGACCCAAAAGATTAAGTTTGTCTTCCTAAAGATTTCAAATTAAAGAGATTTTTGAAGATGGAACTCACTTGCATATTTCAAAACAAAACAAATGTATGATTTCTTTATAAAATTGAGAAGTTTTGGAAATTCAAATGTTTCAAAACAAAAAAATACACCAAGTAGCTTCTTCAAATGTTTCAAAAATACAATCTCCTCTTCACTTCAATCTACAATGAGCAATAATAACACTAGTGTCAAGCTACGAATGATATAACACTCATATATCGAGCGACAAGTTCGTTCTACAATAAATCGGCCAGCATCTCCTCTATTTCTTTCACCTCTCTCAAGGTTACAACATCAACAATAACATGCCACCATTAATCCATATATCTAGCACCTCAACAACACAAGAAGAGTCCAACAAAATAATAGAACAACATCTAACTAAGGCAAATCTAGTATACAACATATCGAGCGACAAGCTCGACTCATAACATATTCAATACCTCACTACAACCCTTCCTTCTCCCATAACACACATAAATGTAACAACAACATACTCAAGCTATATAATCAATTTCAAGCCACATAATACCACAAGAACAATCTCAAAACATTCCAACATACTACATCTTCAGTCCAGTTTTTGGCATTTATTTCTCAAGTTCTCAACCCAATAATCTAACTATGACTTATATGACCTCAAATATATATAGGAGAGGATGAATCTTACCTCAAAAAATAAGAATAACCCCTGATCTGAGATTAAATCAACTAAATAAAACCTTCAACTCAACAATAAAGAAGAAGAATTTGATCTTACTAGCACCACGGGATTCCCGGCACTTGATTCGCGTTGATTACCTTTGGATTTACACTTAAATCTTGGGAGAACACTTAGATATTGTTTAGGATGATATATGATATGGGTTTGGTCGAAAATTACCTGAAAATGAAGTTCCACCACATTAAATAGCAAAAGGGAAATTGCACCGCCTCAAGTGGGTCCTAAAGGGCCTGCCTGCGCAGTTCGGCTAAAATACACACATCTCCCTACCCCAACATTGTATCGATAAACAGTTCAATGCATTGAAAATTAGACTCGTAGACCTTATATATGGTGGGTGGATTATCCCATAACACCAAGTACAATGGGAGAAAAGTCAGTGACATATGACCTAAATTTCAATAAACTTATGAACGTAACTTGCGATGACTTTTGCCAACTTTTGTTTTACAACTTGCTTGACTTCAATGCTTAACATAAAACTATTGTACAATTCAAATACCTCATAACATGAGCTTCTTATTATATTAAACACTCCTAGTCTTACCCCTAAAGTACAAGTTATAACATCTTCGATTTGTTTAACCTACAACCCTCACAATACTATCTTAAAATATCCTACTCATATTGATTTACTTATGACGCAATCTAACATGAAAGTATGGGGTGTAACATCCTCCCCTCTTAAGAATATTTGTCCTCGAATATAAAGGCTTACATAAAAGGGAACTGACCCTAAAGGGTTCCAAAAATTTTGACTGAGTTTTCCCTGTAAACAGGACAATTCAAAACCTGCCAAGTAGCCAAAATACCAAACATATGCCTCACAGGGGTACAAACAAGTAATAACAACTCTAAAAGCTGAAAATGAAGCGAGGAAGGAAGCTACATAGCAGTAGATAAGGAATAGATTTAAGCAACAACATTGACCTACCGGACTCTAAAGAAAGGGTACCACTTATTTGGAAACTCGAAACTTACCGGTTTCCAAGCGAAACTCGATGCTACTTTAAATAGTATCACATCGGGACTCACACGGCCATCAACATCAAATATTCATATCATAAACTATAACTTACCTCATACAAAAGTAACTCGGATCTTGGAAATGCTATAATGCCTCAACCTAGAGTATCACCTAATCATAGAATGTGGGTTAGTCTAAAAGCATATAACATAGACTAAGGAACTTATAATCGAGTCACAATCGTGAAGAACCTTTTGTCTGAAACAAATGAGGATACTTGGATTTCATTTCATCCTCAACTTCCCATGTCATATCCTCAACATTCTTATTTCTTCATAGTACTTTCATAGAAGCCACATCCTTGGTCCTCAACTTGTGGACCTGTCGATCTAGAATGGAAATTGGAACCTCTTCATAGGATAAGTCTTTTATAATCTGAACATCATCAATTGGGACAACCAGAAAAGGTTCTCTTATGCACTTCCTACCAAATCTCATAGCGCCTTTCATAAGCGAAACCTTCAAGAATCCCTAATCGTCAACCGAGAATTCCAAGTCTTATCGTCACATATCTAAATATAAATTTTGATGACTTTGTGCTGTCAATAATCACTCCTGAATAAGATTCACCTTCTCTATGGCCTAATGGATCGAATTGGGTCCAAGTAGCTATGGTTCGCCTACATCAAACCAGCCAATATGGGACTTACACCTCGTCCGTACAAGGCCTCATAATGAGCCATTCTGATGTTGGAATGATAACTATTATTATAGGCTAACTTGATAAGTGTAAAATGGTTATCCCAACTTCCCTTAAAATTTAGCACACACGCTCGTAATAAATCCTCAAGCGTCTGGATCGTGCGCACAGCCTAGCCGTTTGTTTGTGGATGAAAGGTTGTGCTAAGATTTACTTGTGTCCCCAAACCTTTCTAGAAATATCTCTATAAGTTAGCTGTAAAATAGGCACTGCAATCATATATAATGGATAATGGAACACCATGAAGTCACACTATCTCTTTAAATAAAACTTTGCATAATCCTCGATCGTGTAAGTAGTTCTGACCGGAAATAAATGGGCTGACTTCGTGAGTCTATCAATGACCACCCAAATAGAGTCAAACTTACGATATGAATGGGGAAAACTTATAATGAAATCCATATTAATATAACAACTCGTCTGGTCATTTTTAGCTAAAGGCCTTTATTTGACTAAATTACCCTTCCCGTAGACTGTGTAGGGTTTGTGATGTGTGGGGATGAGTAGCACAGTTTCCGAGGTTCTTTTCTTTGATTCTGGAAGAAAAACCCAAAATGAATAGTTTAGAAATAATAAGTTTGATCCAAAGTTGACTTTTGAGTGTATGAGTTCATTTCTGGATTCTATCACTTTCAGTAGGTCCGGAGGGTCATTTGTGATTCAGTCGAGTCATTGGTTCACTTTACGAGGCGTTCAGATGTATTTTGTGGCCTAATTAGTAAAATTGTGAAATTTGGTTGATTTCATAGAAAATTAAATCTTGGCTTGGTTGTATGAGAAATTCGAGTGTGTGAGCAAGTTTGTAGCATCATTTACCTTGATGTAGCATGTTTGGTTTGTATTTGAGGGGTCTCAGGAGCGTTTCGAGTGTTTGGTAGAGATTTGGCTTGAATTCCTAGTTGCTGGTTTTGGTGCGCCGCACCAGCGGGATCCTTGCCGCTTCTATGGGACCGCCTCTGCAGAGGTTGTCCTGCAGATGTGGGATTTATATGAGTTTGATATCTCCGCTTCTATGGACCATTTCTCACAAAGGTGATCCGCTTCTGCGATGTCATTTCTGCTCTTGCGCCCATCCGGTACTTTAAGTTGTTCTTCCATGGTGGCCTATTTTCTGCCGAAGCGTTACGCCTAAGCGATGTCGATTCTGCCGAAGCAGAATTGCTGTTTTCCATAATCGGAATTTAATGCCCTAAACAAATCCTTTTTCCACAAAACCTTTTCTTGTGAGTTGAGCTCGGTAGAAGGGAGGTTTCCAGAGTTTTCTTCATCATCAATCTTGGGAGTAAGATATTTCATTCCCTTTTACATAATCATTATTGAGTCCTCTAATCTTAGTGTAAATTTTTTGATTTGGGGAAGAATATAACCTACGTTTCTATGATGAAATAAGAGGCTTATGATTCATGATTTGGGGTTTGTTTAATGATCTTACTGTGGTAATATTTTAACCTAGTGTTGGATGTTGCTAGTGAATGGTATTGTGAAGGTTGTTGATGTTGGAATCCATTTTGAAATTGGGAAAAATTCTAAGATTTCAATTAGGGTTTTTACTTAATTGTGAAATTGAAGGTCAAACGTTATTAGTTTTCCAATTTGATTTAAGGATATGACTATATAGTGTATTATCTTACTTTTTGAGTGATAAAGTTCTGATCTTTACCACCGTGGGTCCGGGGCCAATTTTGGGGTTGTCTTACGGACTAAGTCCTTGTGCTTTGTGTTAGATTATGTATTAATGTAGAATCTATGGGTTAGACTATGAGTATTATGAGGTGCTTCGCAAGGGCAAGACATGTGTTGAGGACTGAGGCTTGTGGTACCAGCTCCGCTTTGAGGTAAGCTACAGTTTATCTTTCATAGATTTTGATAGAAGTATGTAGTTGTTATAAATGTTGAGGGGGTATTGGGCGTGTTTGGGGGTCCCACCTTAGCAGTTTTTATGAATGTTTGGGTGGGTACCGGTGTTGAACTGTGTTGATGGGTGATTTGGGGAATCAGTCTTAGGGTTGATTCTGACTGCTGTTATGTGAGCTTGTCTCCATATTTGGGCTTGTCGCCATATTTGGACTAGTCGCCATTGATTGATAATTATGTGTTCATTCATCACATTTTCTTTTGATATGAAAGACTGAGTACGTTAAAATACATGTTATTAAATTATGAAGCATGTGATATTCATCTCTTATATTTGATTGCATCTTATACATCCTGATTATTTGCCTTATTGTGTTGTGTTCATACACTCATGGTTCTGATTAAAAGTGGAGTGGTATGGAAATGTTGTGGGTCCAATGATACCAGAAAGGTAAAGATATACTTTTGAGATGGTTGGAAACATTGAGATGATGAAAATGATTGATATGACTCGAAAATGAGTCTTGGGCTCTAGTCAGATTCGTGTGTTGAATTTTGGTTGGCTAGGAGCGGTATATGGACGGCATGGGTCCCCCATTGGTCTCGATTCATAGAACTTGAATGTGTGTATGCCAAGTTGTGAAAGGTACCTTGCATTTGTATTCATATCATACATTCATATATATATATATATATATTGATTCTTGTGATGGTTTGTAACTTAATTAGGTTGATTATCGCCTACTAGTAGGAAAACGTGTTGATGCCACCATGGTGCCCGAATGGGGTCGTGACAAAATTGGTATCAAAACACTAGGTTAAACGATCTTAAATACAAGAGCAATATCTAGTAGAGTTTTGTAGATCGGTGCGGAGACATTTGTACTTATCTTCGAGAGGCTATGAGATATTTAGGAAACTTCACTTTCTTCATTATTTTGTGCTAAGATTGATCAAATTGGTATCTGACATTTATTTCCTATTCTCTCACAGATGGTGAGGACTCGTGCCCATGCGGTAAGAGATAAGGCAACGATACCTGCTCATGCGGTGTGCGGTTGTGCTAGAGGTCATGGTCGGGGCTGAAGTAGAGCTCGAGCAGCTGCACCAACAAGGGGTGGAGCACATGGAGCTAGTCAGGCTCATGCTAGATCAGTGTCCCTCGAGCCAGAGATTGAGCCTCAAGATGAGCATTATGATGAGAAGATGGGGACAGGCCAGGATCATCCCTGATTTATAGTTACTTCAAAGTTCTTCAAGATACTATGGTTAGGATTTTAATTTTGCTTGACGGTTTTTCCGAGGTGGGCGTTCTTTCGACTGCTCTAGGTGGGTCATAGACCCGAATGGGAGAGGGTCAGACTCCCGAGTTCTGCACTCCAAGGGTTCAGCCACTGCTATTTCGGCACTCCATATAGATGAGATTTCAGCACCAAAGTTTGGTCCCTAGCTAGTGACAGAGCTATTATGACCCATAATGAGCGCAAGATATGGGAGCATTTCTCCAACATGAAGCCTCTTATATTCTATGGCCAGCCCGAGGAGGATACGTATGAGTTTAGAGTGAGCAGCTATGTGAAGCTCCACATGTTAGGTATCATCGAGTCACATGGGGTTTGTTTTGTTGCTCTTCAACTTTTGGGTGATGGGAAATAATGGTGGAGGGCTTATGTTGATTGTTGGCCAGCGGGGTCACCTCTACTATCTTGGACTAGGTTTTATCAGATCTTCTTAGAGAAATGTGTCCCCCTCAGCTTGCGTGTGAGAAAGAGGGATGAGTTCTCTAAGTTGGAGTAGATGGGTGCATCAGTTGTTGAGTATGAGACATTTTTTCATGCTTTGTCGCGCTATGCAGTGTCATGACTTCCTACAAAGGTTGAGCGTGTTAGATGTTTTGTGAGAGAGTTGAGTATTCCCCTCCAGCTGACAAAATTATAGTTGGTGGCCTCTGGAGCTTCTTTTGAGGAAGTGGCAGAGCATGCTAGGATGGTTGAATCTGTGAGGAGCAAGCTGCCCAAACAGGAGCCAGATAAGAGAGTTCGCTGAAATGGGTACTATAGTGGATTTACTTCCCATGGGTATGTGCAACAGAGTAGATTCCATCATTCGTAGTCTAGTAGACTAATTCAATTAACTCTCCATATTTCAGACAATTGCAGGGCAGAGCAGTTATAGTGGGGGTTAGTCTACTAGAGGTACTCAGTCTCGGTTCTTTGATCGTGGGGGTCACTCAGGATCTTCTATGACTATTCAGCAGCCTATGGCGGCCAAAGCTTATTACAATTGTGGTGATGTTAGGCATATTAGGAGAGATTGTCCCAAGTTTAGATCTGGTGGATCCTCGACACCTAGGACCCCAGCACAGCCATCTAAGGGTGGCGGTCAGTCTAGCAAAGGGGGTTCTCAGTCAAGCTGTGGTGGCCACTAGGTCAATCGAGATGTGTCTCAGATGGGTAGAGATTGGGAGCGTTCATGCCGAGGTGGTTATCAGGGTTCTCAGTCCGAGGGAGGACGCACTCATTGTTATGCTTTCCCTGGTAGGCCGTAGGCTGAGGCATCAGATTCAGTTATCGCATGTATCATCTCAGTCTGTCATTGGTCTATTTTGGTGCTATTTGATCCGGAGTCTATGTCTCCTACGTGTCTATATATTTTTCTTATGGAGTTTATTGTGAGTTGTATACCGATCATCGCAACCTTCAGCATGTGTTCAATTGGCAAAATTTGAATTCTAGACAGCGTCGGTGTATGGAGTTGCTTAAGGACTATGATACGACTATTTTGTACCATCCAGGCAAGGTCAATATGGTGATGGATGCCTTGAGCCAAAAGGCATTTAGTATGGGGAGTTTGGATCATCTGATTGTTTCTAAGCGTCCTTTAGCATTGGAGGTTCAGTCCTTAGCCAACAGTTTCGTTAGGCTTGACATTTAGAATGCAAGTAGGATTTTGGCTTGTATAGAGGCGAGGTCGTATCTTTTGGAGCAGATCAAGACCTATCAATATAATGATGTGAAATAGTGCAAGATCGTGGATAAGGTGATGCGGGGTGAAGCCAATGAGGCTATGATTGATGGTGAGGGGGTCTTGAGGATCAAAGGGAGAGTGTGTGTTCTTCATATGGGAGACTTGATGAGAATGATAATGGAGGAGGCTCATAGCTCTAGATATTCGAATCATCCGGGTGCTACAAAGATATATCATGATTTGAATCAGAACTACTGGTGGGCTAGGATGAAGAGAGACATTGTTGAGTTTGTGTCTCAGTGTCTAAATTGTCAGCAGGTCAAGTATGGGCACCAGAGACCCGGTGGTTTGACTTCGATAATGCCCATCCCCGAGTAGAAGTGGGAGAAGATTTCCATGGATTTTGTTATTGGGTTGCCGAAGACTTTGGGCAACTTTGATGTCATTTGGGTCATTGTTGATAGATTGACTAAGTTTGCACACTTCATTCCGGTCCAAACGACTAATAATTTTGAGAAGTTGGCTAAGATTTATATTCATGAGAATGTTCGTCTGCATGGGGTACCTATTTATATCATTTCAGATCGGGGTACTCAGTTTACTTCTCATTTCTGGCAGACTTTGAAAAAAAAGTTGGCTACTCATTTGGATCTCAGTACAACGTTTCACCCTCAGACGAATGGTCAGTCTGAGCAAACTATTCAGGTGTTGGATGATATGTTACGAGCCTGCGTGATTGATTTCAGTGGTTATTCAGACCAATTCTTACCATTGAAGAGTTTGCGTACAACAACATTTATCACTCCAGCATTGATATGGCACCATTCGAGGCTTTATATGGTAGGAGACGTCGCTCTCCGATTGGGTGGTTTGATGTCGTTCGAGGTGAGACCTTGGGGTAAAGATTTTTTGAGAGACTCCTTAGAGAAGGTAAAGGTGATTCAGGACAAGTTCATGGCAGCTCAAAGTAGGTAGAAGGAGTATGCGGACTAGAAGGTCCGAGATATGGAGTTCATGGTTGGCACGAACGAGGTAGCTTATGCTTTTTTTCATCCTCACTACCTGGTTTATAGTCGAATCTGAAGAATATGAACTTCTCGCATTCTTCTTTTTGGTACGTTTTTATGAGCACTACGGTGCTCGATCTTAGGTCCGAGGTATGGGTCGAATCATGATAAAGAAGGTTCGGTGGTTGTATAATTCCCAAGCAGAAAGTCGTATACTTTAAAAGTAGATGGAGTGATCAAGCGGCCCTTCTTGCACCAACATACATCCAATGGCATAGAGTGATGCGTCAGTATGAACATGGAACTCCTTATTCCAATCGTTGATTCTCTATTAACCAATAATGTGGAACTATTAACATGGTTAAAACAAATTGTTTGAAGTCTAGACGCAACATGGTACTCTTTCTACCACTATGTTAATATAGAGGCGGTTTCAAAATAACTATTTTATCGATATAGGATACTCATATTGATAAAATGATTTGAACCGCTTATTGTAAATTGTAAAAATGGGGATTTGACCCCCTTTATCTAATGTTGAATCGACGACCTATTCTAAATAAGAAGAGCTTTTTGGATTTGAAAAAAAAGATAAAGAAGTATCATTAATCTCTTCATGCTCGTTCCAAGCTCGAAGTACCATTTGTACAAATAAGAATCCCCTTCGTTACATGATTTCTTCTTCATATAGATAGATATAGGATCTATGGGGCAATTACTTAGAAGTACATTTTGTGCTACAGCCCTTCCTATCTGATAGAAAAGGATCCCATGATCCTGAACCGATCTTACCTGGGAAGATCCAAAACCAAAAATAGTGGTATTTGCTAGCAACAACATAACGGAGGCAGTCACTCAATATAGATTGATCCGAAATCTGATTCAAATCCAATATAGTACCTATGGGTACATAAGAAATGTATTGAATCGATTCTTTTTAATGAATAGATCCGATCGCAACTTCGAATATGGAATTCAAAGGGATCAAATAGGAAAGGATACTCTGAATCATAGAAAGGCAGAATCGAAGTATAGTGTTGAACAAGTAGGTGTAACTGTTGAGTTCTATGGCGGTGAACTCAACAATGTCAGTTATAGTGATCCTGCTACTGTGAAAAAATATGCTAGACGTGCTCAATTGGATGAAATTTTTGAATTAGATCGTGCTACTTTGAAATCCGATGGTGTTTTTCGTAGCAGTCCAAGGGGTTGATTTACTTTTGGGCATGCTTCGTTTCGCTGCGTGAGCAACCCGACTGTGCCTTACATGTGCTCTACAGGCCGCACATAATCTTTCTTCCCAACGAGCTCTTTTTTTGATTTGGAAGAAGGGCATTGCATTTGGTTCGAAAGGCATGGTTTTCAGTATGTCTCCAAATAGGGCCTCCACTAGTCCGGCTAGCTAGTGAGCGGTTCTTTCGGGCGGGAAGCAGGCCGGGCCCTACGAGCGGGTATCTCCCGCAACGCAAGCACCATTGTTCGACACCACCCGAGATGTAAAAGATTCGTCAGTCCAGGATGATGATAGGGTTCTATTGAAGGTCTCACCCATAAATGGAGTGATAAGATTCGATAAGAGAGGGAAGTTGAGTCCGAGGTATATCAGGCCTTTCGAGATTATACGAAGGGTTGGAGATGTGTCATATGATTTGGCTCTACTACCAGGTATTTCAGGTATCCATCTGGTTTTCCGTGTTTCTATGCTAAAGAAGTACCATACTGATGGATCCTACATTATCCAATGGGACTCCGTATTGCTTGATCAGAAATTGGAGTTCGAAGAAGAGCATATGGCCATTCTGGACAGGCAGGTGAGAAAGTTGAGGTCAAAGGAGATTGCTTCTGTGAAGGTACAATGGAAGCATCGTCTTGTTGAGGAGGTTACTGGGAAAACTGAGGCTGATATGCGTAGCCGATACACTCACTTGTTTACTAATTTTCGTATGTTTTCCTTTTCGTTTCTCTGTGTTCAAGGATGAATGTTTATTTAATTGGTATCTGATGTAACGACCTATCCGGTCATTTTTAGCTAAAGGTCTTTAATTGACTATATTACCCTTTCCATAGACTTTGTGTGAGGTTTATGATGCGCGGGGATGAGTAGCACGGTTCTTGAGGTGCTTTTATTTGATTTCGAACGAAAAAACCCAAATTGAATAGTTTAGAAATGATAAGTTTGACCCAAAGTTTACTTTTGAGTGTATGAGTTCGTTTTCAGATTATATGGCTTCTGGTAGGTCGGAGGGTTATTTGTGACCCAGTCGAGTCATTGGTTCTCTTCCCGAGGCATTTGGATATATTTTATGGCCTTATTTATAAAATTGTGAAATTTGGGTGTTTTGTTGATTTCGTAGAAAAGTAAGTCTTGGATCGGTTGTATGAGAAATCCAAGTATGCGAGCAAGTTTGTAGCATCGTTTTCCTTAGGGTGGCATGTTTGGTTTGTATCCGGGGGTCTTGAGAGCATTTCGAGTCTTTGGTAGAGATTTAGCATAAATTTCTAGTTGTTGGTTCTGGTGCGCCGCACCAGCGGGTTCCTTGCCGCTTCTGTGGGGCCGCCTTTGCGGAGGTTGTATCGCAGATGTGGGCTTTGTATGGGTTTGATATCTCCGTTTCTATGGACCATTTCTTGCAGGGACGATCCTCCTCTACGGTGTCATTTATGCTCATGTGCCCATCTGCTATTTTAAGTTATTCTGCCCCGGCGACGTCGATTCTGCCGAAGCGGAATCACTGTTTTCCAGAATCAGAATTTAATGCCCTAAACAAATCATTTCCCCCCCCCCCCAAAACCTTTTCTTAGGAGTTGATCTCAGTAGAAGGGAGATTTCAAAAGTTTTCTTCATCATCAATCTTGGGGATAAGATATTTCATTTCCTTTTACATACTTAATCATCATTGGGTCCTCTAATGGTAGTGTAAATCTTGATTTGGGGAAGAATATAATCTAGGTTTCTATGATAAAATAAGAGGCTTATGATTCATGATTTGAGGTTTGTTTAATGATCTTACTGTGGTATTATTATAACCTAGTGTTAGATGTTGCAAGTGAATGGTATTGTTAAGGTTAATTTGATGTTGGAATCCATTTTGAAATTGGGAAAAATCTAGGGTTTCAATTAGGGTTTTTTGCTTAATTGTGAAATTGAAGGTTCAAACGTGATTAGTTTTCCAATTAATTTAAGGATATGACTCTATATTGTATTATCATGCTTTTTGAGTAATAAAGTTTTGATTTTTACCACCGTGGACCTGGGGTCGATTTTGGGGTTGTCTTACGGACTAAATCCTTATGCTTTGTGTTAGATTATGTATTAACGTAGAATCTATGTGTTACACTATGAGTATTACGAGGTGCTTCGCAAGGGCAAGGCATGCGTTGAGGACTGAGGTGCGTGACACCTGCTCGGCTTTGAGATAAGTTACGGTTTATCTTTCATAGACTCTGATAGAAGTACGTACTTATTATAAATGTTGAGGGGTATTGGGCATGTTTGGGGTCCACCTTAGCGGTTGTGATGAATGCTTGGGTGGGTACCGGTGTTAAATTGTGTTGATGGGTGATTTAGGGAATCAACCTTAGGGTTGATTTCAACTGCGGTTATTTGGGCTTGTCGCCATATTTGGGCTTGTCGCCATTGATTGATAATTGTGTGTTCATTCATCACATTTGCTTCTAATATGAAAGAATAAGTACGTGGAAATACATGTTATTGAATATAAAGTATGTGATATTCTCCTCTTATATTTAATTGCATCGCATACATCCTGATTACTTGCCTTATTGTATTGCATTCATACACTAATAGTTATGATGATATGGAAAGTGGAGTAGAATGGAAATGTTGTGGGTCCAATAAGACCATAAAGGTAAGGATATATTTATGAGATGGTTGGAAACATTGAGATGATGGAAATGATTGATATTGCTCGAAAATGAGATTTAGGTTCTAGTCAAATTCGTGTATTGAATCCCGTCTGGCTAGGAGGGGTATATGGATTGTACGGGCCCCACATGGGTCACACTTCATAGAATTTTGAACGTGTGTATACCATGTTGTTAAAGGTACCTTACATTTGCATTGATATCATACATTCACACACACACACACACATATATATATATTGATTCTTGTGATGGTTTGTAACTTGATTGGGTTGATTATCGAGACTTGGGCTGATTATTGTGATTAAGTGGATCTTGTTGGTTAAACTTCCATACTATCTGAATTGTTGAGTATTGAACCCTTATGTGAACAAAGTGACTTACATGGTTAATTGAATTTTTTAGAATATGGCTTATGTGAGAGTCAACTTGATATTTATGTCGGTTACCTATCTTCCTTCGATGTCGGCCTATCATCCCTACGTTGGTATGTTGTGTACTCATACTGCACTTGTTGCATTTCTTTTGGATGTAGATATAGCGCTATCTTCTAGTTTCAGATCACGTGGCTGAGTCCAGCTTGGAGATCATGTGTTCGGGGTTAGCATGCCTTCATTCAGCATGCCCTGGATGCTCTCTTATCACTCATGTATTTTATTTGTGTTCGGAAGACATTTCCAGACTATCAGACTCTTTATTTATCAGTATTAGTGCTCTTGTATTACAGACTAGATCATTGGGTGTTACATCCCCTATCTTCATACGTTAAGTTGTGTCATAAGTTAGGAAACTTTAACACAAAGAAAGTAAGGTCTTTTTGCAAGGTCACTCTTAAGTTATGTGATATTCAAGACAGTGTTACATATGAATCAGAAGGATTAGAGGTTATACGAATTGAAGAGATTGAGTTTCGCCGAAGTTCTGTATTTTGGGAATACTTTATGGATCATTTTTATTTCAGACATTAGAATGCAACAACGATGATCGGAAATAATATTTTGTGTATATCAAAAAGAGGCTACGGACTAGTGCTATATCACATGATCATGATAAAAAGTATTTGAAGTGTGTTAAAAGTTATGTGTATATAAGTTAATTGAGATCAAAAAATTAATTAAGATTATCGGATAAATATTATGTGAATAATAATTTTATTCGTAGAAAATGAGGCAAGATATGGAATTACAAAGCTACATATGAAAGTAGAAAAAATATTAAGTTACTCATAGTAAATTGATTAGTCAAAGAACATGTTGTGCATGAATGACAAGTGTCAAGGTGGACTTATATGCTTACTAATTATAAAAAATATGGATTCTTATCTCAATTTTGATAATTTTCTCTCAAGACAAAGACAATATGTATATACACCACCAGCAACGTGATTACTCTATTAACAACAAATATTTTCATCTTCCTAGAAGCAACTCATACAAAACAATCGCATGTTTCATTCTCACGGTAAGTTTCCGACCTGAATTTATTTTCGATCCTTTTACGCCTTGTGAAGCCTTATACTTCTCCATCTCCTGGTTGTAGACATGTTATTGGTGGTAATCTTGGGCATGGGAAACATGTTCTTCTGTTGACGAAGGTACATGTTCCTTTCTCAACGTTATATAAAGTGTCATAGTAGCAATATTAGTGTGTTTGTCCTATAGGACTCACGAGACGGTGATCGGAAGCCATGAGTCCGAGTTATTGAGCATGGTAGGATTTGTATAAGATGTTGTTGGGCTGTTTTATCTGAGTTCTTGTTGTTGCGAAGTTTGGAAGTGAGAAGGGCGTAAAATGACATTTAGTTGTCATTTAGCTAGCTTGTCGCTCGTTGTCTGGTTGTAGCGTTTCTTGTTAGTTTATATGCATATTATTGTCGCATCTGTTGTAGATTAACTTATAAGGTATGGCTGGTTCGTTGTATTCTATTTCGGAGATCGACAATCGAGGTATGTAATGGCTACCCTTTTTTTTGGCATGATTACGTAAGAATAACGGTTTCCAAAAGAAACATCATGCTCCTGCTATTGTTTATCCCTTGTTGGGAGTACTTTCATGTTATAAAGCCTCCTCTTGTCTTGTATTGAATTGTTGGCTGATGGTTGAGTTTGTCTCATATCTTGTTCCTCGTAAAACAGAAAGAGTCGGAAGTACATATTCATAGAGTCGATCAAATGTCGTACAAGAGTAAAAGAACAAGTTTTATAAAGTATAAGAGCCAAAAGTGATATAGTTATATAAATGAGTCGTTGCACCAAAGAACGGGTAGAGCATCCCCTAAGAACGTCTACTCCTTAAGATATCAAAATGTAGGATTATAGACCACCTCTTTATGTAATTAATGAAAGAGTTTAAGAAGTAATGCATAACACATAAATAGATAATCCTATGAGTGAGAGACGGGGATTCATGACGTCCCTATGAATAACGTATCGAACAAAAAATATCGTAGAGTGTGTAAAATGATTAAGCTTACGAGTATTAGTTGGGACATATGATTATTGTCCCTAATAGCTAGTCTATCAGAGAAAGGGCTAATGAAATCTTATTCTATAAAGACGAGAAGTGAAGAAAAGAAGATAATAAGAGGTCAATGATCTCATAATGAAAGGCCACGATTCTTTAGATTATTAACTGTTAGCTAACCTTTGTATGTTGTGACTGAGGTTGTGTGAGCTATCCCCTGTCGGGAATCTACGTTTAGTTCTTACTTATTTTACGTTAATAGAAAAAGTAGAGAGTATATATATAGTACTACTATTATTTATATCCCGGCTTTATGGATGGTGTGAGCCCGACCTTATGGCTGGTGAGAGATATACAGAGATACAATATGCCTTCGGGGCTATACATTTGCCTTCAGGGCTATACATATATGTGTATTGCCTTCGGGGTTATACAGAGATACAGTTTGCCTTCAGAGCTATTTACATTTACCTTCAGGGCTATGCACTGCCTTCGGGCCATTAATGTTACCTTTGGGGCTATGCACTTACACACCGGATGACATATGAGGCGGATAGTTTATTTTCAGTATTGCACTCATGATATGAGATAGAGATAGGTAGAAATGTTTCCAGATTATCATTAACTCAGTTTATAAAAAGTATATCTGTTCAGTTTCAGTTTCAGTTATTCAGTTATTATCTACCTTACATACTTGGTACAATTCTTTGTACTGACGTCCCATTGTTAGGGCGTTGCATTTCATGCCTGCAGGTTTAGGTAGCTATTTTGACGAGCCCTCCCAGTAGACAGGGTCGATATTCATTGAAGGATCGGTAAGACCATTTCATCCGGAGTGCAGCCGAGTCTAGTTGTCAAGTTATCAGATCATGTTTGTAGACTTTATGGGTAGGCTGGGGCCTTGTACCGACCATATAATGTCAGTCACTCTTATAGGATTTTTATACATACGTCGATATGTACCATATGTTGTGTGGCATTGTCGGCCCTTGTTTATGTTGCCTTGAGTTGTTCCATTGTAAAAGATCATGATGACCTTTGTCGGCTTAAGATATTATGATTAGTTTAAAATTGGCCTTGTTGGCCCACATTGTTTATTGGGTTTTCAGAGCTCACGAGTTGCATATGGTACGCTCGGGTTTAGTAAGACATCGAGTGCTGGTCACGCCTCCCTAGGTTTGGGGCGTGACATTGGGGTTGTAATAATTATATTTTTGGATTTTGATTCCTTTATCTATGATATGATGAGACAACTTTTATAATTAATCCCTTATTTCCACTTATTCTTAAATTGTATATATTATTTTGAAAGTGGTTCGTCTACCGGTGGGAAAAAGTATAGGTGCCACCACGATGCTCGAAAGGGGTCGTGACATTTAATCATCTCCTACTTACACATCAGAATCTCTATATTCTACACAAGCCTATCGGGCTTCTGATGCTCTATCTTTACTTGGTGATAATAAAGGCATTGAGCTACGAACTCGGCAATGTTCTTCTTCATATCATTCCACCAATTCATCTCTTTAATCTCATGGTACATCTTAGTCGATCTTGGATGAATAGAGTAGCGAGAATATTGTATCTCTACCATAATCTGGTGTCGTGGTCCCGCAACATCTAGGACATATAATCGACCTCGATACCTCAAGACCCCATCTTCTGTTGCCTCAAAGGCTATCACCTCATTCTGCTGGACTTTTTCTCTAAGCTGTAATAGGATAGGATCCTCATACTGCTGCTCTTTCACTTATACTACTAAGGATGATACTGATGTGTTCTGAATGGTAACTCTAGTATCATCTGAGTCTAATAGTCCGACTACCAAACTAGCTAGCTGATGTAACTCTTAGGCTAACTCTCTCTTCTCAACCCACAAGTACGCTAAACAGCTCATTGATCTGCAACTAAGGGTGTCGGCTACAACATTAGCCTTTCCTGGATTATATAGAACTCCATATCGTAATCTTTCATTAACTCTATGTTCTTGCTCTTCTACAATTCTCATGTGATACTCTTCAGTTATAGTCTAGCTTCCTGAATCGTTTCACTCTCGAGGAGGATCATGCTCAACTATATCATCTTGGCTCAGCTTTACTTACATTCCAATCCCAAGGACTGCTACACTCTTTAGAAGGCTCGTGTATCTCTATATCAGCATGACTAATCCTAAAGGACGCTTTATGATTAATAGGGGAACTTCTCATGAATTCAACTACTTCTGCTCGGAGATGTACTAGAGATTCTTATGGTCTGTAAGGATGTTAACATGTACGCCATATCTTAAATGTGTGCACTATTGCTGCCAGCTCTAGGTCATGGGTCAGTAATTCTCTTCAGGTTTTGTCAACTGCCTTAAAGCATAAACGATTTCCTTTCCTTGCTCATTCTGACACATGCATCATGAATGTATTAACTTATCTTAGTCCCTACAATCCTTGAATTTCTTGTATACATAACCTTAAATATTATTCTTGATTCTGATTCTTTACTCAATAGGCATAGTCGACGATGAGTTATTCGCATACTTTCTTATTAGGTACATACAAAACTCTAGAGAAATCAATGTTGCAGACCGACTTTTCTGTAATCCCTACGTTAAATCACTATACTTGGAGAAAGTTCTCCTTCTTCTTCTATTAGATAACATCTCCTATCAATTGCACTTTAGAAGGAATTTTCTTGTTCATATTAAGCTACAAGCCTATTGTGTCATATATCCCTATTGGATCTTAGGCGCTCTTTAATTGCCCACGATCACTCTTAATTACTTTCACTTCCACCTTACTTTGATAGTGTCAATTCTGAGTACAACCTTTAAATTTCTACATCAAATTCTAGGCTCTTGATCTTTTTGACTTTTGAACTATTTTAAACTAAACTTTATCTATCATTGCTTCTGTCTGAAATATTTTCTGAGAGTTACGATCATGCACCTGTGAAACTGAAACTTTATGCGCATGGACCATTCTGTAATGTATAATTTTGTATCATCTAACGTCTCGTTTGACCTCTTGAATAGCCATATCTAGGACTTACAGAAGTCAATTTCTCATTATTAACTTGACTACCTTCCATATATTAGTTCCAGGTAACTTCTTTTGGTCCTATGTACTTCTATCTTTATTTACAACTCATACTACCTTTTTTGAGCTTCAAATGTTTGGCTACACTTACCGTCGATTGGCACCTCAAGTCAAGAGGTTGCTACCGTCCCCTTCTTAACATTTATACTTACATAATGTTCTAGAGTCATGACACATCCGTAGAGTCTGGATAAATACAATATTATTCGTTTTAAACCTCTTCATCATAATCTCTCTTACCACTTTATCACTAAACCGAATACGTGATTCAGTTTCAATACTTTATCATATTATCTCCCTCTTGGGAGAATGTCTTTCACTCAAGGTTTCACTCAAGGTTTCACTCCTCTAAAGTCACATTGTTACCTCAACACCTTTTGCAAATCTTTGAACTTTTAATAACTCATAACTCGCCTTAGAATAATTCTCTCTTACTAGGGACAACTGAATCACTTACATGCATAGAGTGCCATGTATTCACAATTGATATTCTCAATGACGATAAATTTAACTTTTACTCATGATGTTGGTCATAGGGAGGACTCTTTCTTAATAACCCTCAAATTTTGTTCTTCTGTCGTTCATTATCTTACTTCATAATTGTTCGCTTTGCAAATATCACAATACCATTTTTTACAAAAATGCTTCGAGTTTCTAACGCGCATTCAATTTATCTTAAGGTAGTTCCTAATATCAAAATTTCCTGAACCAATGAACTAAATCAACATACTAATTTTATTGAAACATTAATTTATTTCTTGTAATGAAGACTTACTCTTATAACTTATGCCTCTTTCTAACCTCTACACTCACTTTCTCTTGCCTTTTATTTTACTTATTTAAGATCCTTGTCGCACTACCATACTTTAGCTCACAACCCTTAATCGTTTCTCATAACACCTTATAACGCTTCACTTATCTTTCTATCAATCTCTTACTAACATCTTCAACTCTTATCTTATTATGGTAAACTCCAACAAGACATTCTTTCACTTCTAGCATTTTCTCTCTACAACCAGAATTATCCTCTAGTCGCTTAATATTTCTTTTTCACTAGTGCATGGGTCATACTGAGATGAATACTCTTCCTATAAACAAAGATTCAAATACCTAACCCCCGAATCTTTAAAATACTCAAGAAGTCATATCCGACTATAAAATTCTCAGGTATGTCACATATATATCACCTTAAGAGGTACTATAGAAATATTCATAATACTTTTCAGTACTGCCATCCAGTTCTAACAATCTGCCCAACACTAAGGACTACTCTAGCCCTCACTAGATCTCGAAATCTTACTACTTTCTAAGATTACGTTTGTCGATGTCTGTAAATCATAAGTTGCATTAGATGTTACCAGTTGTAAATCTACCACTGTTGAAAGTGGAATAATAACGCTTGTTTTTCTCGGTTTGAACGCCAACTACCTTATAGTCTTCTCTATTCAGGTACCTCGTACCTCCTTCACTTTACTTCTTTTGTCTTCTAAAACTCATACTTTACCTTTTTATGCTTTCATCACCTTATTTCTCCACGAGTGAGATAAATACTCACACTTTGAAGCATGATACTTGCAAATCTGGTGCGCACATAATCTGATAGGGACCCCACGTTTATTTATCACAATCATCGATTAGGATCGAGTCCCTATAACTTAGCTCTATTGCACAATTTAGAGTGAGAAAGAAGGGTAACCAACCCGAAATATCATGTATCTTCCTGTTTATACAATGTGGTGCACACCACACTTATAAACAAGACTCTACTAGACACGGCTTGTAGACTTCGTAGAACAGACATGCTCTGATACCAAGTTTGTCGCCCCCCAAACTTGGGAGGCATGACCGGCACCCGGTGCTTGTATATACCCAGCCTACCCATCATGTCTATGTAAACAAAATAACTCCAAACTCTAGACCTGGTAACTCCAAATGAGGTGGAGCTTACTAATCAAGTTAGAACTTGGCAACGTCTACTAAGGAGGCCTGCCTACCTGTCTGTCAGGACTGCAGGCATGAAATGCAGCACCCCCGGCAAAAGGGACGTCAGTACAAAACAATATACCGAGTATGTAAGGCAAATGATGAATAACTGAAATTGAGACTGAACTAAGATACATAATATACTGAATGTAAACTGAGGAGTCGGTGGTAATCTGAGAGTATACTTACATGTCTCTGACTCCTATCAAATGAGTAATACTGAAATAAAATATCTGGCCTCATATAAGGCTTAGTGTATATGTGAATAGCCCTGAAGGCGAGTGTATAACCCTGAAAGCAAATATATATTGCCCCGAAGGAAAAGCGCACATCTGTATAGCCCCGAAGGCAAGTGTATATGGCCCCAAATGTAAGTGTAAATGGCCCCAAAGGCAAGTATATATGGCCCCAAAGGCAAGTGTATATACTGTAATGATATATGCATACCCTCTACTTCTTAACTAGACATAGGACAATGCTAAACTGAATGTAAACTCCCAACAATGGATTGCTATAACATGAGCAAGATGGAACAACATAGACATGAGAGCTCTATGAATAACTCTGCTCTTATACGCTCGTTCGGATCGTACTTATTATGGATTCATGCAATCAAAAGGACGAAAATAACATTTAATACCTTAGCACCAAGCTCTTACTATTGTTGGGGACAATCTCCTCTACGTTTCAATCTACAACGAATAATAATAACACTAGTGTCAAGCTATAAATAATACAACACTCATATATCGAGCGACAAGTTCATTTTACAATAAATCGGGCAGTATCTCCCCTGTTTCTTTTGCCTCCATCAAGGTCACAACATCAACAATAACATGCCACCATTAATACATATATCAAGCACCTCAAAAACACAATAACAACCCAACAAAATAATATAACAACATCTAACTAAGAGAAATCTAGTATACAATATATGAAGCGACAAGCTCGACTCATAACACATCCAATACCTCTCTACAATCCTTCCTTCTCCTATAAAAAACAAAGATATAACAACAACAATATACTAAAGCCATACAATCAATTTCAAGCCATATAATACCACAAGAACAATCTCAAAATAGTCCAACATACTACAACATCTCCAATCCGATTTCCGACCTTTATTTCTCAAGTTCTCAACCCAATAATCTAACTATGACTTATATGACATCAAATACATATAGTGGAGTATGAATCTAACCTCAAACAAAAAGAATATCCCCTTATCTGATTACTTCAACTCAAGTAAACCTTCAACTCAACAATAAAGAAGAAGAACTTGATCTTACTAGCACCACGGGATTTCCGGCACTTGATTCACGTTGATTACCTTTGGATTTTCACTTGAACCTTGGGAGAAATCTTAGAGAGTGCTAAGGATGATATATGATCTAGGTTTTGTCGAAATGACTTGAAAATAAAGTGCCACCGTCTTAAATAGAAAAAGGGAAATTGCACCGCCTCAAGTGGGTCCCAAAGGGGCTGCCACTGCAGTCTGGCTAAAATGTGCATATCTCCCTACATTGATGTTATATTGATAAACGGTTTAATGCGTTGAAAACTAGACTTGTAGGCCTTTGATTTGGTGGGTGGATCACCTCGAAACTCCAAGCATATTGGGAGAAAAGTTAGTGACATCCAACTCAAATTTCAGTAAACTTATAAACGTAACTTGTGATGACTTTTTCCAACTTTTGTTTTATAACTTGCTTGACTTCAAAGCATAACATACAACTATTGTACGATTCAAATACCTCATAACACGAGCTTCTTATTAGGTTAAACACTCCTAGTCTTACCCCCAAAAGTATGGGTTATAATATCTTTGATTCGTCTAAACTCCAACCCTCACGGTACTTCCTTAACCTATCTGACTCATATTGATTTACTTACGATGAATTCTAACATGAAAGTACGGGGTGTAATAATTTCAAAGGCATTCTTCTCGTATTTGCTTGGGGGTAAAAATCTAAACCTTATTTTATGGTGCTCCATTGATTTCGTACATTGTTTGAGTTGATTTCATGGTTGGGTGTTGAAACATTGGGGGCTTTATCCTAGGTTGGATTTTTGGGAAAATAAGAATTTGAAGGTCAAGTTGGAGTCTTTTGACTATATTTTCTAGATTTAAGTCCCTTGAGTTGAGGGAAAACTATTTTGAAAGGAAATTCTGATTCGGTCTTCGGAGTTTGGGGTCACTTTTTAGATTTTAAAGCCCTAAGTTAAAATTAGGAATTTCTTCAAATTGGAAGTCGGATTGAATTCGATTTTGGATCATTTTCTGGATATAGACTCTATATACTATGGGTAAACTGATTTTGGGGCGAAATTATAGTTTTGCCCTTCGAGGCTCAAGATAGCCTTTTGGGTGACTTTTTGGATCTGAAAATATAATATAGTAATATGGGTTTTTACAGACTCGTATGCTAATGTAGATCACATACTTTATAGATTCAGATTGTTCTGAGGTGCTCCAGAAAGGGAAGAACTTGTTGCGAGTTCATCGCGCGTGCTTTACATCGAAGTAGGTTATGATTTACTCTTAAGACTTTGTTTGGAGAGCGTTTATATTGGTTTTATTCAAGAGTCATTGGTATATTCTTGTGAAACCTAGGTTGGGTTGTCAGCTGATAGATAATTATTCATGATTTCTCATATTTTGTGAAATCTATCATATGTTGATTGATATATGTTATATTCATCCCTCTGAGCATACCTATATCGTACTTTTATGAGATTGTGTGCCCCTCGGGCTCTATTTGAACGACATGAGATATCTACTACTCCCTCCGTCCCAATTTATATGATGTAGTTTGACTGGGCACAGAGTTTAAGAAATAAAGGAAGACTTTTAAATCTTGTGGTCTAAAACAAGTCAAAGATATTTGTGTGGTTATAGATCATCTCGTTAAGCATAAAAGATAAATTTTAAATTTAAATTATTATCAAATAAGGAAATGTGTCATTCTTTTTTAGACTGACTAAAAAGGAAAGTGTGTCATATAAATTGGGACAGAGGGAGTATGTTATTATGAAACCTCTATGCTTATTTTGATCATTCATAATTACTGAATTAGAATGAGTCATGTATTTTATGATACTTGGCGGGTTCTTTAAGCCGGAATAATGTAAGAGCGATGTTCTCATAGTTCGATGATATTAATTCAGGTGGTACACTAAGTGGTCCCAGTATTTGTAAAAGGTATCGCACAGTATAATGATAGGTATATGAATTGGATTGCACTATACAACGGATATATGAGATCAGGTTGCATCCCACAACATGTATATGGACCTTAGGAGTCCCTCATGGGTTATGACTAGTCACCATGGTCGTTAGCATATATGTACCGGGAGTTAATATTGGTCATTGTATTACACTCATTTAGTCTCGAGTTCCCATCTGAAATATATGCCTATTTTTTGTTGCTATACAAAACATCATTTCCCTTTTATAATATATATATATATATATATATATATATATATATATATATATATATATATATAGTTGAATTGTGTTGTATGTTCGGTCTTTATATGTTATATGCATTGTCTCTTTCGTTGTCGGCCTATGATACTTACAAAATACTAGTGGTTGTTGTCATACTACACTTGCTGCACATTATGCAGATAGGGCTCTTATTCCAGTTCTAGGCCTCGTGGTTGACTCTGAGGCGCACTTGAGACTTTAGGGTGAGATGCTTTACTGATCCGCATCCCCAGGATTCCTTCCTTTCTCTTTTCGTATTTTGCTTTCTATAGACAGTAACATTTCAATCCTACGGGACTTGTATTCAGTATTCTGTTGCTCTTGCACGATTGATACCAGGTTTTGGGGATGGATTATAGTTATAACTTCTCTGCATTTCTATGTTATTGAGACTATTGAAAAGAGATCTTGTTTCTAGTATGTTTTCCTCCCTTAAAGGTTAAAGGGTTTTATAATATTCGTGTCATGACCCAAACCGTAGGGCCGCGACGGGTACTCGAATTCCACTCGCCGGGTACCACCATTCTTACCATGAACATCTAATCATAATTAATTACGGACTAAGCTGAAAGAAAATTATGAATAACCAGGTAACCAACTTATATATATATATGTACCAAGGCCATACAAGACTACTACACATAGGACACCTGTCTACAAGCCTCTAAGAGTAGCAACATCAAAGGCCGGGACAAGGCCCCGCCATACCCATATAGACACGCAAAATTGTATCATACCAAAATCAGACCAACACTCTGGAAAGAGAGGAGTACTTCCAAAATCCATTGAAATCTGTAACCTATTCACGTGGGCCGTCGCCTTGCCTATGCGAACCTGCGGGCATGAAACGCAGCGTCCCCCGACAAAAGGGATGTTAGTACGACTGATGTACTGAGTATGTTAGGCATAAATAACAACATAACATGCATATACCAATAACTGAAACATAATCCACTGACCAACAGTACCTGCCTCTTAGGATCCTAATACACTTGCCTACATGTTATGCATAATGCAATGTCCATATTCATTGGCCTCATCGGGCAATTTTCGTACCATGACAACCTCTGTGGGAATCATATCATGTAATGGTTAACTAATATATACATGATGCAAGTGCAATATATATATATATACCGTCCCAATATATGTTAATGTTGCGGATTGTGCAAACCTTTCCCAATAAGCCATACAGGCATCACATCACATCATCACATCATATTGGCCTCTTCGGGCTCTTTTCTGATAGTCTGTACCAGCTGCAGGTGGTGTGCGAATACAACGCCTTTCCCTTTCCCCATATCCCGCTACATATATAATATTTACCATATAGTAGTGTGCATAGCACCAGTGGTCCAGGGTAATATATGAATGCAATGCAAGTAAAATTTGCATGAATGACAATAAAATACCTTGAGTAACATAATACCCCTACACCTTTGGTTAACATTGTGAATATCAACACATTTTCCATTTGACTTAATAAGGACTTAGAAACATATTTAGACATGCTTTTAGCATAGGAATCAATAACATGAATATTCTTAACTACTAGGAGTAGAATAAATTATGGAACAATATCACGATTTTATTTCGTTACATAGGACATGCCAAAAGAAGAAATAATTTGCCTTAACATACCTCGATTTAACTTAATAATGTCTGTTGCTGGAATCACTACTTTGCAACAATTTGCACAAGGTTTCTATTTTCCAGAAACCTCACTAGTCGTTCCCTCCTTTCACAAATAAACCAAGGCAAACGAAATGACTCTCCTTTATCCTAACTTACAGCAAAACGAATTGCTTCCTAATTCCCCTAAAAATGCTTTGGATGGAATGTTTCATTAGCCTTAAATGGCTCTCATGATTCGGTCTCCCACCAGCCAATTCTTGGCGGTGGGGAGCCTCAATTGATGCCACCAAGCCTTCACATGCACAGGTCACTTAATTGCTTCCGCAAAATTTATCAATCACACACATAATTAATTATGTGATCCCAATTCACTTAAATCTTAATAACTTATAAAACATCTATATATTCAATGTCATAATTTGTAATATGAAACTCATCCATAACCTCTTTGTATACGTGCCAAATTTATTTTCGGCTCCCGTCGTCGTACTTTTTACGTCCAAAAATATTTTGGTGTTTAATCCTTTTTATATACTAATATCTTTATTAGCATACGCAAATATAACATAAATTTTTTCCAACGCTCGGACCTATTTACACATACCTCGTAATTTTATAAACGCTCAGCGATTTGAACCGTAACCCGAAAGTACGGGATGTTACATCTTTCCCTCCTTAGAGACATTCGTCCGCGAATGTTGGGGTAACACATCTAATCCCCGTTACCTAGCCCGAATACACAATCATTAAATATCATGACAGGAATTTGGAATTTACCTTAAGCTTCTCTTGAAATCTCGACATTAGTTTGGAATAGGTGTGGATATTTGCGCGTCATTTCCTCTTCAACTTCCCATGTCATCTCTTCCACGTTCCTATTTCGCCACAGAACTTTTACATAAGCTACCTCCTTAGTCCTCAGCTTGCAGACTTGTCGATCTAGGATAACAACATGAATTTCTTCATATGACAGATCCTCTGTAATCTGCACATCCTCAATTGGTATAATTCGAGAAGGATCTCCAACACATGCCCTCAACATGGAAATATGGAAGACTGGATGAACGCACTCCAACTCTGAAGGTAAGTCCAATTCATACGCTACCTGGCCAATTCATCGAATTATGTGATATGGCTCAATATACCTTAGACTAAGCTTTCATTTCTTCCCGAATCTCATTACACCCTTTATTGGCGAAATCTTCAAAAATACCCAGTCGTCTACCTGAAACTCTAAGTCTCGCCGTCGCACATCTACGTATGACTTCTGACGGCTTTGAGCTGTCAATAACTGTTCTTGGATAAGCTTTACTTTTTCTATGGCTTGGTGTACCAAGTCAGGTCCAAATAACTCTGATTCGCCTACCTCGAACCATCTAATAGGTGATCTACATTTTCGTCTGTACAAGGCCTCATATGGACCATTTTAATACTGACGTGATAGCTGTTATTATACGCAAACTCAATAAGGGGTAAGTGATCATCCCAATTTCCCTTAAAGTCCAACACACAAGATCGTAACATGTCCTCGAGCATTTGAATCATTCGCTCAGCTTGATCGTCTGTCTGAGGATGGAAAGACGTACTCAAATTAACTCGGGTGCCTAACCCTTTCTGAAATGATTTCTAGAAGTTAGTTGTAAATGGAGTACCTCAATCAGATATAATAGAGATAGGCACACCATAAAGTCAAACAATCTCCTTAATATATAATTTCGCGTAATCTTCGGCAATGTATGTAGTTTTCACCGGCAAGAAATGAGTTGATTTGGTCAGTCTGTCAACAACTACCCAAATAGAATCAAATTTCCGATAGGAATGAGGTAATCCCGTAATGAAGTCCATATTAATCATTTCCCATTTCCATATCGAAATCTCGATGTTCTGAGTCAAGCCACCAGGCTTTTGATGTTCTATTTTTACTTGCTGACAATTGGGGCACTGAGCTACAAACTCTGCCACGTGCTTCTTCATATCATTCCACCAATAAATACTCTTGAGATAATGATACATTTTAGTTGATCCTAGATGAATAGAGTACCGTGAATGATGAATCTCCGTTATAATTCTATCCCACAATCCTGCCACATTTGGAACACATAGACGACCCTGGTGCATGAGAGTTCCCTGTTCGTCAATCTCAAAGGTCGTGGTCTTCTTCTGTTGAATGCTCTATAATTTTCTTCAAACTAAAGTCTTCCCATTGACATTCCTTAATTTCTTATATAATGGATGATTTTGAGACATCCCGGACCACCAACCCACCATCCTACAAATCCTCTAGTCTGACTCCCAAACTAGCTAACTGATGAAACTCTCTTACCAATTCCCTTCTTTTGACTTGCACTAGCATCGAACTGACCATTGACTTACGGCTGAGCGCGTCTGCTACAACATTAGCTTTGCCAGGGTGATAAATGATGTCCACATCATAATCCTTCAATAATTCAAGCCATCTTTTTTGTCTCAAATTCAGCTCATTTTGTTTGAATATGTATTGCAGACTTTTGTGATCCGTAAAAATGTCTACATGAACACCATATAAATAGTGTCGCCAAATCTTCAGTGCATACTGCGGCCAACTCTAAATCATGTGTCAGATAGTTCTTCTAATGTTTCCTCAATTGCCTTGAAGCATAGGCAATCACTTTACCATGCTGCATTAGCACACATCCTAAACCTGCTCCCGAGGCATCACAATACATAACATAACCTTCTAGACCCTATGGAAGAGTAAGGACTGGTGTCGATGTTAATCTATCCCTTAACTGCTGGAAACTCCACTCATAAGCATCGGACCATTGGAATTTTATAGCCTTCTGTGTTAACTTCGTTAGTGGTGCTGATATGGTAGAAAATCCTTCTACAAATCTTCTATAATATCCGGCTAAGCCCAAAAAGCTGCGAACCTCTGTTGGAGTCGTAGGCCTCGGCCAATTCTTCACCGCTTCAATCTTCTGAGTGTCAACTCTTATACCCTTGTCTGACACTATATGACCAAGAAAAGCCACTGACTTTAGCCAAAACTCACATTTGGATAGTTTTGCATACAACTTATGGTCCCGGAGCATTTGTAGTATTATCCGCAAGTGATCCACATGCTCTGTTTTTGAGTGAGTGTAAACCAGAATATCATCTATAAATACTATCACAAATACGTCCAAGAATAGGCAGAACACACTATTCATTAGATCCATAAATGTTGCTGGTGCATTTGTAAGTCCAAATGACATTACCAAGAATTCGAAGTGCCCATACCGTGTCCTAAAGGCCGTCTTCGGAATATCCTTCTCATTAACCTTTAGCTGATGGTACCCCGACCTTAGGTCAATTTTTGAGAAATATCTCACACCTTGTAACTAGTCAAACAAATCATCAATTCGGAGAAGAGGATACTTGTTCTTGATAGTAACTTTATTCAGGTGCCGATAGTCGATACACATCCGTAATGAGCCATCTTTTTTTTGTACGAACAATACCGGCACTCCCCAAGGAGATATGCTAGGCCTAATAAAGCCTTTCTCGAGCAAATCTCTTAATTGCTCCTTCAATTCTTTCAATTCAGCTGGAGCCATCCTATAAGGAGGAATATATATGGGTTGAGTGTCTGGCAACACATCTATACCAAACTCAATCTCCCTTTCAGGAGAAAGGCCTGGAAGTGCATCTGGGAATACATCAAGAAATTCACTGACCATCGGAATTGATTAAGAACTAGGTGGTTCAACATTGACATCTCTTGCCCGAACAAGATGGTATATACACCCTTTGGAGATCATCTTTCTTGCCTTAAGGTATGAAATAAACCTACCTTTTGGCGTTGCCATATAACCTTTCCATTCAAGGACTGGCTCGCCTGGAAATTGGAATCTAACAATCTTTGTTCGGCAGTCAACATTAGCGTAGCATGACGCTAACCAATCCATGCCCATAATAACATCGAAGTCAACCATTTCTAATTTCACTAAATCTGCTAGGGTCTGATGACTACAGGCCAATACTGCACAATTTCGATAGACCCGTCTAGCGATTACCGATTCACCAACCGGTGTAGATACCACAAATGGATCCCTTATCAACTCAGGATCTATACCAAATTTACAGGCAACGAAAGGAGTAACATATGATAAATTTGAGCTTGGATCTAACAACGCATACACATTATGTGAAAGAACCGATAACGTACCTGTAATGACATCAGGTGAGGATTCCTGATTTTGCCGTCCCATCAGTGCATAAGTATAGTTCTATCCCCTCTCTCTGCCTCGACCAGATGATGTCTGCTGACTCTGCCCTAATGACCGTACTGATTGGGATGAAGCTGCTGCAGATCCGACCGGCTGGGCTCTACCACCTTCACTTTTTGTCGGACAATCTCACGCTATATGACCATGCTCCCCGCAAGAATAGCATACTCTTCCCTCTTGTTGACACGACCCTATATGGGTCCCACCACACTGCCCACATTGAGCCAATGACAGCCTCATTTGCATAGAATTCCCCTTATAATAAGATCCTGGTGCTCGTGAACTCTGGCCTGGTCCTATTTGAATATAGCGATCAGCCCTCAATCTTGAAGATGGCAATGATGCGCCGACTGCTGGGTAAGATAGTTATCTATAAGATTGTGGCCTGGGCCCGCCTCTGAAGTCCCTCATGCCACTTACAGACTGAGCCTTTTTATGTTGGCCCCTATCACGCTCTCGATCGATCCGTTGTTGCCTCTTGCGATTCTCCAGGTTTTGTGCATAAGCCTGGATGCGAGCAATATCCATATCCGAATTCAAAGAAGTCGTGGTACACTTATTGACTAAGTATGGCCCCAAGCCAGTAACAAACTTGTGTACCCGGTCGCTCATTTCAGCTATAACTGTAGGAGCATATCGAGCCAAGAAATTAAACTACAAGTTATAATCTCGAATGCTCATGCTGCCCTGTTCAAGACGTAGGAACCTATCCTATTTGGCCCGTCGAAGCTCGACTGGTAGAAAATGTTGTAAGAAAGCCTTTGAAAATTCCCCCCATCCTACTGGCGCAGCATGAGATCCCCTACATTGCTCCCATGTATCAAACCATGTTAATGCGACATCCCGCAGTCTATAAAAGCAAACTTTACCGACTCGATATCGGTAGCATCCATCACCCGCAAAGTGCGTTGTACCTGATCCAGAAAATTCTGTGGGTCCGCGTTCAAGTTTGTTCCTGTGAATACTGAAGGGTCTAGATTGATGAAATCTCGAGCTCTTGCGCTAGCAACTCTATCAGAAGGACTGGGAACCTGACGTTGGGCCTGAGTGGCCACCAATCGTATAAATAACTGAACCACATTCCGCATATCAAGATCCTCGTATGGAGTATCATGTGGAGGAACTAAAGGTGTTGCAGCTCCACTAATCTCCTCTGATGGTGATGTACCGAGAGCACCACACGAAGGAGTCGTCCTGAGGGTCTCACGCTGGCCCTCGCTAACAGGTGGCAATCGGCCGGTACCTTCACCCGCAGCCATATTCAATTCCCTTATACTTTTAGACCTCTTTCTTGCGGTAGGCATCGCTGTAATTATAAGCACGAAATGGATTAGGAGTGAAATACTTATAATTCAGTTCTATAGCATGATTTATGAGATGAAAGAATATAAACCATCCTTAAAATGTCAGATAACCTCCTGTTTATAAGTATGGTGCACAACATACCCATAAACAAGACTCTACTAGACACAGCTTGTAGACTTCCTAGGACAGACATGCTCTAATACCAAGTTTGTCATGACCCAAACCGTATGGCCATGACGGGCACCCGGATCCCACCCGCCGAGTACCGCCATTCTTACCATGAACATCTAATCATAAATAATTACAGACTAAGCCGAAAGAAAATTATGAACAACCAGGTAACTAACTTATATATTTACATGTACCAAGGCCGACAAGGCCATACAAGACTACTACACACAAGACACCTGTCTACAAGCCTCTAAGAGTAGCAACATCAAAGGTCAGGACAAGGCCCCGCCATACCCATATAGACACGCAAAATTGTATCATACCAACACTCCAGAAAGAGAGGAGTGCTTCCAAAATCCACTAAAATCTGCAACCTATTCACGTGGGTCGTTGCCTTGCCTATGCGAACCTGCGGGCATGAAACGCAGTGTCCCCCGACAAAAGGGACGTCAGTACGACTGATGTACTAAGTATGTTAGGCATAAATAACAACATAACAGACATATACTAATAATTGAAACATAAACCACTGACCAACAGTAATTGCCTCTTAGGATCCTAATACACTTGCCTACATGTTATGCACAATGCAGTGTCCATATTCATTAGCCTCATCGGGAAATTTTCGTACCATGACAACCTCTGTGGGCATCATACCATGTAATGATTAACTAATATATGCATGATGCAAGTGCAGTATATATATATGTCAGTGTTGCGGATCGTGCAACCCGTCCCAATATATGTTAGTGTTGCGGATCGTGCAACCCGTCCCAATAAGACATATAGGTATCACATCATATCATCACATCATATTAACCTCTTCGGGCTCTTTTGTGATAGTTTGTACCAGCTGCAGGTGGTGTGCGTATATAACGCATTTCCCTTTCCCCATATCCCCTACAGATGTAATATTTACCATATAGTAGTGTGCATAGCACTAGTGGTCCAGGGTAATATATTAATGCAATGCAAGTAAAATTTGCATGAATGACAATAAAATACCTTGAGTGACATAATACCCTTGCACCTTTGGCTAACATTGTGAATATCAACACATTTTCCATTTGACTTAATAAGGACTTAGAAACATATTTAGACATGCTTTTAGCATAGGAATCAATAACATGAATATTCTTAACTACTAGAAGTAGAATAAATTATGGAACAATATCACGATTTTATTTCGTTACATAGGACATGCCAAAAGAAGAAATAATTTGCCTTAACATACCTCGATTTAACTTAATAATGTCTGTTGCTGGAATCGCTACTTTGCAACAATTTGCACAAGGTTTTTGTTTTCCAGAAACCTCACTAGCCATTCCCTCCTTTCACAAATAAACCAAGGCAAACGAAATGACTCCCCTTTTTCCTAACTTACAGCAAAACGAATTGCTTCCTAATTCCCCTAAAAAATTGCTTTGAATGGAATGTTTCATTAGCCTTAAATGGTTGTCATGATTCGGTCTCCCACCAGCCAATTCTTGGCGGTGGGGAGCCTCAATTGATGCCACCAAGCCTTCACATGCACGGTCACTTAATTTAATTAAGTGATCTGCCTCCGCAAAATTTATCAATTACACACATAATTAATTCTGTGATCCCAATTCACTTAAATCTTAATAACTTATAAAACTTCTACATATTCAATGTCATAATTTGTAATATTACACTCGTCCATAACCTCTTTGTACACGTGCCAAATTTATTTTCGGCTCCCGTCGTCGTACTTACGTCCAAAATTATTTCGGGGTTTAATCCTTTTTATATATTAATATCTTTATTAGCATACGTAAATAAAATATAAATTTTTCCAACGCTCGGACCTATTTACACATGCCTCGCACTTTTATAAACGCTCAGCGATTTAAATCGTAACCCAAAAGTACGGAATGTTACAATTCGGGATGGTTTGCCTACTGGGAGGGATAATGTACATGTCATCCTGATCCGTGATTTTGATAGTGACAACACTAGTAAATAATTTTGACATATAATAAGTAATAACAGTGTGAGATAAGATGCACAAATACAACATATAATGCAATATGCACAAATTATGGATCGAAATCAAAATGTATAGTGACTCTAGAAAGATAGATCCATATCCACACATCAAATGGACAACTCACGTGCCATAACCACATCTATGTGTGACAATAAGTATGCAAATATTATGCATATGTATAATGTTCTATTGACCCTAGCCCCTCAAGTTCCAACTCGAACCCCTCGAACAAGTAACAAATAGTTGTATAGACATACCCGCAAGGGTAGCCAAGTTGGTGCAGCAGTAGAGCGCGGGACCGCAAGGTCACGAGTTCGATCCCCTGCATAAACCTTCTTGGTTGAGCCTGTCACACATGGCTTGCCAAGTGTGGTTTGCAGGCTATTGCGTCAGTCCGGGGCTTACCCTGTGCGCACTCGAGAGAGTAGCGGCTGCGGGTTCCTTCGTCAACAAAAAAAAAATAGTTGTATAGACTTGTTTAAAGTCCCAATTTTTAAAGCGGAGCATTAAAACTTAAAATTAAGATTTGACTTATTGCATTAATATTATTACATAGAAGATTGCCAAGAGGATGAACTTAAATATGACACTAACCACGAAGATCATGGAGAATGTTACATAAATGTGAGAGTTACCAATATAATGGTGAGGAATAGTGAGAATCACATCTTTAGAAGTTATAGACATCCACAAATAATAGCAAAATTTACAACATGTAGATAATATATGTATTGATGAATGTCCTTTCTAGCAACCCTAAAAACTCAATTTGTCACAACCAGAAAAGGCGTTGTTGGTCGTCAAGGATTATGAACCTGTTGATTAGCCGATTATAATAGTTGATTAGCTTTAAGTGCAGAAAATCACTTTTAAATGTTGAAGTTGATTTTATTAATAAACAGATACGTGTTTAGATATAATTGCTAAAACTAGTAATAAGCAGTGAATGTGTTTGATAAAAAAATAATTTTAAGTTGTTCTTTTGTCAGAAAGACTAAAATACTCTTAAAAGTTTTGCAAAAAAAAATATATTTAAAAATATATGTGTCAAAGAAAGAGGAATGATGGATTCAAAGTGGAAAAGGAAGAATTGTTCTCTTTATAAGCCTAAAAAATGGATAAGGATTTGGGACTCCAAGGGGTAACCGATGTGTTTGAAGGAGGGAGGACCTAGGTGTGCTTGAGTTCGAGGCTAAGCCCACACGCGCGCTGCCGCCCCGCCCGTCCGGTCATGGGTCGAAAGCTTTGGGCTTCTGGGCTACTTCTAATATTATCTTTTTGGACCCCAAACTGCTTAGTATTTACAGTTTGGTCCCTGGAGTTTCAGAAAGCCTGTAAGTTTTGGCATTAAACTTCTGATTACACCTCTTAAAGGGCCTCTTAATCACTTCTCCTCCTCCTAAACACTTTATAACCTTCTGAAACAGATTTGAGGAAGAGATATAGAGAAGAGAGAGGACGAAAAAACGAGAGAAAATCTGTCCAAAAATGAGCAACAAAAACAGAAACTCTTCCTTCCTTTTTCCTATAAATCAGCAAGTCGTTTTGTGTTCGTTTTCTTCGTCAAAATCAACCTATTTGCTTTGTAGTGTTGATTAGTTGTTGTTTTATCTTGGGAGACTATTGCCCGCTAACGTAAAAGCATATATACGGGGCAATCTTGTTTAAAGACAGAGAGCCATCTCTCGACTCAGCCACAGTTGTAACAATCCAGATTTATTGTTTCTTGATTTCAGGTTATCAAGATTCAAGACTCAACAAGCTTGCGGCAGTTCTGAATATTGGCTATTTGTTCATCCTTTCAAACACTTGTAATATTTATTTACTTTCCGTACTGCAATTAAATATCCAACAATTATTTGAAGGTGTCATAGTTCGTCTTTGATGTGCGTAGGGAATCTTCCCTCTATATTATCACTATATTGTACATCTCATGTTTGACCCAAAAATAAGTTTGTTCAGTATTTAGTGTACCAACTCCCTTAATCGACGGCTCGCAGATGCATTTGATGATTTCTCCATTTGCGTGTCTGTCTATTCTCCAATAATTCAATTTTATAAAATTTGATTTCCTCTATGATTTTCTCTCTTTACCAATAGCCAACGCATGTTGACGAATATATGACTAAAAAGTTTAGTAATGGCCAGCTGGCATCTCTAAAAAGGGAAGCTCGGTGCACTAAGCTCTCGCTATACGCGGGGTTCGAAGAAAAGCGGTCAAATGTTATCTCTATTTTATGACTATTTTATTTAGTTAATTTTGTCGAGAACCTCCGCTGTTACTTCCAGAAAACAAGTAGAATACACGAATGAGGTGTCACCAAAGCTTCATCTTTACCCAAAACTATATTTAAAAAAGAACATAAACTGACTGGACTTGTTTACTTGCCAAAAGAAAGAAAAAAAGGTAATAAAATCAGCCACCGAAGTATTAAAGTTTGGTGGGCGTCTACTATTTAACTTGTCTGTGTTTTGTCGGACGGTTTTGTCGTTTTATACATGGCAAGTGATTGTGAGTGATATGTGTTTCCAAGAACTTTGAATATCCTTTTTATACTGCTGCCACACTTGTGTTCTCTCCGCCTCACTTATTGAGTTTCTTTCTTTTCCACTTCAATTCAATCGAGCAGTGACTATAAAGGCGGTCCGGTATACAAAGCATCCTGCATTAGCAGGGTCGAACAATGCCTATGTATTACTCAAAATCTGAGCGCCAAGTGCTTGATCGGCCTTAGTGTTGGTCCTGTGAAAGGTAAAATATCAGATCACAATTTGGATCCATCTATCCAAAAGCTTCTTGGAGGGGTGGTTTGCTTTTGAAATCAAAGATTACATTGCATTGTCCGCATTGAACAACACAAATAATTAGGAGGTCAGGCCTGGTCTTTCTTGCTGTCGTTATATATTACAGTCAATACAATTTCACAGTTGATGTATATTATTCATCCCTGCATAGCTACCTAGCATCAGAAATTAATTAAATGAGGTTATCTCTTCTTGTATTTGTACTTTGTAGTAAATATATATGTACTAACATCAATTTCAACTTGCAGATCCTGTACCTAGTTTTAGCCATGAGAACAACTGAACCAACTTGTTCTGCAAAAGAAGTGCTTCCATCAATATCCAAAACTACATGTTCTCATAAAATGATGAAGCGCTTTGATAGCATTTTAGAGGATGATCTTATTAATCATCAGATTGACCCAACCCGCTCTCACTCTTTAAACTCATTAGCCACCGTAAGTCATTGAACTTCAGATTAAAGTTTCCATATTTCTGCTGGTAACTTAGATGCAAATTTATCAGTATATGTCACTGACGTACGCATTGTCTACTACATATCTGATATATCTTGAAAATTTTCATCCCCTTTTCAGATCTGTCCTTGAAATTTGAAAACTTTTCATTTGGTCTTGATTACGCAAAACAGCAGTATATATCCATTGGAATGATGCATGATAGTTTGATGCTTCTGTGTAACACATTTGGCCTAGCTAATACTTTATTCTTCTCAGGAAACAAAAGATGCTGCTGAACAAAAGAGTATTTCCATTAGTATGCCGCCCACTCCTTCGAAAGGAGTTGATACTATATTAGTTGTTCCTGAATCCACTCAGAATAAGCGAAAATCTTATTCTCAGACATCAACGCCTAGAGGTACAGTGTTTCCAGAGTACTCTCCAAAACGGAATCCCAAAATTAATAAGCTCAAGGATACAAGATTTGACTCTTTTAAAACATGGTCTGGTAGACTGGAGAGACAATTATCAGTTTTGCGTGGAAAGGAGCAAGACCATATATCTCAACCAAGTCCTCACATAGAAACTATTCCTGTGGATCGATATTTTGATGCCCTCGAAGGCCCAGAATTGGACACCTTAAGGGTATATATATATGCTTTTCTCCTTCCTTTCACTCATAAATCTACTAGTTGTCTTATCGTGGAAAGAGGCTTTTTTTATATTACATGGTGAATAAGCATGTTTTTCCGTGTGCAGGCTTCTGAGGAAATCATGCTTCCAGAAGACAGAAAATGGCCATTTCTTCTTCGTTTTCCTATTTCTTCCTTCGGTATCTGCCTAGGTGTTAGCAGTCAAGCTATAATGTGGAATAGCCTGGCCACCTCTGCCTCAACAAAATTCCTGCACGTAAGCCTGAAAGCAAATCTTGGCCTCTGGTGCATATCTGCTGCACTTATGGTCATTATCTCTTTGGTCTATGCTCTGAAAATTATTTTCTACTTTGAAGCAGTTCGTCGGGAGTACTACCACCCAATACGTGTTAACTTCTTCTTTGCTCCCTGGATAGCACTTCTGTTCTTAGTACTTGGAGTTCCAGCATCAGTAGTCAGTACTCAAAACCTGCACAGATGTTTATGGTACATTCTTATGACCCCAATCTTTTGTCTAGAGCTAAAGCTCTATGGACAATGGATGTCTGGAGGACAACGAAGACTCTCAAAGGTAGCGAATCCCTCTAATCATCTCTCAATTGTTGGGAATTTCGTGGGTGCATTGCTTGGTGCATCCATGGGACTAACAGAAGGGCCAATATTCTTCTTTGCTGTTGGATTGGCTCATTACATAGTCATGTTTGTAACTCTCTATCAGAGACTTCCAACAAATGAGACACTGCCTAAGGAACTTCACCCAGTCTTCTTTCTTTTTGTTGCTGCACCTAGTGTCGCTTCTATGGCATGGGCAACCATCCAAGGCTCTTTTGATCATGGATCACGGATTGTTTATTTCATTGCCTTGTTCCTCTATTTTTCACTGGTAATTATGCTAATCAATTTTTGCGTTTAAATGCGCCTAATCATTACACTAATATATCTCATTCTTTCTTGTTGCTTTTCAGGCTGTTCGCATTAACTTCTTCCGAGGCTTCAAGTATGTAAAATAGCCCGTCTTAGATATACTAAATCTTTGGATTGATATTAATTAAAGTTTGTACTACATATTTGCAGGTTCTCATTGGCTTGGTGGGCCTACACTTTCCCTATGACAGGAGCTGCTATTGCCACCATCAGGTACTCACTTGTCGTTACCAACGTGGTGACAAAGTGCCTAGCTATCATACTCTGTACTCTTTCGACACTCACTGTAACAGCACTGCTTGTCACAACCATCATTCATGCCTTTGTTCTGAGAGACCTATTTCCCAATGACATCTCCATAGCAATCAGTGAAAGACCTCGGAAATGGTATCTTGGAAGATCTGGTAGCTCAGATACCAAACATATTGATCAATACCTCAAATATGTAGATTCTTCTCAAGGCAAAGATATTGAGGCAAGTAACTAGACTCCAGCATTGAGTTCCAATATCTTAAATTGTTTCTAGCATCTCTTGTAAAACCTTTTAAGTTTTAATCGAGGAGTTTGGGCCGGTCCTGTGAACTTGATATTAAGAGAAGAGAGGTACAAACACTATGAGAGATGTAAGTATCTAAAGTATTCTTTTTTTTTTGTAAAATTTACCTATATATTAATACTAGATTGGGGCTGGTGCCCGTATTGTAATTTAGTTTTCAAAATGATTGAACATTGTACTTTCAAGTCTCGGCTCCTCATAGCCATCTTTATGAATAGGTTGTCCGTAAAGATGGAAATTGTGAGCAGCAAGTGCTATTGATCACGCCCAACTCTAGTCCTAAAAAGATAAGCGATCGTTGTAAATATAATCCGATCTAAAAGTCCGGAGTCGAATCTCACAAGAACTAACGCTAGCTATAAATGTTCAATATTACTAAGAAAATAAGTTCGAACAATATTATGAATTACAAAGATTAAGATTTTTATTTGAAACTACTTCACTAATAAATAATAAAATAATAAAATTATCAACTAAAGAAGATGAAGTTGGAAACAAGATTAAGGAGGCATAGGGTTATGATTTTCCCAATTATCTGAATCTTTCTTGCTACGTTATATATAATCTCACCGATTTCATCTCTACGGATCGTGAGCACTCAACTTATCCTAATTATCTCTCGAGCAATCACAATAATTTACTAGACGTATTCTCTCGAACTACTCTAGCTAGCAATTTCTCACAGCTCACTATGACCACATCAAAACTTCGTTATCTCTAATCCTGCTTTTAAACCCGCTGTATTGATCTCTCATATACCTAGGGAGTGACGTTGTTCAACAACTACCTAAATATGAATTTTCTCTCAAGCAACACATAATAAATAGGAATAATTAATCGATGATCATTCAATCAACTGAAATAAGCATAGGATGAGTAATATAACAAGATAAGTAGGATGTGCCCAAAGATAGTTCAAGTTCTCTAATAGCTAACGAAAGGAGATCAAGAACTAGTAAGGACGAGCCATGAATTACAGAAAGTACTAGACGAGCTATGAGTTACCTACACAGGTACTTAGGTGCATATGATTGTTTGTTGTGTAAGTAGGCGCTTGCCTTTGGAGCTATTGACACTGCCTTCGGGAATATAATACAGATGACCTTCGGGGCTATACATTGATGAGTATTGCCCTCAAGGCTATACAGATTGCCTTCAGGGCTATTGGCCATACAGATTGCCTACGAGGCTATACAAATGCACGCTTGCCTTCGGAGCTATACAAATATAGATTGCCTTCGGGGCTATACATATATAGATTTACTTCGGGGCTATACAAATATATATTGCCTTCGGGGCCATTCAGATACACTTACCTTCGAGGCCATACACTTACACATTGGATCCCTTGTAAGGCAGAAATATTGTGTTTAGGTTGTATGTTAGATAGTAATGTAATACATATCAAAAATCATAGATAGCAAGGGTAGTACATAGAGTCGAAACAGAGTAGATTGTATAGATAAACAGAGGGGTCATTGTATAGGTAAACAGAGGGGACAAGTGGTCCAAACGACAAACGACATTGACTAAGTAAGTTGACCGAGAGGTTATGGTCAGTCCACTCCCGTCTCTTCCTTTCAGTAAAGACTTGTAGTATATTTACTCATGTTCTTCATCTTTAGAGTTTATATATATTCAGATTATTTTCTACCTTACATACTTGATACATTTCTTTGTACTGATGTCCTATTGCTGGGGCGTTACATTTCATGAATGCAGACACAGGTAATCAGTTCGATGAGTTAGCCCAGCAGAGCAGAATGGGATTCAACGAAGGATTGGTAAGACTCCATCTCTTCTGGAGTGCAGCCGAGTCTAGAGGTCAGGTAGCAGATATTCTGTATAGACTATGGGTAGGCTGGGGCCCTATCCCGACCACATTTGATATCAGTTATCTATAGAGGCTTTGTAGACACAGGTTCAGTATGTACAGTTTATCAGTGGCCTTGTTGACCCTCATTTTATGTTTTATTTAGTTTGTCAGCGTAAGAGTTTACAGAGACTTCCTTGGCCCACAATAGCCTGTAATAAGAACAAGTTCGACTTTGTGTCCTACTTAGAGATGGCTTTTACAGTATGACCTCAAAGGCCTAGCTTGCCTACAAGGCTCAGACTTCGAGTTCATCTTGGTACGCTCGGATCTAGCAACGTACCGAGTGCCAGCCACACCCCCTAGATTGGGGAGTGACAATGACTCTCAAGCTAAAGCAATAGGTCACAATCAATAGATATAATTCAAGCATAGGTGGCAACAAAAAAAATCAAAAATCGAGCCTCAAAAAGTAAAAAAAAAATCACAAAAATTCTCAAGGCATCCAAAGAAGGTATAAAATACACCTGCTCATCCCTAAAACCCAACATAAAATATGTCACACAGTTTATGACACTAGAGCTCTTCCTTTCCTTACTTGCTTGTTCATCCTAAGACTACTACCCTAACTAAAATAGCACAAGAAATTACCAATCAATCCCCACCCCACACTTAAAATTGTGCATTGTCCCCAATGTACAATATAAATAGAAGATGGTAAACGAGACTCCCTGGTAGGCTAAAGGCCATAGAATAGCAGTGCCCGGGGTACTCAGACTTCCCCAAATAAGATATGGTCCTTTGTGCGGGTACCTCACACTTAGTTTCAACTTTGTGGCTTTCGTTTGTATCATTATAATGGCTTTGTTTTCATGCTCAAAATCTTACAAAAATAAAAACAACACTACAAAAAAATATAATAAAATATTAAAGTTGGATTGCCTCCCAACAAATGCCTGATTTAACGTCGCGGCACGACTAAAATCACTTTTTGCCTTCATTTTGAACTTATGAATCGTAACCCCCAATTTTAATTCTGCTTTATGATTATGTTCTTTGGCGGGTACAAAATTTTGCCAAAAATCAAATAATTTCTTATGCACTTTTTGGCTTTCAACCGAAGAGTATCACCTTGCTCAGACGAACTCAAAAATTTCAGAATATAAGACTCATCTACCTCTTCCCTAGACTTCATTTTATGTTCATACATATCCATTCTCATTTCACCATTCGAACACAATGTAGAGAAGTGTTTGGAATGAGGTCTGATGTGCTCAAATACATGAACTTCAAGACCTTCAATATTCTCATCATCAATCACACTAGAGTCAGCTAAATTTGTATCCTCAATATCCTTGGTTGATTCTGGTAATACTTCTTCAACATCGACATTATCAAGTTCTGATTGGTTAGGTTTTTGGTGTTCTACTTTGAACTCTTTTTAGCTATAATACGGAATATTAGTCTGTTGAGCTATAAAAGCTTCAACCGGGTGACTCAATTGAGCCTCCATCTTGCAAACAGTTGACTCTTGCCTTTGTATACGTAATTGTTTCTCATCATCTTTCTCCACAAGACACTATAACATATCCTTGATCTCCTCCATGTCAGCATCCCTGAGTGTTTTGTTCCTATTAACTTCACAAGAAAAAGTAGAACCATCATAATAAGGGGCTGGGGAATGATAAGAAATATAAGCACAACCATAAAAGTGACCATCTTGACCACCACACATATCACAAACATTTTGCACATAAGATTGAGTTGGTGCACATAACTCGCTCCTATGAACATTTTGATAATTTTTCCACGTGTGGTTTCCTCCACAATATGCATAAGAACGATCAAAAGTAGAATTATCAACACCAAAACTCCCACAATTCCAAGATGTCTAAAGGTTCCATCAAAACCCTAGGAAAAAAATCTAGTTACTCATAACTCTAGAAAAGAAATCTAGCTACTCATAATATTATTTAAGAACATAGCATAGAATTTCATAGGAACAAGTAAAAGAATGAAAGAAAGTGAAACTCTATGGAGAATTTCCGTCCCTTCTGCTACTAACGTGTTCTTGCCTCCAAAGCCGCCTCCAAAGTGCGGCCTCCCCTCAAAAGAGGTCATTTTAGGGTTTAAATATAACCTAGTGCGTGCAGGAGGTCTCCCTTGCCGAGCCAAATTCGAAATATAAAAATTGCCCGGGCTCGTCTTGACGAGGATGTTGACGAGCCCTCTCAAATATATTTTGGCTTGGCTCGTCTATGGGCTCGTATGGCGAGGAGGTTGACGAGCCTTTTCAGCCATGTTTTGGTCTAGCTCATCAACTTCCTTACCATTCCTTCGCTTCGCTGATTTGCACATGGCTGGTTCTCTTGGCTCGTCTAGCTCTACTTCTTCGATTCTTTATTTTCTTGATTCGACTTGCACTAAATCAATCTTTTTCAGTTTGTTTCCATCCAACACACTTCCTACGGACATAAAACACGTAATAAGCCCAAAGCGATATAACTTGTACTCAAACGATGATAAAGTACTAAGAAGTGAGGCAAAATAATGATTAAATATATGCATTTTTGCCGAACATCATGTATCAACCTCTAAAGTGGCCAAACAATTATTTTCATTATTTGTTACTAATTGATGAATTTCCTGTTTGTCACATTGGATGAAAAATTTATCAAGTCTGTAAATTGAGACATTTGATTAAGAAGAAGAGAAATGAGTACAAGAGTAGTTTAGAGAACAAGTATATACATGAAGATGAGAATTATAAGTCAAATGGGGATGCATCAATATTAAAACTAAATGTCAATAAATACTTATTTTCTTTTATTTCATCAAGAATAAGCAAGAAACAAGTGACTTAATTAGAGATAATATGAATAATATAGCAAAACATAATAAAATTACCTTACAAAGCTAAAAAAAAATGTCAATAAATACTTATTATCCTATTTATATTTCTTTCAATTTGTAAGTCAGTCTAACAATTATAAGTTCTATTAGATATACGAAATTATCTCAAATATTCATTAATTATAATATCTATAAAAAATTTCAATTTATGAGCACTTATTTTTTAAAAAACTTAAACATTTAAAATTACTCTAAGTACCTATTTAGTACTAGTAAAGTACCAAAAGTACATAAGCTTCTCTACAAATACAACTATTAATTAAAAATTTGATTTTACATACAAAAAATAAAATAAAAGAATAGTTGCAACCTAAAGTTGCCACAAAAGCTCGTACGTTGCTCCAAAGACCTTTAATTACTTATCAGTCACCACTACGTGCTTTTCTAGAATAGAAACATTAGTATACTTTGTGGCGACTTAAGTAGAGTCGACATTAATTATTTTGTTTTTTGTGGCAGCCAAAAGAGTCGCCACTAAACAATAGCCTTCGGTGGCAGCTTCTCGTGTCGCCACAAAGAACCTTGCTAGAACCAAGCCTTCCCGCATCTCCGCCGTAAAGAGGAATGCCCTCCATTAAAGAAAGCAGCCAATCGAGAAAAGGAATGTTGCAAGCAAAGAAGAAGTTCATAAGAAAGGGAGCAAAAAGAAAACGTAGGCAGGAAAGAGCTAGAACAGCCTCGAACTCTCGCCTATCGGAACACCAACCCAATCTTGAAAGCTGAAGTGGGTTTGGGGAATGGAAGAACAAGAACATCTTCTTTACCACCAAAAATGGTAACATAAGACCCTTCTTCACTCATGCTTGTCATCTGCTCGGTTTAATGATTTGGTGGGATCTACAGATGTAGTGGCTGGTGAACTGTTTCTTCTTCTTCCACGAAGATTCAAACAAAAGCGAGTTGGCTCGACCTCAACCTCAGATTTGAAGCCTGATGGTAGAGATTCCCTTGATCTTCTTCTTGGTGGTACGACTCCAAGGGCTAGGACTTTCCTCTGCAAGTGAGTTGTCAACATGAAAGCGTAAGAACTCAACGGGATTCCCAGCATCTCGTAGAAAAAGAGTATGTAATGTAGATTTTTCAGAAGGGTCTAAATAAGATGATCAAGTTCCTTGCCAACTGCCACCTATCGACCCCGATCTCTTTCATTTGTTTTGGATATTACCAACTTCGGCTCAAAGCGAATAGGCTGGCAGTCTTGAAGCGAAGCCACAAAAGATCACTAAAACCTTTTTTTCTTGTAGTGAGATCTGAAACTATTTTATCAAGTTGATATAGGGGCCAAGTCAAGCAAGGGCGGTCCAATTGCCCAAGGGTCAAGCAGCTATTTTAGGCCCCATCATTGTAGAGGCTCCAAAAATTTTCTCGACTAGGTATATGTTATTTTTAAATAAAAATTAAAAAGTACAATTTCAAAAGAAAAATGGGACCATTTTTTAGATGAATTAGGAAGTCAAATTGTATTTTTGGAAATCTCTTCCCAATTCTTACGTTTGAAGAGCCCTCTTTCCTCATTTATACATAATCATCATTATTATAGGGCCCTGTCACACCCCAACCTTGGGGTGTGGCCGACACCTGGTGCTTAACAATTCGAGCGTACCACGTCTCGTCCGTACCATGGATACACATGTATTTGGGCCGACAAGGCCTCAGAATAACTCTCATAAGACAACAAGGCATAATAACCTGTAAAAGCATAAAAGCCCAACATATATATATGTACGAAAAAGGCCGACAAAGTCACAATACACATCAACTGGCTAACAAAGAGGCCGGCAAGACCATACATGACTTCGACACACAGGACGACTGTCTACAAGCCTCTAAAGAATACTTAAACATCATCAGGTTTGGGACTGAGCCCCGCCATACCCATAACAACATACTTTTTTTTTAAATAATTATTACGCGCAGATGGGCTTTTTATTTATTTTCAAACAAACCAAATAAAGTCCAAAAAAGGGAAAAAATATAGGTTCGACCCAAAGATCCAGCCCAAATAAAAGAACAATTAGGAAAGTACAGTGTATAGACTAGGGGTGGCCAGTGGGCCGGGCTCGTGACCATCGGGTCGGGCTTGGCGGGACGAGGGAAAGGGGCGGGATCAGGTCGGGTCAGACGGGATCAGGATAAACGGGATTTGTCGAAGTCCCGCCCCGATCACGTCGGAATCGGGTCGGGTCGGGATCGGGATCAGGATCCGGGGCGGTTTTTTTTTTTTGCACTTAATTTTAAAAATAACATATATATAAAAAAACTCAATAATTAAACAAGACAAGATAGTGTAATAAAAACATCTCAAGACTGTTTTTGTGCCTCTTGTATTATTTAATAGACATATGATTTTTTTGTAATACAAATACAATTGTCAAAATTGCAACTTTGTAGTGTTGTTCAAAAGTTGTAAATTAAATAGTAAAATTGTAATTAAAACAATCTTTCTCCCGGATATCATCATTTCTAATCATATCTCTCCTTGTATGCCCACACATCCATCTCAGCATCTTCATCTCCACAACTTTCATCTTTTGTATGTGCGAAGTCTTGACTGGCCAACACTCCGCCCCATATAATATAGTCGGTCTAACCACCACCCTATAGAACTTGCCTTTAAGTTTTGATTACACTTTTTTTTCGCACAAGACTCCAGATGCAAGCCTCCATTTCATCCACCCTGCCCAAATACGATGTGTGACATCGTCATCAATCTCTCTATCCCCTTGGCTAATAGACCTTAGGTACTTGAAGCTTCCTTTCTTTAGAATAACCTGAGTACCAAGCCTTACCTTCACGCCTGTCTTAGGGTCCCTCCCGTTGCTGAACTTGCACTCCAAATATTTTGTCTTTGTCCTACTCAACCTGAACCCTTTAGACTCTAGAATCTGTCTCCAAACCTCCAGCTTGACGTTCACTCCGCTGCGAGTCTCATCAATCAGGACTATGTCGTCTGCGAATAACATACACCATGGTACCTCCCTTTGGATTTGTCGCGTTAGTCCGTCCGTCACCAAAGCAAATAGGAATGGGCTAAGAGCTGATCTCTGGTGCAGCCCCATCATCACTGGGAAGTGCTCCGTGTCTCCTTCTACTGTACGTACTCAACTCTTGGCTCCATCATATATATCTTTGATCACCCTAGTGTACGCCACAGGTACGCCTCTAACATCCAAACATCTCCATAGAACCTCCCTTGGAACTTTGTCGTATGACTTCTCGAGGTCGATGAAAACTATATGTAAGTCTTTCTTCCTCTCTCTATACTGCTCCACCAACCTCCTAATAAGATGAATGGCTTCGGTAGTCGAACGCCCCGGTATGAATCCAAACTGGTTCTCGGAAATAGACACGCCTCTCCTCACCCTTATCTCCACGACTCTTACCTAAACTTTCATAGAATGACTCAGCAGCTTGATACCCTTATAGTTGTTGCAACTCTGGATATCACCTTTGTTTTTGTACAAGGGAATCATTGTACTCCACCTCCATTCTTCGGCCATTTTTGCCATCTTATAAATGACGTTAAACAATTCAGTCAGCCACTCCAAATCAGCCCAGCCTGCGCTCTCCCGAAATTCAACTGGGATCTTATCAGGCCCGGTCGCTCGTTCCCTGCGCATCCTGCGAATAACACCCGTAACCTCCTCAACCTTAATGTTTCTACAACACCCAAAATCCCCGTGCCTACCAGAATGCTCCAGATCTCCCAGCACAATGTCTCCATCTCCTTTTTCGTTCAAGAGTTTGTGGAAGTAAGATTGCCACCTCCGCCTATTATGTGCTTCCTCCACCGGTACTTTGTCGTCCTCGTCTTTGATGCACCTCACTTGATACAAGTCACGGACCCTCCTCTCCCTTGTCTTGGCTAGTCTGTACAACTTCTTATCCCCGCCTTTCTCTATAATTCCACATACAAGCGTTCAAAAGCCGTCGTAAAGGCTATTATCAAAATAATGATGATATGTTTCATCTCATAGTTTATCCACAATTGAAATAGTCGCATGTAGTTAAATTATAAAAGATAATTTATATAATGAAGAAAATTAAGTCATCTGTAGTTACGACAATTTAAACAAAACGGATCCTTAGTATAAAGATTATGGGCCTTATGGCTATAAAACTTTGGGACACAATGTTTCAAGGAATTAGAAGTTTCAAGGTTATACAATAACTAGTACTTATAATATGATGAATATAATTAGCATGCTAATCCCAATTGGCATGCAATGCAATGGATATTTTCACCTGAGCAAATTTTTAATTGATTTTGAAGTCCTAAATATTAGGACCTTTTACATAGTTCATGTAAATAAGGATTTAATAAGTAAAATTTTAGTTGATTTCAAAGTGCTAAATATTAGAAACACATAGAGACGATTTCATGAAATCTACTTTTAAAGTCAACAGAAATTTGGGTTAATTTGATAATTCTGCAATTAAAGTTAAGAGCTAATTCTGATTGTTCTATATAACTATACCTAATGCGGACTTACATATGATATAAGTCTGTAGCAAAAATCAATGAACAAAATGATGATACATTGTTACATATAACCAACTTTTACAATCAGTGTGCTACAATTTTTTTTCAATTCTTAACCCGAATAAGTTAACAACCACAATTATGAGCTAGTAATAAATATATGAAGATGAACTTAATTGACAATCAAAATTTAAAGTAAGTACCTGAATGAACATGGAAGAAGTCTTAATATTAGATTTGTGCGAGTTGGTATTGCTACATGCACAGCATCCTTCAACACTTGCTTCGTATGAAAATTGTTTCAAAATCTTTATATCGCTAGAACCTTGTTTTCTTCATATAACTTGTTTTCACTTCGTCAAATAATGAGCTCCATAAGGTGAAAAATAAAAACAAAATAATAAAAGAAAAAGAATGAAAATAATTTAATATAAACCGTGAAAGAATATGCTACATGAGAACGAAGAAAAGCTAACCTCTGAAAACTTTTTTTACCAGTTTTTCACGGTAGGCAAACCCAATGAATGATGATGTAGCAATATATAAAAATGTACTTTTCGTATGAGGTATTTGTGTTTGCACAAGAAAAGGAAAACAACCTTCCATAAAAAATTAATGCAGATAAAAGGTAAAATATACATTCCTTAAATTTCTAACGTAAATAAAAGAGAAAAATACATTTTTCAAGAGGAATTAAATAGTTTTTAACTCCTAAGAATCTAAAATAATTAAAAATAACTTGAAAAAAATAGTAAATGACAATTTTATAGAATGTTTTAATAAAGATAAAAAGTTATATTTTTAATATAATATAGATAAATTTGATGGGAAAGAAAGAGAGAGTATATCAGTATACAGAGAATAGAGACCGTGTTGGGCTGACGTTGCATAATCTAGTTGAATTTGGGATGAAAGAGATTTACGGGTGAGATTAATCCTTGGCAAGCCATCCTAGATTCTTTGACCTACCTTTAAATTCTCTTCCCTTGCTCCCCCCCCAGAAACCTTTCCTGCTCCTCCTCTCCCTCTGTTACTTTATAATTCCATCTCATACTATAAGGCTACGCTTTTCCATTTCTTCAGATCCGAATCCATTGTCCCTTTTATCCGATTCATATATATTTCATCTATTCAATTAGTAAATTTTTGTTTCCCTAAATCATAATTTGGGATTCGATGATGGAAGAATGTAATCCAGTTCAAGATGTAGAGGAGGGTGAGATCTCAGATTCGGCTTCAGTTGAAGAAATCAGTGAGGATGCGTTTAAAAGGCAAGACCCACCTACTAAGATTGTGACTTCCAACTTAACCAATAATCAAAATTCGACAAGTAGGGTTTGGACGATGAGAGATGTATATAAGTATCCAATATCGAGGGATTACGCAAGGGGTTTGTATAACCTGGCATGGGCTCAGGCTGTGCAGAATAAGCCTTTGGAGGAACTTTTCGTCATGACTACTGATGACTCCAATTCGAAGCAGTCTGAGACGGAGAAGGTCATCATTGACGTGGAGGATGACGATGCTAATGCTAATGCTAAGGAGGAAGGAGAGTTGGAGGAAGGCGAGATCGACTTGGATGCCGATGTACTTGATTCAAAGGAGGCCAATTTCATTAGGGAACAACTTCAGAGTGTTACTCTAGATGAAACGGACAAGTAAGTAGTAGATTTCGATCTAAAACACAACTGTAAAGTATAGGACGCCTCTGGGACTAAAATTATATCTGTTTGCATAGATCCTTTCCTGTGGTTTGTTCCAAATTGCAAAGCTCATTGGACAGCTTGGGGGAACTAGCTGTTTCTGTGCCAGGGAAAGACCTTCTCATTCAACTCTTTATGACTGCACTCCAAACCGTAAATTCTGTAAGTGTGTCACTCAAGAGGATATATGGCATATCTTTCCCATTGCCACTGAAAAAGTATCTCTTTCTTTTGCAGGTTTTCTGCTCCATGAACCAGAGTCATAAGGACGAAAATAGAGATATTCTATCTAGGTTTTTGTTGTTCCTTTTATATTATAGTCCTAGTGCATTTGGGGACTTGTAACTCATTCTAACTCGCTTGCAGGTTGCTTATTCATGCCAAGAGCCAAATACCTGCTCTTTTGTCTTCTGAACAGTTAAAAGAGGTGTGTTTTCACATAATAAAATATATATATATATATATATATATATATATATATATATTGAGAATGATTGCAGTTCTGGTAGCTTATACTGCTACTTGATGTCCCAGGTGGATGCCGTGATTCTCTCTGTTAACCAGTCAGTTGTTTCCTCAAATACTGAAGAAGACAATGACCAGGACAATGGAATAAAAGTGTTAGATATGAATGTTTCACATAATTCTTCTGAAAATGCAAACCAGGATTTTACCACTCTAAAAAAGTATGATTCAGATGCTGTATCTACGAAATCTTCTGGCCTGAAGGAGCAGAGTGTGTCGTTTGAATCTTTAAAACCAGGATTAGCCAATTCTAAAGCTAGAGGGATATCCATTCCTTTGCTAGACCCCCATAAGGACCATGATGAAGATACTCTTCCGTCACCTACAAGAGAAATTGGACCACAGTTCCCTGTTGCAAAAGCATCTACACAGGCACACGAAACGGTGAAACCGGTATTGCCCATTTTTGAGGAAGGGAATTCTTTATTGCACCCTTATGAAACTGACGCCCTTAAAGCTGTTTCCTCCTATCAACAGAAATTCGGTCGAAGTTCCCTTTTTGTTAGTGAAAAGCTTCCAAGTCCAACCCCGTCTGAAGAGGGTGATAGTGGCGAAGGGGACATTGGTGGAGAGGTCTCCAGTTCTAATGTTGTACATAATGCCAGCCTTCTGAATACATCTAGCACGGGGCAACCAATAGTGTCTTCTGTTCCCCAGACCAATATTCTTGCTGGACAAGGACTTGGAGCTGCAGATCCTCTGAGTTTTCTGCCAAATCCTCCTTTGCGATCTTCTACAGCAAAAAGTAGAGATCCCAGACTCAGATTGGCAACCAGTGATGCAGCTGTTCAGAGCACGGAAAAAAATATCTTGCCTATCCCGAACATTGATTTGAAATTAGAGGCTTCTTTAGCGATGATAGGTTCTAGAAAGAATAAGACAGTAGAGCTACCAGTCTTTGATGCTCCATTGTCGAAAAGACAGAGAAGTGAACAGACTGATTCATTCATTGTGAGTGATGTGCGACCTTCGACTGGAAATGGTGGTTGGGTAGAGGATAGAGGGACTGCTGGGTTGCCAATTATGAGTAGAACAGATAGCAGTGATAATGACATTAGGAAGTTCGAGCAAGTAACAACTAGTGTCGCTACTCTACCTAGTGTCATAGTTAATGCTGATGAGAACTTGACATTGACTGGCATGAGCACTTCAACAACTTTGCATTCTTTATTAAAAGATATAGCTATAAATCCATCAATATGGATGAATATAATCAAGACGGAACAGCAGAAATCTGCTGATGCATCTAGAACTACAACACAAGCATTAAGTTCTAGCTCTATCCTTGGAGCAGTTCCATCTACTGATGTAGTTGCTCCCAGAACTTCTGTTATTGGGCAGAAATCAGTTGGAATACTTCAGACTCCTACACAGACAGCAACATCGGCAAGTTCCATTTACAAACTTTTGAAGAATGAGTTCATTTGCAGTGTATTCTTTACTGCTTTTATTGCACAGTTCCCTTTTTATTTCTGCCTGATATTTTTTAAAGGTTTCTCTTTTTTTTGTGTTTGGGGTGGAATAAGGTGCAGAGAGGTTCCTTATGCGTGTTACTGGAATTTATGTAATCTTTGTTTTCCATTGTTGTTTTTTGCGTTAAAATGAGAAAGCTAAATACTCTATTTGATACTTTAGTTATCCTCCAGAATATCTGACATTGTCAAGATTTGCAGGATGAAGGGGCTATAGTCCGCATGAAACCTCGTGACCCTCGGCGTGCTCTTCATAATACTGCAGTTCTAAAGGGTGGTAATGTTGGATCAGACCAATGTAAAACCGGTATAGCAGGCACACAAGCAATGACAAGCAGTCTTTGTGTCCAAAGGCAAGAGGACCAGTTGGATAGGAAGTCAGCTGCGACTCTTTCCACTACACCACCAGACATTGCTCGCCAATTCACCAAAAATTTGAAAAATATCGCTGACATGATCTCTGTTTCACCATCCACGTTACCATCTGTTGCTTCTCGAGCTGCGACACAACACATACAAGTTAATCAGAGTAGATTGGAAGGGAAGGGGACAGTTTCCGAGTCAAGTGAACGGCCGAATGATGCTGCCTTAGCTTCTGAAAAAGGTTCCTTGCAACCACAGAGCTCTTGGGGAGATGTTGAGCATCTATTTGAGGGGTACAGCGACCAGCAGAGAGCTGATATCCAGACAGAAAGGGCTAGGAGGCTTGAGGAGCAGAAAAAAATGTTTGCTGTTCGGAAGCTCTGTCTCGTCTTGGACTTGGACCATACTCTTCTCAATTCAGCAAAGGCAAGAATCTTTTTGAACTTGTAGCTTCTGAGCTAGGTTTCTCTATTGGCGGTGATGGTTTTTATGATCTTGTTCTTTTTCAGTTTGTTGAAATCGACCCAGTCCATGAAGAGATATTGAGGAAGAAAGAGGAACAAGACCGTGAAAAACCGTATAGGCACATATTGCGGTTTCCACAGATGGGAATGTGGACCAAGTTACGGCCTGGGGTCTGGAATTTCTTGGAAAAGGTAACTGTTATCTAATATATATGTGTGTATACAGCTAGAGTTGAATATTGAGTCTTCTATTTTTCTTTGTTTTGGGTAATAATGTGCTGCTTTAGGCTAGCAATCTTTTTGAGCTGCATCTCTATACCATGGGGAACAAGCTATATGCCACGGAGATGGCAAAATTGCTAGATCCAAAAGGGGATCTGTTTGCTGGACGAGTGATCTCCAGGGGTGACGATGGAGATCCATTTGATGGGGATGAAAGGGTTCCTAAGAGTAAGGACTTGGAGGGGGTTTTGGGCATGGAGTCGGCTGTTGTGATTATAGATGATTCTGTGAGAGTCTGGCCACATAACAAGCTAAATTTGATTGTTGTGGAGAGGTAATTAATTGCATGTTTGATATCTGCATATTGTTAGCATATAATATTGTGCTGTTCAAATGTATATGATTAATCATTTTGTATCTATAGGTATATTTACTTTCCTTGCAGTCGACGACAATTTGGTCTCCGTGGTCCTTCTCTTCTCGAAATTGATCATGATGAAAGACCAGAAGATGGGACATTGGCCTCTTGTTTGGGGGTGAGCTAATGTTGATCTTGTATAAGAATATCTAGGAGATTAATATTTTAGTACTAATATTCTATATCATTTCATACAATTAGGTTATTCAAAGAATACATCAAAATTTTTTCACACATTGGTCCATAGATGAAGCTGATGTTAGGAGCATCTTAGCCACAGAACAACAGAAGATTCTGGCTGGTTGCCGTATTGTCTTCAGCAGAGTATTTCCTGTTGGTGAAGCCAATCCTCATTTGCATCCTTTGTGGCAGACAGCTGAACAGTTTGGTGCTGTCTGCACTAGTCAAATTGATGAGCAGGTTACCCACGTGGTTGCCAATTCTCTTGGGACAGATAAGGTGTGTGTTATTTCTCCCAAAACCATCACACTATATTGCTCAAATCCCTTGCCTATTTGCACAAAAGATTAGGGAAAAGAAAAAAATTTAGAGAAAAGAAACTAGTGGTCGGTTTGGAGAAATGAGAATGAAATGCTTTAAGTAAATGTATGAGTTTCCCATCTGTCCTAAGCCTTAGTGGACAGAGTTACTCGATACTTGTGTTGGTGGGAGGTAGCAGGTAGCTGTGAAATTAATTGAAGTATGTGCAAGCAGGCCTGAATACCATGATTTTAAAGAAAATTAGGGTAAAGAAACTAGTGGTCGGTCTGGAGAAATGAGAATGAAGTGTTTTAAGTAAATGTAGAGTTGCTAGTAGAGAAGTCTACGTTGCACTGCGTGATCGGGTCATATTATAACTCTCTCTTAGGGTGTGTTTTGTAGGGAGGAAAACATGTTCTAATTTTTTCATGTTTTGGTTAGTCAAAATATTTGGAAAACATTTTCCGTAGGAAAATAAATTTCATAAATGAAATTTCATTACTCCCCATACCCACCTACACTGCCTCCACACCCTTACCTTTCATCTATTGTTTTCCTAGATTATATATATAAATGGTTTTCTGACAATATAAAAAACACCAGAAAATAAGTAAGAAATTCATTTATTTTTAAAGAACATTTTTCATGGAAAACCAAACACTTAGTCACATTCTTTATCACCCTCCCTGTAATTATATGGGCTAAAATTTCTGATCTGTCATCTGGAAAACTGTGTATGTGGGTATCTTTAGAGGTTTAATTACCAGCTTGTCTAACAGGTTAATTGGGCACTTTCCACCGGGCGATTTGTTGTTCATCCTGGCTGGTATGATCTCTTTAATGTTGAATTGCAGTCATATCATTATCGTTTTACTGGTGATTTAAGTTGGTTATATTTCTTGATTTATTCCACACAATAAAATTGCAGGGTGGAGGCATCAGCTTTACTTTATCGGAGGGCGAATGAACATGATTTTGCTATTAAACCTTAAAACTAACACAATTTCCATCTCTTGGTTAAAAGGAAAAAAACCCAAAACGGTCTGAGGATGATATCAAAAATTGGGTGGATGTTAGGAACTGAAAGACTAGCTAATCAGGCAAGGGAGAATCGTTTTAGGATAAGCCTAAGCTTTGATTCTCAAGGAATACACCCAAATCCCTTGCTGGCTTGACCAATTTTTGTGTCCTCGCTTGGGATTATTCCAAAGTCCAAAGTAATACGGGCTGAAGCTTTACTTATGAGAATTCCGCAGTGCGTATTCGGTTCAAATTCATGTGAACACATAGATAACAAAGCTGATGAAGAGGAACTGTGGTTATGAGGACTCACTTGTGTAGTCCCTTGGGAGACATCCGATTAAAGTGGAACAATGCAATAGTTTGTCAAAAACTAGTTTTTTCGGTGAAATGGGCTATTGGCATCCCATTAATGGTGGCAAACAGGCAATTATTGAATGGACTAATGAAAACTCTTGGTCGATTAATACACTAACTAGAGCCCTCAAACAAGGAATCACGACCATGTGATTTGTCTGAAAGCTGAAATGAACTTTAAACCTGCGCTGATTAATGACAATTTCAAAGCTCTATGCTTTCATCGGCTTATCTTGGTCGTTTTTCTATTTATTTTTAAAAGAATTTTTAAGGTCAATGAGACAGGACTTTTTCTTACTGTTGGAGTTATTTAGTAGCTCTCTGATTCCCCAATTTGATTTTTAAACAACAATAAATAAATGTGCAAGGTTATATAATTAGCTAATACGTTGAAAAACTTACTAACGTATGATGTTTGTATTGAATCATATCGTGGGTTATATGCGGTGATTGGGGCGAAAAATCATAATTAATTATGGTTAGTGATGAAAAAATATGTTAAAAAGATATATTATGTACATATAAAGGTTGGTGCAATCATCATGTGTGTGTGTTTTGAGCCAACAGCTTGGGACATACGTGGTGCAGGGGAAACAAATTAATTGTATCAACATTAATGGCAGACTCTTATTGGTTGGAGTTTTGAATGTTATGCTTAGCCCATTTATTTGGGTCGAAAGGAAGTCTGGCTCTCCTATCGAGTTTCAATACGTTCAATGAGCTATCATGTGGTTAAATTTCTCGAAAGCGTATGTTGTCGGCTTCAGTCAATTCAATTTATTCTACTCCCAAATGCGAATCCTAATGGAGCAAGTGAGAAAGCAGTTGCAGGCCAACGTATGCTTGCTCCACGCATATTATATTTGAGTCTTATATTGATATTTTTTCAGTCAAAATCATTCTTTTTCTTTTTATTAATGTTTCAGAATATTTCATATAATTCTTTTTTTTTATACTAAAACTTTTAAGAATTCAATACACACCTATTCATATATATATATATATATATATATATATATATATATATATATATATATATATATATAAGCTTTGAAGTAACCTTTTTATATCAAGCTAACATCAACAAAAACTTTAATATATTTTTCTACTATAATTTATAGGAAAAATGCTCAAATTTGCTTGTGCTTGTAAAATATGGAAAATGGTCTAAATGTGTCGTTAATAAGTGGTTAGATCAGCCTTGTCGTTATAGAAATGGGTTGGATTTGCCCTCTTGACTAAGAATTTATTTGTTTGTACTTAATGAAGGTCTGAATCTGAATGGTTTAGATCTTAGGCCTTTATGTATATTTGTTTATATTAAGATTTAAACATTTATTTGGTCTAAATATGTCTTAATCATTAAAATTTTAACAAAATCTTAATATCATTAAAAAATATTTTTGTATGGATTATTTTACCAACTCTGTTCAGAACGACAAGCCCCACCCCCACCCTCCCAACTCCACCTCACCACTGCACCACCAAACTCCTACCCTCCTAACCCTCGCCCCTCTAACCCACCCCACCTTCAACCACCCGCCCCACTACTAACCACATCTGCCACACAACCACTATCATTGTCAACCTCCACCCCCACCCCCACTCACCTACCTACCCTACTCACCCACCCCACCACCCCTAACCACCATCACTACTAGCCACCACCACCAACCACCTCTTCCATCACAACCACCACCGCTAACAACCATAATTGTTAGTTGCTACCACAGCTACCACCCCCATCATTATAATTAGATCAACATCCTTGTCGCTGTTGCCATCACCACTATGAGGCAATACCACCACCGCGTCTAAGCCTTACTACCAATCACCTCTGCCATCATAACTAGCATTGCCGCTAATTACTACCAACACTATCAGAAACCATCACACATTCTTTATCCACCACAACACCGTCAATTACTAACATCTGTCATGCCCCGAATCATGGCCTAGGCGAGACACGACACTTGGTGCCTGACTACATGTGATCGAGCGAACTACATGACTGTTGAATCAACATGAGCATCAAAACATACTCTAATAATGATTTAAAACATGCAAAACATAGTACTGAGTTTACAATTTGAAATAATCATAGCGGGAGAAATCTGAAGATATCATAAGTCTGAAAGTAGTAAATACTGACATGTCTGACATACTGAACTAGTCTAGTCTAGTCTATGAAACCTCTAAAACATGAGTCTGGCTGAATAAAATTGTCTACCAGGAAAAGACCCTGACATACTTCGACTAATATGAAATATCCAGAAAGTAACTAGACTGATGCCCGAATGAGATGGAGCTCACCAAGCAGTTGATACCGAAGCAATCCTACTGAGCAGGTCAGTCTCCATGAAACTCAACACCTGAAGTGCAGGCCCCATGCAAAAGGGATGTTAGTACATTTGAATTGTACTGTATGTAAATCAATTGAAAGAAATAACATAACTGTGGGTGCTTGGATAAAAGTGCAACCCAAATCAATAAATAGATATTATACTGAATCTGAAACTGATAACTTATGATTGATAAAGGGAGAAAATAATAAGAATACTCATTCTACTGAAATGGAGACACCTGTTTAACCGAAATAATAAACAATAATAGATGTGTCCTTAGGCCTAATATGTCTGCACAAATCTGTGACCTTGGGCCCAAGTATACGTATACATAAACTGTGGACTTGGGCCGAAATATATTTGTAGCCCTAGGCCTAAAATTGTAGGTGCTCGACATGATACTGAAATACTGAAAATATACTGATATGAAAACTGAACATGAGATCATACTAAAGTTCTAATATAATACCGACATTCTAAGTAATGGTTCACTGAGACATGTATTCATGAACTGATTATGAGTACTAAAGCTTTAATTAGGTTACAACATGCTGAATATTCTAGACTGAGACTCGTGGATATCAAACACAAGTCTATATTGATTACGTACTGAGTTCATGATAATCAAAGCGATAATCATGAACAATTACGAAGTTATAATCTTAAAGATTTACATTTTAGTCTTTTCACGAACTCGGGCATAATCTCAAATTATGAAGTAATTTGCTGTAATCTCGATGAACGAGGCATGAGGATGACTAAATACATTCCCACATATAGATAGAAGCTCTACATACCTTAATCGCTCCAATACGCGTCTTACAAATCTGAACTTTGGAGTAGAAACCCAAAGCTTGAACCCTGAGCCTTAAATTGGGTTTATCATGAAAACACCCAGGTTAAGAACATTGGATTCTACTTAAAATTAATTAGGATTACGTCAGAATCACATAGAATCGCATGAAAAAGGCTTACCTTAGTGTAGAAGATGGTTGAAAGAGAGAGCCTTCGTTCTAGGGTTTGAGAATAAGAAAAACTATTTTTTTAATCAAGTGTCGTATTTATACTGTTTGTTGTCGGGTAGAATTGATGGTCCGTTCGACGATCTGTCGAATGTCTGACGGTCCGTATAATCGGACAATCATTTTCTAAAAATTTCCATAGAGTGGTGAAATCGGTAATTTAAGAGACGAAGAAGATTGATGGGCCATCGAACGTTTGACGGTCCGTAAAGTTGACCAACAGGCCGTAAATTTCAAAAGTGAAATTGATGGTTCACTTTGACAGGCCGTCGAACAATCAACGGTTCGTACCTCCTGCCGTCAAATCTCTTTTGCAGAGTTGAACTTGGTTTCCCAACGTAAACTTTCCATTTTGGTTTCCTACCTTGTGGATCATGAAAAAAGATTAGTTTAAAGGTACGAGGTGTTACAATGTCTCCCTATTGGGATCATTCATCCTCGAATGATAGGTCATGGTAAAAAAATAAGACTGGACCTTAAGCGTGACTGAAGGAAACATGAGAATATTGAACTGTCCTGAACACATTAATACTGAGTTGGATACAGAATTGCACACTGAATTGAATATTGAACTGAATACTAAACTGAATACTGAACTAAATACTAAACTGAATACTAAACTGACTTATTGAACTGGATAAGGGGTACGTATGTAAAGGTAAGTTACATTCAACATTTTCCGCTTGGTCTTCAAATAAATGTGGGTATGGACTTCATGTCTTCTTCGGCTTCCCAAGTAGCCTCCTCAATACTTTGACTTCTCCATAACACTTTCACTGAGGCAACTTCCTTAGTTCTCAACTTTCGAATCTAATGATCCAAAATAGCCACTGGAATCTCCTCATAGGTCAAACTATCCTTATATGTGATGGAGTCAGTAAGGACAACCAACAATGGGTCTCCCACACACTTTCTCAACATGGATACATGAAACACTAGATGAACCATAATTAAGTCTTGTGGCAATTCAAGTTCATAAGCCACTTGGCCAACTCTCCTCAAAATCTTGTATGGTCCAATATATCTGGGACTGAGCTTTAATTTCTTCCCAAATCCCATGACACCTTTCATAGGTGAGACCTTCAGAAATACCCAATCATCAACTTGAAACTCTAAGTCTTTACGCCTCACATTCAAATAGGACTTTTGGCGACTCTAAGTCTTTATGCCTCTGAGGGCCTTAACACATATGCCTAAATGTTATGCATGATGCAATTTCCATATACATCGGCCTCATCGGGCATCTTTCTTACCATAACAGCCTCTGTGGGCATCATATCATATCATGGTTAATGAATATATGCATAATTCAAATGCGGTATACTAATGTCCACACATGAATCCTCCCATAACCGCCTCTGTGGGCATCAGGTTATATCGCCACACAAGGGCATCACATCATCACATCATATTGGCCTCTTCAGGCTCTTTTGTGATAGTCTGTACCAGCTGTAGGTGGTGTGCGTATATAACCTTTTTTTCCCTTTTCCCCAATTCCCATATATATATATATATATATATATATATATATATAATATTTACCATATAGTAATGTGCATAGCACAAGTGGTCCAGGATAACATATGAATGCAATGCATGAATAATAATAATACATCCGGAGTGACACAATATCCTTTACACCTTTGGTTAACATTGGGAACATCAACATCTTTTTCGGTGTGCCTTGTTAAGGTCTTAGAAACATTCTTAGATATTCTTTCAACATAGGAGTCGATGACTTGATCATCCTTAACTACTAAGAGTAGAGTAATTTATGTAGCAACACAACGGTTATGCTTCGCACATAGAGTTATGCCAAAAAGAAGGAAAAGCCTTGCATACCTTTGTCGTCAAAGCTATTCAAGTTTTTCGAGTCCTCGTAAGCTCTACGAACAAGTATCTACATTATATGAATGATTTGGATCAATTTAGGATCAATAACTAAAGGTAGTCTTCACTTAGACATTTTATCAAACATCTTATGTGCGTAGAACTTCTATAACTCATAACAATGGCAACTAATCAACAAGGAAATTTCTTTTAGCTTAAATGAACTTCATTATCTTCCTCATACAACAACCAACAATAGTCTATAATTTCCAGCAACTAATCATCTCCAAACAGCCCAAACGAGCAGCTCACAACACAACTAAATTTCAAGTTCTTTCAAGAATTTGCTGTACAACCTCTTCGTAATAACACTTCTACAACTTGTATAAACTTAAGAACAAGAAGGAGAAGATGGAACTTACCTCCAAGCACAAGAATCCCTTCAATTTCGAGATCACTTCACTTTTAAGGAGTCTCCAAAATCAGCACAATAAGGAGAAAGGCGATAGGACGACGACCACGGGATTCTTCACATTAGATTTACTTGGTTTGCCTTTGATTTTGGCCTTGGATCATATGAGAACTATTAGAGAGGGTTTGGGAGAGTTTTTTTTGTTGTTGATTAGGTCTTGATATGAAAGAGAAAGGGACTACACTACTTTAGTTATCAATCTAGAAATTTCCACTCCCCTAAGGCGCTATAAAGATCGCTTCGCGCTGGTCATCGCCCTAAACTGGCTGTCTGCGGAGTCTCGCTAAAATGACAATAACGTTTTGTACAAACATCCGATTGATGAACGGTTTATTGCATTGGAAAGTAGACTCACTAAACTTGAATGTAGATATATTATGCATCCCATAAAAACTTATATACTAGGAGATATACCCCCGACAATATGGGCAAAAAATCAGGTCTGAAATTCCATTTGTCTTTCCCCGAGTTTCGACGAACCTAGTTTCTTTGATTCGTTTGACCCCGAAATCTTACGAAGCTTTCGTAACACTTGTTTAAACTTATTTTCATCCTAATATGGGATCTTAGCCTCACTGGACTTTATGTTACTTTATTTATGTTGCATACGAGCGCAAAAATACGGGGTGTAACAGGAAGAGAGAGCCTTCGTTCTAGGGTTTGAGAATAAGAAAAACTAATTTTTTGAATCAAGTGTCGTATTTATAATGTTTGTTGTCGGGGAGAATTGACGGTCCATTCGACGATCCGATTAAACGGACCGTCGTTTTCTGAAAATTTCCATAGAGGTGAAATCAGGAATTTAAGAGACAGAGAAGATTGACGGGCCGTAAAACGTTTGGCGGTCCGTAAAATTGACCAACAAGCCTTCAATTTCAAAAGTGAAATTGACAATTCACATCGACGGTCCGTACCTCATGTCGTTAAATATCGTTTGCAGAGCTGAACCTGGTTTTCCAACGTAAACTCTCCGTTTTGGTTTTCTACCTTGTGGATCATGAATAAAGCTTAGTTTGAAGGTACAATGTGTTACAACATCAGGCAACTCCACCATCACAACCACTACCACCATCGCGACAATCACTGCAGCACCAACCACCTCCACCATCACAACTACCACTACCACTACCAGTACAAAGCATTTCCGCCGTCACTAGCAAACATGCATGTTTCATTTTTTATAAAATAATAATTTTATTTTATTAGATTTATATTTATTTTTTAATATTTAATTACCTTTTTATTTAAATTATATATTTAGTATGTTTAGAAAATACATTATGCATATTCAGATATTGAAAAACAAATAATTTTAATCATTAAGTGTTTAGATCTAATAAAAATATTCAGACGTTTAATCTTAATAAAAATAAATGAAGCATAACAATCAGTTATTAAAACCAATCTCTACAATTAACACATAGTTTTAAATTTAAATTTAGACTAGTTATAACAAATTAGGATTATAATTTTTTTGGCGTGGAGCTCATTGACAACAATGGAGGCTCGAGAAATGCTATCACTTTTTTGATCAGTCAAAACAAAGAGAAAAATTCAACCCCTGAATTTCCTAAAGTTTCAGCAAATTTTGAGCGACCAAAAACATTGAATCAACATTCATCAAAATGTTTCAATCCCCAAATATTTTGGAGTTACTATTTATTGCCAATTTCAAAACCTAACTAATTATAATACCAATTTGACAAAACAAGCACACATGAACTACCGCACCCCACCCCTACTTTTGACCTTTGCAGTTTTGTTGACGTCATTTTCAACCTGGGTGAATAATCCAAGCAAAAAATGACTAAATGTTTCGAGAATTTTCAAAATCTACAAATAATTGAGGTTTTGAATTGAGTAGCGGGAATGAAAAATAAGAAGATGCGGAGGATGTCAGTGTTTCATAACCAACAGTGTACCTCTCAAGACCTGGTTAAGTACAAGAGAGACTAATAAAAAATTTCAAATCTAAAATAGACAACATAAATATCTTAAAGAATAGTAGAGAAATGGAGTCTGGTGATGCAAATCAGGAAAGCAGCTAACCCTAATTACTCGAAGAGAAAATCCTCAACGATCAAATGCACCCAGCCCTGCACACATAAGGTAAAGCAAGTGTAGAGTGAGTATCAAAAACATGTGTATTTAGCAACATTGTCGACAGATCCTAAACTGAAGTGCTGACGAGGTTTGGCCTTCCCAATGCTTACCTCCGCACTTGGTTAGGAAACAACTCAACAAAATTATAGAGTTAAACTTGAACATCCAAGAGATAGGATAAACCCACTAATCAGCTAATTAACAAGAAGCAACAACTACACAGATCAGAGGTAAAATGACTCTACAAATCAAATAATTTTCTTATATTAAACCAAATAAGTAGGTAAAATCGATTCTTCCCAAGAATCCAAAGACGAATCAAAACACATCAATAAAATCAGATAAGGATGAGATGTGATGCAATGCAATGGCATGAAGTCAACAAATATACACACGCAACTGTCAGGTAGTCGTGACTCATGGGGGACTGCGAGGTCCATATACCGAGTCAGAACTAGATCTTTCAAGATCACAACAAGCAAGCAACCATTCAAGGCTAAAATATCATTACTCCACCTGAAATCAGGTCCAACGGACCACAACAGGCTATATATAATCATATGATCCAACAAATGCTAATATGAATGAGATATCATGTGAGAGCATGGAAGTCAAGTTTACCCATGAGGCACATATATATTATGAGAAAATGCTCTTAATCAGATCATATACATCAAATGTACGAGAAATGAGGAGTGATCAGTAACCATGGTTTAGCTAGAAACTCAATTAATCATATTCTCAATGTCCACTAACATTGACTTTTAGTTCATTCTATTGGAGGAATCTCAATAGAAGTTCTGATCAATGGATGATATAGACTCCGGTTTACTCAATATGAAGGTTCACAGTTCACTAGTTACACCAGAAGCTGCATACTACATTTATTGAGGCATGAAACTACACTATTCTAAGTTTGAAGTATTCTTCTGTTGGTACTTGAACCCATAGCATCTGGAAATAGCTTTTAGGTGATTTGATATGTCATCAAACCGAGTCTTGGGATTCAGTTGCAGTTTAAAATTAGTCTTAATGTAGTATATAACTTTAGCATGATTAGAGGAACTTTTGGCCTTATCTTGTATTAGTTTAGCTTCGGCTTTTGATTTTTTTCTGTATATACTTTGATCTTTGTTTAATAAATAGCCAACTAGGTGTGTGCTAGTTGGTTTTTCTGAAAAAAAAAACAATGTTCACTAACATCATCATTCAGTCGCAAACAACTAAGTATCCAACAGTTACTCATAAAATGGCACCGGTGGCCATATACGTGCTCGTCATTTCACCTATATGGGACCCCATTCTCCATTTCTTCTCTTAATTAATTAATTTCAACACAATCACTTCAAAAGGGGTCTAGAAAGTATCAACTTGCTTTAGTTTTGAAGCCCAAATGCTCACAACGTGGCCTAGACTTTCCTCAAAGCCTATAAATTATTCCAATCTATTCAAGTATATAATCACACTCATATTATTATATTATTATTCTGTACCCAAAAAGTCAATCCTGAGCTCCCGAGGACAAAAGTGTAATTTCATTGCAAAATCAGGTTACCCGTTCCATACTGAACTCATATCTTAAATTTTATCCCAAATCGACTTCAAATCAACCTTCAAATCCATAAATTTCATCCCCTTACGTTTTAGGGCTAAAAATCCTAAATGCCAGCCAAAATATAGATTAATTCATTAATTAACGAAATGTAATCATGTGTAAATACAGAAATTAAGGTTAGATACTAACCCCCACATTGAAATGAGAACACATTGAAAATTGCCCAAATCCGAGCTCTAGCATTCCCAAAATCGATTTTGAAAAACAGATGCGAAGTAAGAATTTTTAAACTCAGAGATCGTCGCCTTTGCAACCGAAAAGTTCACATTTACGACAAAAAAAATCACATTTTCAGACGCACCAGAAAACAACAATAGTTTTCCGCGCTATAAGGATATTAAAGCAGGAGAAGTTGTCCAAGATCAATAGGTCTAACAGGATAGTGTGCAGGTATCCAATGATACTGAAAAACAAAATTCATGCAGTGAAGAGTTGAGTGAGGAATTACAGAAGTAGAACAATCAGGTTACTAAAAATTCTGGAATGGAACAGACCAACACACAAGTCAGCAGGAGAAGGATAATAATGAAAATGAAGCTATTGATATAGAGTCTCCAATAACAGGAGGTAAATGTGTAGATGGAAAACTGCAACGTGCTAACATTGTTCAGAATGAACGAGATTCATCTGGACGAGATAGTGTATGTATGGGAGATGATGCTACAATATGTGACATGGATACACCAGATTTGGCTATTGTGATTAGCCACACATTTGAAAATTTGGACAAAGGGGTTGTTGAGTAGCTACTGGCTAAATAATTATGGTCTATACATTGAAGTTTTGATGATTTAGCAAACAATGCACCCAAGACAATCAATTAGAGAAATAAGGAGGAAGCCACTTGAAGAACCAAATATCCAATCAGATCTCCAAAGAACTTAGTGAAGCAGTAGCAACATTCATGAAGAACTGCTCATAGGAACTGCTGATCCTTACGCAACCAGAGACTTAAGCTATTTCATGGCGGCTTGGAGAAAATGGAATATTGACGGATTCTTATTCTACGAAGAGTTGGACTTCCATCATGGTAATATTATACAATATACCATAAGTTGAATAACATAGAAATTAGCATTAAAGTAGGACAAGAAAGCCAACATGCATACAAGGAAAGAAAGGAAGATCCAAGTTTTACAAGGTTTGATTTTTGGGTACACTTAATGAAATCAAAACCTTCAAGGATTCAAGAACTGAAGGTGGCAACTACTACTATATATACACAACACGAAGGAGAATTGGAACTCAACCACAAAGCCAACTATACTACAAATTCCAATGAGAGACAAGTGTCAGCGCAATCGACACAATGATCTCAGAAAGAGCCAACTGATCAACGAAGAACCCGAGCATTATCAAGATTTATCCTTCTAGTTATTTTATTGTAATAGTTAGGTTCTGATTGTGGTTTCACTTTTACCTTTGCAAGTATTGGTGATACGTGTTGTTGCTAAAATTATTTCTAGAATTATAGACAGAATATTTGAGGAACAAATCCTTTTGGCTTGACAATGAAGTTGTACACCTGTTATTGCTCCAATTTATAGTAAAAGTTTTATTAAATCTTATAGAAAATAGGTCGTGATTTTTACTCCATTGAGCAATGTCACGTCCCAAACCTGGGGAGGTGCGACTGACACCCAATGCCTCGTTAGCCCGAGCGTACCACTCTGGAACCATATTGTCTAAACATATAGGAAGTCTGGGCCAAAAAAATTATGAATTATCACAAGCTGTAAGATAGAAAAATAACACTAATAGGGCCAGCAAGGCCACAACATATAGACAGAAAATTAATATGAATGTATTAACCTGAAAAGGGAAGGTAAACCCAAAACACACACACACACACATATATATATATGTATATATATATGTATATATATATATACATATATATATATATATATATATATATACATATAGATATATATATATATATATATATACATACATATATATATATACATATAGATATATATATATACATACATACATATATATATATACATACATACATATATATATATACATACATACATATATATATATACATACATACATATATATATATACATACATACATATATATATATACATACATACATATATATATATACATACATACATATATATATATATATATATACATACATATATATATATATATAAGGTCGACAAGGCCTTAGTACGAGTTAACAGACCAATAACAAGGCCGACAAGGCTGTTATTCTGCACAATTAGATCTCTATCCTATGCGATACTTAATTTTTGCCTATAGGATGAAACAAATTACCCAACCTGTTATATGCGTAGCGTTTGTGGAATAAAAAACAATAATAAAGTAAGGACACAACACTTTTATGTGGAAACCGCTCGGCTCACAAGAGTAGAAAAAACCACAACCTACACCTCTGTAAGATTTAACCCCAACTCTACTACAACGAGAGCCTCTGCAAATTCAAGTTACAAACTCTGTAACCTAGGAACTATAAACTCTAATTCCTATCTCAACAATCTACCCAAACTGTCCAGCCCACTACAAGTTGATCCCTAACTTGAAGTTGAATTTGACTAACCATTTATACCTATTACAATTGCTTCTAGAAAAATGGATAAAGGTATAACTCGATAAACAACCTAATACAAGAGTCTAGACTTAATAACTGGAAAATATTATTCAGTAGAACAACTCCTTTAGTTTTCTTCGTAGTATTAGGGTCACACTAATGAAATCAGAATTCTCTCAATATGCTTGGCTAGGTTTGCTCAAGTTTCTGACTTTCTCTCTTTCAGAGTGCATAAGTTTCTTCATGGCAAGATTTGATTTATATAACTTTTGTCTTCATCAACGCGACTGACCTAAACTCTACATGGTACGACTCATCATGGTAGCAAATGGTTTGAGTTGGTTTAGGATTCTTATACCTTCACACATCTTTAGTTTCCTTGTAAGACTCTAAAGAATTTTGATATGTATGTCAAGAGATCCTACAGCCTTTTACGCCAAGTCTTTACCATAAAAACACAAATCATACTCGCGGTAGGACTTTGAGAATGAACACATTCCTGGACTTGTTCCTTGCATTTATTCCTATAAACTCTATCTCGCTGTTGTATCCGATACAAAACATGTTCTTAGACCTGGTTCATTCACCTTTACTTTGAGCCTAATTTGTTCAGCTCTGTATTGTATCTGCCCTTTCATAGATTAAGTTCACAGACCTGGTTCATTAAGCTTTTGCACTCTCTTTATCAATTCAACTTTTGCACTCTCTTTGTCAATCATCAAAATTAACACTTGTCATTCTTGCTAATATCAACAAATTCCCACTTTTTGATGATGACAAAGGGGTTTTCTTCCCTTCCTTTATCCAGGGTGGCCTGTAGACTTTTAACTTGTCCTTTAAGAGCTTCTTCCTCACACCCATACTTCACATGCAATGAGTATATGTTGTTCTCATGTTTTTCTTTCAGCACTGCAATTCCAGCCTTCTCGGCAGCAAGTAGGTCTCTCAATGTTTGTATCTCAGCTTCTATATTCAGAGCTGATTGAATACCCTGATTCAATACACTAATGACATCTTTTATAGTTTGATATTGCCAGACTTTAAGTGGTACTCTGTACTATTTAAAGATGTCAGCCAGCCAGAACCCAAACGCCAACCCATGGCCTTTATGGTCTTGTAGAGTGATCTTATGAATGTGCTGAATCATGAGACTAGGTAGGTTTATTTAGACTTTAGTGTCAAGAAGTTCTATTAATTCCATGTCCAAAAAGCCTACATGGTCTTTTCCTTCCTTTTGGGGCATAATCATGCGATACACCACCTTAAAATACAACTGATACACCTTGGGCATCTCTCTCTTCTGTACCCTCCTATGCTCCATAACTGCTGGATTTCCACACAGTTTTCTTTTGATTTCTAGTGCTGATGACATTCCCTCAAGTGATGGCCAATCATTCTTAACATACTTTGACCAACCCCTTGAGGGCACACTCAGAATCTCCCTTCGAGGAGTCAAAACAATCTTAACTCCTAGCATAGTTCTAATGATTTGTTCTCTAGTAAAAGAGCATTTGCATAGAATTTAGTAACCTGTTCCTTACACATATTCCTTTTTTATCTTCTTGGAAAGAACAAATTACTCTATCTTTGACGCTTAAGTTTTTGTAACAATGTGTCTATCTCAGGGCCTCCGTAACTAGTAACTACTCTTCCCCTAAGCACAATCTGCCTTTTAATCATCGTTATTATTTGTTGAGTAGGATCTTGTACTTCTTATGATTCACTTTTATCATCAATTCAATTGAAGTCTGAATCTTCAGTGGACTCATCTTTCTCACTTTCAATTTCTCCATCCACTAATTTTGTCTGTGACCTTTTCTTAGCTGAAACAGGTTTGTGAACATGTTTCTTCACAGTAGATGATTTTGATTTTGGAGTGATGACATCCTTTCCCTTCCATTTGTGACCTCAACAATGAGCACATCATCATCATCATATCCTTCTTCATTAGCTACATTCGTACCAGAATCAGGATACGAAGAGTGATCTAGCGAAACATCTGGTTCTGCTGTTTGAACAAGTCTTTCCATTTATTCCATGGGTACATGTACATTTATCAATGGAGAATTCTCTTGTTCATCAAGACACATCAACACATCTACCCCTTCCTCTTCTATTCATTGTTCAACCACTATAGGTTCCTCTCCTAGTTCAATTTTCAATCACCACTATCAACTAGGCTTACCCTACTTTTTGTCTCTATTTCTCCTTTAAATGAAACTTCTTCAGTTGTGGAGTTTCTCAAGGATTCCCCCTCACTGTGTGATTCTCCTTTATCTGCCTCCATTTCTTCCTTCTCAACCCTTAAATCTCAATGGAAGATACCACATGGGCTACCCCAATTTCTTCGATAATTAAAACTTTGGAGACAATGATTAGGTTTACCTGTTGAGGCAATCCTGTATATCAAGGTCCATGTGCATCTAACCGCCAGCAAACCAAGCTTTTGATCACTTTAGCCTTTATCTCAATAAGATCACTAGGGTTGTCTAATACATTGGAGTGGTATGAAAATTTAACCAAAGGTGGTTCAATCTCAGAGTCATCAGATATTTTCGGCTCATTTTGCTAATCGGTTTTTCTTAGATTCCCTGTGGATTAGGGCGTTGATTGGGCTCGATATACTGGGGGTGACATTGGTAGGGTTAGGATTGAGAAGAGCTGAAGAAGTAACTATGGATGTTTGGGAGGATGTAGTGTTTGGTACTGAGCGTTCCATTTTGGTGTAGGATGAGTGAGTAGAGCATTCAAGATCTTGGAAGAGAGTGAGGGTTTTCAGAGATAGAAGATGAAGAGGAGAGTGGTATGAAAGATTAGAATTTTGGCGGGAAATACAGATGGGAGAAAGTATGTTTAAAAGTTGAGGAGTTACTTTTTTCCTTTAAGAGTTAATCTAGGGACATGTCTTAGGAGGTGACTAATATGACAATTGCCTCTTTTCTTACGCTAGCCATTATAGTGACATGCTCTTTTAGGGATTATGATGGTTACACTCAATATTGGATAGCCTATTGGATGATGGGATAGAAGAAGTCAATTTTATGGCCAGTATATTTGTTTACAACATGAAGATAGAGTACTCACCTTAAAACTTTGATCAATTTATCTACAATCTTAATATCCCGGCCAATTACCATAGCTCTCAATATTCGTTAGATTTCATATGAGATAAAACTCTGTAATGATAAATGACATACAACAAAATGTATAAAACTAAGTAGAATATTATTCAATTAAAGCATTCTTATCATGACATAACCTTATTCTAGCCAATCATACTATGTAACTGCAGTTTATAACCAATATTCAACTCTTTTTAGTTAGGACAAGATCAAGACCTCTTCAGTTCATATACCTCCTTCAAGGTAGTACCCTAAGTATCGACCAATCTTCAAGTTGTAGAATTTTTGACCAGTTTTTCATATGGAGTTCAGTCCATGTTCCCCATGTCGATATGCATTTTCTTCATTTTTATTTTTGAGAGTGACAAAATTGTTGTTTGACCTACAATATAAAATTTGAGCAAGCTCTGTTCAAGTATCAATTTCGCTTGCTCTTGTCACTTTGTCCTGAAAAATAATCAGAAGTTAGTTTCAGGAACCCTGATCTGCATGGTTCCTTTCTCCTTTTCATTATTTTTTCTTGACTCCTCTATGATCCATCAAAGAGAAATTTTGATTTCTACATTTGTTCTATCTCTCCCAGTATTTTTGAGGAGTATGTTTGCAACTTGCAGCTTCCTCACCCTGTATCCTCTTCTGATTAGATATTTGGTCTTGTATTGATTGGTTTTTCCAGATAGAGTCTCATATATTTCTTCTGCAGGTACCTTTTCAAGGTCTTCAGTTTGTGTTTGTAAAATAAGGAAGGTGAATCAGGTTGCTCTACATGTTCTTTGAAGGAGGATATTATCTCCTTTTCCGTAGGGTTGTTGGCTTTGCAATATACTGATTCACATCTGCTAAACAACTCAGTTCTTTCTGACCTTAAATCTTGATATTCGTCAGTTAAAGAGACTATTTAAGTCATCAACCTTGACCTGGAGAGACGATCAACCATTTTTAGATCCGGAGTTCTTACCTTATCATTTCTTGTGCCTGAGCTTGAGGCTATAGTAGCAATACCATCAGACTCCTCCTGTTCATCCTATGATACTTCTTTATTTTCTGAGTTCCATGCAACTAGCATAGCCTTTTTCCATCCCGTTCCTCATGGTGCGTGTTTTTCTAACATGTGGTTAGATCCTCCATATGTTAAGCAACTTTTGCACTTATCTTTGTCATTCATCTTTCTTTCTTCAGTGTGTCGTGCCTCATTTTCCTCGTGAAGGATGTGCCTCGTCGCGTGACAACTCTTTTAGGATTTAAAAGAGAAGAGTCGCCACCTAACGAATTAAGGTGCGTTAGGGCACCATTTACTACTAATTGCAAATAACTTTGTTTAATAATCTACGTCACCAAAGATCGGGTAAGAGTTCAAATTACCTCAAGAGAAAGGTGTTAAGCACCTTTTGAGGTCCACAAATGTCAGTCCCGGACGAATTTAGAATTATGTGGGATTAAGTGATATGCCTAAGCAAGAAGAAGGAAATTACACATAATTCAGATAATTTAAGCTCACTTTTATAGGCTTTTAAACGTCGATGCATACAAAATCTAGTTAACCGAATAATATTAATTTATACTAGATTTCTTAGTTCCTATATGTTCAAACAAAGATCACATAATGATTATTAACAATAACAAAATGTCCAAATTCCCGTTTCCATTGTTTATTCATATTCAATTGTCTATAAGCTTAGAGCTAAATATTGATTTCTACACGGACAAAGGAAAATCACAACATTTTGAAATATATACGCATAGAATCAAGGTTCACGCATGGATGGTAAATTTTAATCACGTAATCATGCTTTTGGGACGTCTAACATATTGAAGGTAGCCAGAATCCAAAGAGGGACAAGAAACTAATGCTAAACATTGTTGGAAATTTGCCTTTAGCGGGGAGATGCGTCCACCCATCTTTAATGAATTAAACACTAGTGTTTCGCATGTTGGAGGCTTTGTCTCTTCACACATGCATATTCTACTAAGTGAGTAGATGAACGTAGGGCCAAGAATCATCAAATTTCGTTGAGAAATGAAAGAGATATTGGTCCACAAAGTAAGGTGTTTGAGGCATGGAAATATGGTGTGGGACAAATCTACCACATCGGTGGGAAAAGGAAGAATTGCTCTCTATATAAGTCTCTAAAGTGGTAAAGGGTTTGGGACCCCAAGAGGTATCCCATGTGTTTAAAGGAGGGAGAACCTAGATGTGCTTGGGTTCAAGGCTAAGCCCACACGCGGGCTGTGGGGACTTTCTGATATTATCTTTTTGGCTGATTAACTCCTTCATAATCACCCTCCTTCAATGACCATTATCATCCCTCCTTCAAGGCCATGAACAACCACTCTAATGGCATTAACATCCCTCCTAATGGCCATTAACAACCATGTTTTGGCAGTTGAGGAGTCCTTCCTCCATGCTATATATTGATGCCTTTTGGCTTAATTATGTTACACATTTTTCAGTCACGAAAACAGTGCACCAACAGCTACACTTACATCACGAAAAACAGTGCACTTTCAATGAGAAAAATAGCACGAAACAGTGATGAAATAGCAGCACAAAACAGTGAGCAAACACACACATATACACAAGATATACACAACAGAGACATACTATATACACAGAGACAAAACAGATGGGAGACTATTGCCCGCTAACGTAAAAGCATATATACGGGGAAATCTTGTCTTAAGGACAGAGGGCAATCACTCGACTCAACACACAATGTTGTAACCATCCAGATTTAGTTGTTTCTTGATTTCAGGTTATCAAGATTCAAGACACAACAAGCTTGCGGCAGTTTTGAAGATTGACCGTTTATTTATCCTTTCGAATACTTGTAATATTTATTTACTTTCCGTACTGCTTTATAAAGTACAATAGAGTACCAACAACTTAAGACAAGATTGTATTGTAAAAGTATTAGTGTTCGAAAGATGTCGGTCAAAAGTTGTGTGACCAAATCTGGGTATGGCTGTGGTTTTCAGCTTGAAGACAGTGATGATGATATTGTTGAAGTTCAATATGTTCATGGTGTCACCGCTCCCGAGAGTGGTGGGAACAAGAGCTCACGAGAGGCTGAGGATGTCAACTGGGACAAGAGGAGAAGGCTGAAGATGTTGTTCTATCTTGCAGCAGAAGGCCTATATCTGTCCCAGACAAAGGATCCGAATTAAGGTAATGAGGAAATGGACACTCAGTCTGATGAAGTGACTGAAGTGGGCCAGAATCCGAAATTGGGATAAGTTATTTTCTTCCTTGTCAAGAATAAAGATTAAATGATGTCTGATTAAAAATGGCTTAAAGTAAGGAGGAATATGAAAATATTTTCCGAAATAATTTATATTCCTTACGCTTTAAAATCAAAAGTTTAATCTCTTCTTCTTTCCCGTTTAAAGATTGGATTTTGTAAACGACTTAAAAAGATCCATTCTTTTAAGTGTAGTGATTAAAAGTGTGTAAAGTATGTTCACACATACGATGGAGAAAGATCCACTAACTGTGCGAAAACTCTTACCACTCTTAAGTAAGCGCCAAGAATTGTCTGGGCAACAATCATAACGGAAGAAGTCTAAAAGCTAAAGACGTTGAACCTGTCACACTATTTAGCAGAAGATCCTTCATAGGATGATACTGGACACTCAGTCATACAAAGCCTCCAGGCGAATGGAGTGGGCCAAAATTCCTTTGATATGATGATATTGGACAATCAGTCATATAAAGCCTCCAAGCGACTGGAGTGGGGCCAGAATTTATTTCATAGGAAAAGGAATGGACACCTAGTAAGATGGGCCAGAGTTTTCAGGTCTTAAATGATCTGAAGGCCTAAAGAAAGGCAAAAAAGAAATTGGACACTCAGTCTGCCAAAGCAATTGGAGTGGGCCAGAGTATCTAGATCACATATGATCCGGTTACGCCCTAACCACGGGCAATAGGTTGTTCATGTGAAGCAACGCCACCTCTAAAGTAGAAGGGGTTGGAAAGGTTGTCATTAATAGGACTTCAGGGAATGAGATCACTCTAAGATGAGGTGATACATGTCCCAAACTTAGTTTAAGGGACGCTGTTGGTCAAGCTGGTTTGAGACTAGTCCAACAGGTTTGTAATAACTAAGAATGGTACAGTATGTCTGTAGCCAAATGAATGATATATTTGTAATCCGTGCATCTATGCCATCATAGATTAAGACACGTTAAATAGAAAGTCATTCAAAAGCTAACGATGTTGAGATTGTTGCGTTCTGTCGACATAAACCCTCAAAATAAATGTGAGGTAGGCGAAGAGGCAAAATCACTTTTCCAAATTCCGTCAAAGGAATAGCGAAAGAAGCACCGCTCCTCTAGAACTTAGTCACACCTACTTGGGTGATTTGAAGTTTATACAAAATAGAGGGGGGAGACAAGCACTTTGTGACCTTCATTGATGATGGTACAATGTATTGCATCCTTTGTTTGTTGAAAAGCAAAGATGAAGTTGTTGAAGCGGATAAGCGCTATAAAGCAGAAGTTGAAAATCAACTAAGCATATGGATTGAGGAATTCGTAGTGATAGAGGGGGAGAATGTGAAGCATCGTTCATCAAACGACTGCTCATTACTCACCTCAGTCTAACGGTGTTAGCCAAGCGCAAAGCCATACGCCCAAATTATGTGGGGTAAGCCAATCCTTACCGCTAATGCGATTCTCAATAGAAATACGCATAAGGATAAGGGTAACCCTCCGTGTGAGACATAGAAAGGATCTTACATACAAATGTTGTGATGTGAGGTGGTTTCGTACCTAAGACTGTAGATTGGATATCCACTGGATCTGCAAATAACAGTAGTGCTTATCGCCTCTTGGTGTCAAAGAATGATGAATTCTTTGAAGATAACTTTCCTTGAAAAGGAAAAAAGAGTAATTGCTCAAGGTTAACAAGAACCCGCGAGGGCCTTACTGTCCGAAACTAGACGTTCCATATCTACAGGACTCGAAAGTTGCTGGCTATCCGGAACTTAATATTCCAGATCTGCAGAACTCAGGGATTCTAGATGTTGAATTGAGACGGAGCAAAGAAGGGGACAAAGACTTGTTTCAGTCCTTCTAGCTTGTATGGTTGAGAACGAACCATGGAAAATTAACAAAGAACTGTCATCTTCAAAAGCGCTGCTTTGGAAAGAAGCTAAAGAGAAATAGATTCCATCATATAGAACCATACTTATGTAATGGTTGATCTTCCTCCGGGAAAAGAACCTTTGGGTTGTAAAATGTGCTCCCCTATGAGTAGCTTAACATCCAGGGCCATTGCAGTCTTGCGTGGCATGGATGTTGAAATAGCCTTCCCAACCGGAGAGTTGGAAGAAGAGGATCAGAGTTGGTTTGCTGAACTGTTGGGCTTCTTCCTGAACTTACATTTTGGTCCCTGAAATGTTTACATTTTGGTCCTAAAAGTTTCAGATAAAACAGAAACAATGAATCTGACCATAGAAACATTGACTCTGAAGTTAGAAAGCCAACAGTTGGAGAATCAACAGTCTGAAAGTGAAAATCATATTGAAACAAAGTCTCGATATGAAAGATATGTGTATCACAGATGAAAGTCTCGTTGAAGCCACCAATGGATATGAATCATATAACTGATTGAAATCATGGTGCACCCATAGACAAGGAGCGATATGCATAGGTCACGTGTAGTTCAATGTATTGTACATACTACAACCGACCTGGTATCGACCTACAAAGCATATCAGTTGAACTAAGGTTTACTGATAATTTTAATACATGATCGGTAGAAGGCATTAAGTCGGATATGACGATATCTAAATTATTCGCTTATCTACAGATTACAGTATTCTGCAAGTCCAGCGGTTCTGGGAGAACACAGTAATGCAAACTGGACATCAGATCTGAAGAACACCAAAGCCACAAGTAAATGTGTATGGTGGGTCTTAGAAAAACCTCTAAGCAAACTTGCATCGGCCGATTCATGATGGAATCGGAGTTTATCGCTTTATACAAAGCATGAAAGAAGTTGAGTAACTTCATGACTCCTTAGAGGATGTCCCTTATTGTGAGAAACCCGTGCCTTCAGCAGTTCTACACTGTGGCTAGCCGATCGGCTTCAGGAAGGACACGGATGACGGTGTCTGGACATATCTGTCAGGATCTGTCAGAGACATAAGACCGTATGGCAGTTGATCATCACGGGTGTCACATTATTGTTTACTAACTAAGGGACTACCCGGAGATCAAGTGTTCTGCCTGTCTAGGGGAATGGGCTTAAAACCTAAACAATACGAACCATTGCAGTGGTAATCCAACCATACTGATTGGAGATCCTAAGAATTTGGTTCAATGGGAAAACTAAGCTGCAAAAAGTTCAGTTGAGCGCTTCGGTGGATGCAAGAAGCACTTCGGATGATGATTTCTGTACGGAAACATGAATCCAAAGTTGTTCCCACGATAGACATTAAAGTGCTACCTGCATGGTGGTTAAATGTTAAGCTTCCAAACCTTTAAACAATCCTCAAACGGTTGAGGTTAAGGTTGGGAAAACTTTTAATGATTCCTAACACTTGTGAAGTGGGGTATAACAGGATACCTTGTAGGAGATCACCTATTTAAGTGCGAGGATGGCCGCCTCAAATGAACGCACTTAAGAATCCAAGTGTGTCCACGGCCACAACGGACAAAAACGTAAGAATGAAAATGAATAAGGAGAGTTATTGTGTTGGTATCATTGTCTTGGCTTACACTAAACACTGACGGTTCAAGATATCACGTTCACCGCACAGTAAGTAAGTTCGATGGTATTCAACTAGGGAAGGTTCAAAGCGGAAGCTACCTCTCCCAATGTAATATCTTTTCGCTGAAATATTGCTGAAAGTAGGCACCTTGTGTGTGCGCCATAATCTCTCTTTCATAGAGGGGATTGTTGGAAATTTGCCTTTGGAGGGGAGATGCGTCCACCCATCTTTAATGAATTAAACACTAGTGTTTCGCATGTTAGAGGCTTTGTCTCTTCACATATGCATATTCTACTAAGTGAGTAGATGATCGTAGGGCCAAGAATCGTCAAATTTCGTTGAGAAATGAAAGAGATATTGGTTCACAAAGTAAGGTGTTTGAGGCATGGAAATATGGTGTGGGACAAATCTACCACATCGGTGGGAAAAGAAAGAATTGCTCTCTATATAAGTCTCTAAAGTGGTAAAGGGTTTGGGACCCCAAGGGGTATCCCATGTATTTAAAGGATGGAGGACCTAGATGTGCTTGGGTTCAAGGCTAAGCCCACGCGCGCCGCCGCCACCCGCCCGTCCCGTCCCGTCCCGTCCGGTCCGATCTCGGTCTCGGTCGCTGGTCGCGGGCTGCGGGAACTTACTGATATTATCTTTTTGGACCCCAAATTGCTTATTATTTACAGTTTGGTCCCTAGAGTTTCTGGAAGTTGATTTTGGGAGTGACGGAAGGCAAAAACTTTCTGCCTACCGTTGGACTGGTTTTTGGAGCATTAACCAGCCATTACTTGGCTGATTAACTCCTCCATAATCACCCTCCTTCAATGACCATTATCAGCCCTCCTTCAAGGCCATGAACAACCACTCTAATGGCATTAAACCTGCCATTAACAACCCTCCTAATGGTCATTAACAACCATATTTTGGCAGTTGAGGAGTCCTTCCTCCATGCTATATATTGATGCCTTTTGGCTAAATTATGTTACACATTTTTCAGTCACGAAAATAGTGCACCAACAGCTACACTTACATCACGAAAAACAGTGCACTTTCAGTGAGAAAAATAGCACGAAACAGTGACGAAATAGCAGCACAAAACAGTGTCAAAAAACAGTGAGCAAACACACATATACACAAGATATACACAACAGAGACACTATATACACAGAGAAAAAACAGAAGAGAAAACTGAAACTCTTCCTTCCTTTTCCATATCTTCAGCAAGTCTATTCATATTTATTTTCTTCGTCAGGCTCAACCTATTGGCTTTGTAGCGTTGAGATTAAAGTGTTGTTTTATCTTGGGAGACTATTGCCCGCTAACGTAAAAGCATATATACGGAGCAATCTTGTCTTAAGGATAGAGGGCAATCACTCGACTCAACACACAACGTTGTAACAATCCAGATTTAGTTGTTTCTTGATTTCAGGTTATCAAGATTCAAGACACAACAATCTTGCGGCAGTTTTGAAGATTGACCGTTTATTTATCATTTCGAACACTTGTAATATTTATTTACTTTCCGTACTGCTTTATAAAGTACAATAGAGTACCAACAAACATATTCAACAAGCATATTCAAGAACATTTAGAAATTACAACCAACATCCCATACTATGCGTACAAAGAAAAGAAAGGAAATCGCGAAGATTAAAGGACTGACCTGGTTGCTTCCAAATAGAACGATTAAGGTATTCAAGCAACATAAAAATTTAAGGAAGAAAGTAATCTACGCACAACTACCCGTACGAGGAAATAAAAGTTGCAGAGTCCAGGAGACTTACCTTGTCGACGAAGCGCCAAATTAACAAAGAATACCTAGAAAATCAATCCTTGGATTATTCATTATTCAAGATACTGTGTTCTAGCCGGTCTCCAAATATTATAACGTCTCACAAAAGAAGAGAAATTGTTAGTAAAATGTATGGCACCTTAGTTTCAGTAAAGAACTTAATGTCAGGGACTAAATAAATAATAAATCGACAACACATAAATTTAAAGTTAAGAGTAGTGTGAGATCAGTACATGGAGAGGCTAGAAAATGACCCAATGCGATGTTACTCCCCAATATTTTGTATGATCGACTCTCTTTAAAATTAAGAGGCGAAGAAGTGTTTAAAATAGTTCAATGGTACAAAGTAGATGTTTGGGTGTTTAAAAGTAATACAAAGCTTAAAGTTTATTTTTTAGTGTTCAAAGTTTTACGAAATGGGTCAATGGCTCGAGATTTTATAAAACATTAGAGTTCAACAAAATAGTAACAAGAAGTGTCTTTGATTTTTTTTTTTTAAGAAGTGACATAAAATAAAAGGGAGTAACGATTTGCTTTATTTTATAGAGCAATATGTTCCGCTTCATGTAGAAAGTTAGTAAATGCCTGGCTTATTTCATCATTTCCCGAAACTTACCTTGGCCCCGCTTGGGGCGACGATTCCATTTGAGCTCTGCGTCACGTGTTTACTCCTCCACTCGCCGTGATTGAAATTCAAAGCGATGCCATTCCATTGTGATGTACACGTAAAAATATTCAAAGAGGTGAGAGTATGTCTGTTCTTAATGCTTAACTAATCAAAAGAAAAAATTAAAATAATAAAGTTGTTATAGATATTATCATATATTGTGAATATCTATCTTTAAGAGAAATATTAGGACTAATAACTTTGCGACAAAGTCAATTTTCTCTTATAAATAGAGATGTTCCTCTCATTGTATTTGATCCCTCAAGAAAAATAAGAACTCTCATCTCTTCTCTCTTTCTCAACAATATTCTTGTTCTAGCTTTATTATTATTTCATAACACGTTATCAGCACGATACTCTGCCATTTTGAGTTTGATTTTCTATTTCAAGTGCAATTCTTGAAATTACACGAGTGCAAGATAAGTATTTTATTTTAATCTTTCAGTGTGTCTATATTTATGGTATTTAATCACTCCCGTCTTTACGGATTTGATATGCCACATGTTGTATGGCTTGGTGGAGATTAATGATAACTTCTCTTTGTTTTGTTTTCTTTTAGCATATTACTCTGTTGAGGAGTTATGGTATTTGGTGGCAGGAGTGATGCAGGTGACATGTGTAGGGTTTTGTTGGGTTCAAAACATATAAGTAAGGCACAACGGAAGTTTAAAATTTTTGTTTCTTACTTACCCCAACAACATTTCTGGTATGGTTATACAACAATCAATCTGTAACATAAAGCATAAACTTACATGTTAGAATATCTGAAGTATTTGTCTACTATAAGGTTGACACGCGGTTTCCCTTTCGATTGCAAGCTCCTAGCTTCAATGTATTTCTCTTTCGGAAAGCTAGGAAATCCGGCAGAGGTTCGAGAGAGTTTTAATTCTAAGTCTCTAAGGAGTAGAATGATAATTTGAAATTGGTGTATAAATAATGAAAATAATTCCACTATTTATAGTTGAAAAATAGGTCAAAACCGGATTAGGGTTTGACCTTGGGCCTGACCCAAAATTCGAGGTAGAGGCGCCGCGGCGCTCGACGTGCTCCTGCACTGTCTCGATTTATTTTCTGCGCATTCTTAATTAAATCCAAAATCTAATTTTGACTTAATTAAAATAATTATTATTCATTTAAATATCTCGATTCTAAATCGAACATTTAATTACTCTCTCAATACATCATTAGATCGAACGGACAATCGGCATAGTGTGACCCTACATGCCTTCTCATATCGACATTAATCAAATTAAGGTATACGCGGAACTCCTAGACGGCGCTGCAAGATGAACTCAATATGTGAAGTACGTTTACGCGAATCCAGTAAACTTAACCTTTATGTGGTAAGATAAAATTATTTCATTCACGACACACCCGATCAAGCTTAGGATTTGTTAAGTGTCTATCCAAATGGCTTAATCATTGTATCTCATTTATAGTAGTTGAAAACTAGACCATATTCTGAATACGTCTATTGCGTTGGCCAACGACTTAGTCAACCTAATATCACTAAGAATCTGAGTGTTCTCTCGAATATAAATTCGAGGAATGAATCCTAATCTTGGCTCAACTACCACCTTTAATCCACATCATAATGTACTCAATACAAGCCGTATCTCAACCTATAAGGCATTTGAGCTTAGGACGGGATCAAAGTACATTACTTTGTAGACAAGGCGCGTATTGACCTCAAGTCTAAGGACTTTTATCTCCCATACGCTGATCATACTTTAGACAAGTATAACAAACAGTATATCAGCAGGGTATAAAAATACTTCCAAAGTATCCATGTGTCCATCACGAGTAGCCATTACTCGTAGCAGGTGAGACATACTACATCCTCTAAGGATGTGATGCAGACCACATGTCGACTTATCACATATCATCGATATCCCATTCTTGATGATCATTAGTTGAGTCTATTTAAGAGTTACGTTATAATATTAATATCTCACACTATTAATAATAGCGTAACCTCCAGGGATGCATATTATAGAATATTACAAACAATCAATTAATAATTCAATAATTGCAAATGCCAAAATATTAATCTCCATTAATAATAATACGAATGTGTATAAAGTACATTTGTCCTAATACAGATTGTCTCTAGGACATAAATATACTTTCAACATGTTGATGCTCCACAATATATAGTCCCTGCCATGTGTCATATGCATTTGTCGGTATTGGGTAGAAGGATGACCGGGTACAAGAAGTAAAGCATCGAACATATATACGACCATCATTTACTTCCATTTAATTCTCAAAGTTCCTTTTATGCTCCATGTTTATCAGATAAGATATTTATATAGTTTATCTCCTTTTGATAAATAATCATCGGAAGCTTCATAGCTCCTAAAGAAGTAATTGCTTTGAAGTCTGAGATATGTTAGAGAAAATTCTCTACATTATAGGTATGTCTTGATTTTCTCCTGAAGTAGTAATATCTTAAAAGAGATTCTAAGCTATCACGATTTGATATGCTTAAAGCACGTTTAAATGATTATGTTCCATTCCTGAAGAATGAGAACTTTTGTTAAAGCTATACTAATAGAGATCCATTCCCTGAAGTGAATGTGACAGTATATAGTGAAACCTAAAAATATGAACGTGCATTTGGTTGTGAAAATATCACGACTCATCTCCAGAAGAGGTAGAAAAATGGAGAAGAAATATTCTGAATATTCTATGTGTAAGATGATATTAATCTCCCTTGAGGAGTCTTTCATTAATATCAAGGTATATATAGAGTACAATATTCATCCCTTATACAATAGGAATCCTAAGCCTATACAAAAGAGGAATCCTAAGCCTATACAAAAGAGGAATCCTAGTCTTACCATAATTATATTTACACAATATATGAAAATATTCTAATTATGGGTAGGGAATATTTTTACACATTTACACACCCCCTCAGTCGGAGCGGGAGGAGGCCGGACGCGGAGACTGGCTCTGAAGTCAAGAAATAACTGTCTGGGAAGTACTTTGGTAAATATGTCTGCATACTGATAGGATGATGGAACATGTAACACTCGGACATGGCCTAACGCAACTTTCTCACGAACGAAGTGTAGGTCTATCTCAATATGCTTGGTTCGCTGATGTTGAACCGGATTATGAGAAAGATAGATGGCAGAGATGTTATCACAATACACAATAGATGCCTGACGCAAAGGACACTGAAGTTCTAACAGTAAATTTCTGAGCCAACAAATCTCAGCTACTACATTTGCAACGCCTCTGTACTCAGCCTCGGCACTGGAACGAGATAGGGTAGCCTGTCGCTTGGCAGACCAAGATATCAGATTATCCCCTAAGAAAACACAAAAGCCGAAGGTGGAGCGTCGCATGTCCGGACACCCTGCCCAATCTGCATCCGTATATGAAAGCAACTTGTCTGGTGCAGAAGGGTATAGGTGCAAACCCTAATCAAGAGTGCCCTTAATGTATCGAATGATACGCTTAAGAGCGATGAAATGAGACTCCCCGGGGGCATGCATGAATAAGCACACTGCTTGCCGACGCATAAGCTATGTCCGGCCTCGGTGAATGTGAGATACGAAGTGCACCCGCAAGGCTCCTATACGAGTAGGATCGGAGACGGAGCACCATCCATAGCACCGAGCTTAGATTTGGAATCAACTGGAGTAGGCACCTCTTTGCGCTTCGCCATCTTAGCCCCGTACACAATTTCTTCGCATACTTACGCCGACACAAGAACATATGATTGGCGGACACTGTCACCGATATCCCCAAAAAGTAACTCACTTTCCCAAATCGGTCATTGCAAATTCGGACTTGAGCAAGGCAATAATCTCATTTTTCAATCCGTCGGAGGAGGCGGTAAGAACAATATCATCCACGTAAAGTAATAAGTAAGCCGTGCTACTACCTCGATGCAAAATGAAAAGTGATGTATCACTCTTGCTGCATACAAACCCAATCTTCAAGATATACCTGGCAAAGCTATCATACCACGCACGGGGGGCCTGCTTCAGGCCATATAGTGACTTACGGAGACGGCACATATAGTGAGGAACTGCCGGATGGGTGAACCCCGGTGGGCGATGCATGTAGACCGTCTCTCTCGGATCCCTATGTAAGAATGCATTCTTCACATCAAGCTGATGGATCGGCCAATGTTTGCCCATGGCTATGCTCAAAACTGTGCGGATGGTAGCCGGTTTGACAACTGGGCTGAAGGTCTCACCACAATCAATGCCCTCCTGCTGATTTGTGCCATTAGCCACAAGACGGGCCTTATACCTCTCAAGATCCCCATTGTCTCGAACTTGTGACGAAATAGCCACATACAACGAATGACATTCACCCCCTCGGTCTAGGTACTAGATCCCACGTGTCTTTGTTTAGTTAAAGAATTGAATTCCTCATACATAGCCGCATTCTAATTAGGGTCTTGTTTGGCCAATTTTGGGTTCTTTGGAAGTGGAGAGATGGTTTGGGCAGACAACTTGAAATGGACTTTGGGTTTGAAGATTCCATGCTTTGAACGAGTTTCCATTGGATGGGTAGGGACAGTGGGTGGCGGAGTGGTGTCTGAGACGAGGGGTAAAGTCGGATAAGGAGAGGGTGGGGGCGAAGCCGTCGGAGGTGTCGCGGCTCCTGGATCGAGAGTCGCGGTGCTAGAAGGTTGACGAGCTTCTGCGAAGTTTGGGCGCCGCGGCTCGACGACGGAACGAGAGGATGTGAGTTGTTCGATTATGAGGGGAGAGATGGCAGACTCGTCAAGAAATGAGTAGTCCTGTTTTTGGAATTTTGGAAGATTCGAAAACGGGAATGTGGTCTCGTCGAATGTGACGTGATGAGATATGTGGATCTGACGAGTCGACAAGTCATAGCATAGATAGCCCCTATGGTTCGGCGGGAATCCTAGAAAGACACATGGAGTGGACCTAGGAGCGAGCTTGTGAGGGGCGGTGGAGCTAAGGTTGGGATAGCACAGACAACCAAAAATTCGTAGATGATCATAAGAGGGGATTCTATGGTAGAGGATTTCGGTAGGGGTCATATTGTGAAGAGTGCTAGTAGGGAGAATATTTAGAGTGTATTCGACATTTTAGCGAAGATAGACCCGAAAGGGTGGAGGGAGGGAGGCATGAATCAATAGGGTGCGAATCATATTATTAATGGTGCGGATGATTCTTTCAGGCTTTACCATTTTGTGGTGAGGTGTGAGGGCGGGGAGAGAAGCGAAAGACCATGCCATTATTGGTACAAAAATGGTGAAACATAGAGTTATTGAATTCACGACCATTATCGCACTTTGAAATGATTTTATGCCTTTTCCAAATTGTGTTTGAATGAACTTGCGAAACTCAAGAAATTTGACAAACACTTCCGATTTAAATTTAAGAGGGTATAACCAAACGTAGTGTGAAAAATCATCAAGCAACACAAGATAATATTTATGACCGAGAGAACTAGTGATAGGAGATGTCCATAAATCGGCATGTATAATATCAAAAGGGGCAAATGTAACACTAGTAGATGATTTGAACGGAAGACGAATATGTTTGCCTAAAGAGCAAGAAACACAATTTTGGGCAAGTTTCCCATTACAAGCAATGAAATTGTTGCCTCTAAGAAAATTAAAAACTGGGACTCCTGGATGACCAAGCCTATTATGCCAGGTTGAAGAAGAAACAGTCGCTAGAGTGACGGGAGAGCAAGATCTGGCAGCGGAGGTGGAAGTGAATGGATAGAGATCCCCCGTGCTATTGCATCTCGTAAGAGGTGTCCCCGTATGAAGATCTTTTACAGTAAAACCAAAAGGGTCAAAATCCACAGAGACAGAATTATTACGAGTAAATTGGCGGACAGATATGAGGTTCTTAATCATGTGTGGGGCATATAGGGTGTTTTTGAGGGAGAAGGGTGGATGAGGAGGTTGTGTGTATGAGGTACCATAACCCTTAACTGGAATGCGTTGTCCACTACCAACTGTAACATATTGAGGATGCTTTACATGAAACAGTTTAGGAATAGTACCTGCAGACTGGGTGACGTGAGATGTGGCGCCTGAGTCCATGTACCAAGTATTGTCGGTCGTTGCATAGAGAGGGTGCTTTGAACGCCCGACCCAACTCGGTGGGTGTCATGCTTTGGAGGAGGGCTGCGGGACCGACCTTGCATGAAGTGGGCCTGTTGTGGGGCTGGAGCGGGGCCTAGCAAACCGGGGTAAGAATACGGATTGTATGGCTGGTGGTGCTGGAATGGACTTGGCGTCGCGACTCTGAACTGGGGCGCCGCGGCGCTGTAGACGAATTGCTGAGGAGCCGCAGCCCAGTTGTTCTGCGATCTCTGTTGCTGTTGGTTCTGTTGACCGCGACCCTTGCCACGACCACGGCCTCCTCTACCGCTGCGGCCTTTTCCACCCTTACCGCCGCGACCCTGCCGCTGTTGGGAGTTGTCTAGTGGCGTCTGATCTTGAGGTTGCGTGTCGACAGCTAACACCTGCTGGGAGTGCTCATCCTGCTTAGCACGACGGGTTTCTTCGAGCAACAATTGTGAGCGAGCTTTGTTAAAACTCGGTAGCGGATCTGCCTGTTGAATAATGTTGGCCAAAGTATCATATTCGCCCTTAGTAAGGCCAGAAATCATTTGTAGCACCATTTTATCGTCAGTGACAGGCGTGCCGATGTTGGAGAGTTGATCCGCTAGAAGTTTAAGCTGCTTGCAGTACTCAGAGACATTGGAGAAGTTTTCAAGGCGTGTTTTGTTGAACTGTTGTTCCAAATACACGGCATGAGTGTGCTTGTTGTCCTGAAAAATTTCCTCCAAACGATTCCACAAGTCAAGGGCTGTGGAGTCAGATTTCATGATAGTAAGGAGCAAATCCTGAGAGATACTACCATATATCCATTGTTTGACACCGGCGTCGAGACGGTGCCAGATAGAATCATCAACCTCCGTAGGGCGCGGAATAGGGTCATCAATATGGTCAAGCACGTTATAGAGACATGCATGATTGCGAAAAAGTTCAACCCAGGGAGAATACTGGTTGTTTTCTTGATCAAGAATAATGGGAATATGGTTCTTGATGTTGGAAACAGTAAGGGCGGGATGAAACGGGGGTGATGACTTTGTGGTGGGATTTGTGGAGGTAGAGGCATCAGAAAGTGTGGAAGAATCAGGGATAGCCATTTAGAGAAGAGAAGAAAGGAAGAACAAAACCCGAAAAACAAGAAGAAAATCCGGGAGGGCCGCGGCGTAGGAGAGGCAGCCGACGGCTGTGGAAGAGAAAGGTTTTTAGGGTTTTGTTTATTTGGCTCTTGATACCATGTAAGATGATATTAATCTCCCTTGAGGAGTCTTTCATTAATATCAAGGTATATATAGAGTACAATATTCATCCCTTATACAATAGGAATCCTAAGCCTATACAAAAGAGGAATCCTAAGCCTATACAAAAGAGGAATCCTAGTCTTACCATAATTATATTTACACAATATATGAAAATATTCTAATTATGGGTAGGGAATATATTTACACGTTTACACTATGCTTTACTTCCGAAGTAGTAAAATTAGAAATTTACTCCCGAAATAGCAAACATTAAACTGTACTCTCGAAGTAGTAGAACTTTGAACTCTACTCCCGAAATAGTAAAACTATACTCCCTAAGTAGTAGAATTTTATAATATACTCCCGAAATAGTAGAACACTGAAATTTGCTCTTGAAGTAGTAAATATTGTGAAATCTACTCCTGAAGTAGTAGGAATCTGAATTTACTCCTGAAGTAGTAAATATTATCTGAAATCTACTCTCAAAATAGTAAGACTCTGAAAGCTACTCCCGAAGTGGTAGAACTTTGAAATTTACTCCTGAAGTAGTAAGACATTAAAAAAAGTTATTTAAGAAAAACTTGATAGTATAAAATTAATGGTCAACATCTCCAGAAGAGCCTAATCGTTGGTCTACAAGAATCATGACACCAGTAGTGTACAAACAATATCTAATTAAGGGCAACCAGTTGCATTAAGCTCCCCCTATGCGAGGGGTCTGGGGAAGGCCATACCACAAGAGTCTATTATATGCCACCTTATCTACTTGCTATCTTATTGAAGCTATAAATAATTGAAGGATTATATATCTACAAAATCATAGTGGGTAAGAAATATGTTTTTGAATGGTTACCCTCTTTATTCTCCAAATTGTACTACACAAATATAAGCATGATGAAATCACATGTTACAATAAGCCAGAAATTTATTGATATAAAATCTCAATAGTAAATCAAATGTTTACTAAAATAACTAGCACTCGTCGGGATAAACTTGAAGTTTACTAGTACAAATAATTTTATCAATTAACGTGACAATTTTGGTCGTCCTGATTTAAATCTAATGTGCTAAGTTTGTATTTAAAATATAGTGAAGAACTAGAAGATTCTTCGAGAATTCATTTGTTTGTTCTCATGATAAGTTGATTACACCAGCTAATGTTTGGATTGAATTCCAAAATTCTGAAAAATATAAAAGGTGAATTGGTTCACCTGCAATGTGATGTCTTAAATAGATGCATCTATGAGACGATCATATTTGCGTTTATATTCAACCTGCAGTTTGACATTTACGAAGTTGAGAGCACAATTTTCAGATTATGTAACCAAGACAATTCATCTTGATAATGCTGGTTGATATTCAAACTGGTTTAGCGTTGAATGCCCTCCAGTAGATAGCTAAACCATTGCTTATAAGAATAAAGTTTCACATGTTGGTATGAGATATGATATATTGCATACAATGACGTTTGTATGCTTCAAATCAATAAATTATGATAAATTCTCCAATCATAATTAGTTCAAGGTTAGGAACCAAATGTTTTCATCTAATAATTTTTGTTGTGCCGGATATGATTAATGAATCTACCACGATGCACACAGATGGATTCCCCAAAGAAGGTGAAAATGTATGTTAGTTTTTCTAACATAAGAGGGGAGAGAATAAACGGCTAAGAAATGTGTTGTGAATTATCATCAGAATGATCCTCGTTCAAACGATAATTCAAGTCAAATGCTAGAAGCATTTGCTGACCCAACTATTTCATATTTCAGCTGCAAGATGCTACTAAATATCCCTGAAGAACAGGGTTTACAACATGGTAGACAAATCGGTTCCAAATGCAATTATCTTTGAAAAATGAGAGGAGCAAATGATCATAATAAGGAGGGAATGTGCTCTTGAAGAGACTACGACATAACACTTCGTAAAACCAATGACGAGGTTCAGGTACCTAAAGAAAAATGAAGTGATAAGATCTCAGTAAGTTATGTCTAATTGCAAACCGATACAAAATGATATCTCGTCGACGATATCTTTGATACAATATAGTGCACAATATTGTATAATATTATGATGATCTAAATTCTACGTCTCTTAAAGCATGTTAATGTAGAAATAATTACCAAGTAGATGCATCTTGGTAAGGGTAAATTTACTGGACCTGCAGTCCTGACATTAAAAGATGTCATGTAAATTAAATACTAAATGAAAATTGTCTCAGCCTATATGACTTACGTGAAAAAATTTATATGATTTTTTTTGAAGGATTCAAAATGCCTGAAGCATATACAAGTTATTGAACAACTTATTTGTAATCCTTAAACAGATTAAATGAACTAAGATTGATGTACTGAAATCAACTTAATAAATATTTATTGATGAGGGGTACAAAGATGACTCTATTTACCCTTATCCCTTTATGATATTCAAAATCTTTCATAATGTTATGCAAGTTGCTGACTTGAATATTATTGGAGCTTTAGAGTTTTCGAAAAGCAGTAGACTACGTGCTAAAAGAAGTTGAAATGAGAAAATTAGATTGGTCCTGAAGTACCATATATTTGTTCAATTGATGCATTTATTTATCTTGCTATAACTATGAGCATGATATAATTTCTTCCTTATATGGAGATACTGAAATAAGATCAATTGCATATTGTCGATTTGATGAGATAATTTTTCTAAAATTAGGCAGAGAGTAATAAAATAAAAAGAGAAATTTTGTGGAATAATCCATTATTGTCTCATCTTGATCCATGTGCTTCTATTTGTGAGCAATAGGTCCAAAAGATTATTCACTTGCAGAAAATAGCAAATCAAATGGCATACGTATTTACAGATTTGAAAAGGATTACAAAATCATATACCTGCAGATAATGTCCCAATTCGTATCGATGTCCCTGTAGGACCATCTACTAGTGTAATAGCAAATGTGTCCAAAAGCACGTTCGAAGCGTGATAGACCATTGGATTCTAAGGATCAAAATCCTGGAAAAAGAAAAATAAATGGTCAATATGCCACTAATAAAGAATCTCATAAAGAAATGCAAGATTTGATCAATCCTGCTATTCTTGAAGAAATCAATGAGCCGCAAACTCAAAAAATGAAGAAATATCAATAAATCCAATTGATGTTAGGATTAATTTGAATCGCCTGAAAATAAATGTGGTTTAAAATGTGATAAAATACCCACACCCTTACATGAAGATAATGCGGCATGCATTGCTCAATTGAAGGGAGGATTCATAAAAGAAGATAGGACAAAACACATTTCACCAAAGTTCTTCTTCACACACGAGCTCTAAAAGAATGGTGATATCAACGTGCAACAGATTCGCTCAAGTGATATTATGACTGATTTGTTCACTGAGTCTCTACCAATTGTAACTTTCGAGAAGATGGTGCACAAGATTGGAATGCGAAGACTCAAGCATGTGGACTGAAGTTCTCATCAGAGGGAGTTAATACATGTTATACTCTTTTTTCCGTATAAGGTTTTGTCCCACTGCGTTTTCCTTGTAAGATTTTTAATGAGGCAATCAAAATGTGTATTATTAGAAATGTTTACTCTTTTTCCTTTACTAGAATTTTTCCCATTGAATTTTTCTAGCAAGATTTTAATGAGACATACTATCTATCAAAATAAACATCCAAGGGGAAGTGTTATAGATATTATCGTGTATTGTGGATGTCTATCTTTAGGAGAAATATTAGGGCTAATGACTTTGAGACCAAATCAATTTTCTCTTATAAATAGAGACGTTTCCCTTATTCTATTTAATCCCTCAAGAGAAATAAGTACTCTACTCTCTTCTCTTTTTCAACAATATTCTTATTCTAATTTTATTATTATTTCATAACAAAAGTAATAAAGGTTGTTGATAGTGGTAAGCACATAGGTTCGAAAAAAAGAGTTTTTCCGTTCTTTTCTTTTTTATTTTCACAACGGGTTTTGAATTAAAAATGGTCTTAAATAAAGTCTAGACCATTTTTTTCTTAATGCATGTTTATTTCTATATCTTCTGAATGATTTAAAACATACGAGCCACCAGTACTTAATTTCAATCTCATCTACCCAAACGCAGTCCATTTAATAGACAATATATAATATTCAGAAGCATCCCACGAATTGGTCATTTACACAATTTCAAATTAAACCAGATAAATAACACTCACGTAAGCCATCCAATATAACCAACCTTATCAATAAAGAACTTATATGCCATAAGTGATCACTACATAATGCTATACTCGTAGCTCACTAAGCTTTGGACCAAAATTGTGTTATCCCAATATGTGTCTCTTTAACCCAAGCATTGCAACAAGAAACACGAAACCAAATAGTGAATAGGAATTATCAAAATACTACTATATTTGGCCCAACTTAACTGACACAATGATAGTTACATTATTAACTTAAACTTCAATATTTCAACTAATTATGATTTTCAACTAACAATTTAACAAACAACTGTGATAAAAATCAAACAAAACAAAAATAACAAAAACAGGAAGAAGTAGACATTTGTTAAAATAATACGTAATTGAAATGGAAAAGATTGGACCTTTAATATAGAAAATTTCTGGCAGTTAATTTAAGAACCTTCAACTGTTGAGCATGATATATAGAAACACAAGCAAATTCCACGCCGAAACTTTGGCCAGAAAAGAGAACCGCGACTGGAATAGCAACGCCGACGGGAGCTTTGATTGAAGAATCCCGACCTACACCAAGAATAAATCCAAACAGATGCCTTTTGAGTTGAAAAGACGGTTGCGGGGCTGGTTTTAGTAGCGGTTCGGTGGTTAACCTACGTGTGTGAGTTGTGTAGATGTTATGGTGCTCAAAGGTGACGTTAATGGCGGAAAAAAAATGGAGAAATAGAGCAGCGAAAAATGACGTAGTGTCCGTGAGTATGGCTAGAGAGGTGAGATATGTATGTGATGTAGTGTGTGTGGTTACTGTAGTAACATTTGGGTGATTTGTGAGGTGAGGTGTGTGCTGGCATCGTGAGTGTATGGACGGCGCGACTAGCTTCGTCACCCCATGGCTGCCTGTATGTTGGTCTTATGAAAGGAAAAAAAAAAAAGAGACGCATGGGCAGCTTAACTAATTATGTGCCCTAAAGCCAAATATTAATAAAAGGCCTAAAGTATATTTAATATTTTTTTGATTTTTACATATAAAATTTATAATATAGACATTCGAAGCATCTTACACATAAAAAATATTTATTAGGGATTTGTTTTACTAAATATACCTTATTAGTCATCCTTTGAAAATATAAGTTAGACACTATTACTTTATATAGGTACTTGATGATAAGGGTAGCAAATATTTCTAATATAAGGGTGAAATAAAATGAAAGAAAAGAAATAAATTTTTGGGGGCTTTCAATACTTGGGGCCTAAAGAAGTGGCTTGTACCGCTTTATCCTTAGGCCGGCCTTGAAGACACGTTGGGAAGGGATAAAAATTGGAAAAGAATAAATCAAATGGAGTAATTTTTGCCAAAGAAAGAAAAAATTTCTTCCTTACAAGTTATTTGTCAAAGATGTTTTAAAAAGATTTGGAAAATTTTGAATTTTAAGACTTGAAATCAGTTAGGTTACTTGCAGCTTATTAAATATCTCGGGGACATTAAATTATTAACTAATCAATATTATTTTGTCGAAAAATAATTCACCAATATTTACAGTGAATCTTTAACTTATAATAACTCTTGAAATATTTACTCAAATATCTATAAAAAATAGAAGTAGCAAAATGCAGAGAGAGTAAATAAATGAAAAATACCTTTTCAAGTAATAGATGAGAAAGTAATACTAGTAGTAAAATAATAATGATAATTAGATGGTGTAGATGATATTTGTTATTAGAAAACCTTGGTGAAAAAAAAGAGTAAAAATATTACTGACAAAATAGATGCTCGAATGAGTTAAATAGAGGAAAGGAGGGATAATATTGGGTGTCAACACAATTCCTTCTTTCTTTATGATGTGTTTGCCTTTCTGTACCTGTATCCCCTGCTTCCCTTCATCTGAGTCTAACTTGGCTTTTGCAGCTATTGAGCTTGTAGGTTCCTTATTGATCAGCTTCCTTGAGTTCACAGGAAATCAATGTTATGAAGAGGTCCTCCATTCTCATTGTGCTTAATTCACATACTTCTTCAATGGCTATTAATTTTGGCTTCCATTCGTGCGGAAGACTTCTTAGGACTTTCTAGACTAGATCTTCTGTAGAAAACTCTTTTCCAAGACTCTTGAATCTGCAGATGATTTTGGAGAGTCTGATAAACATGCCTCTGATTGATTCCATATCCCTTATAGCAAAGATATCATATTTTTTCTTGAGTTCATTGAGTTTAAGCCATTTTCTCGGGACATTCCTTCATGTGCCTATTTTTGGCATTCCCAAATCTCTTTGGCACTAGAGCATCCTGAGACTCTGTTGCACTCCTTGCTTCCAAGACAACTATATAAGATATTTCTTGCTGCAGAGTTTTGTTCTATCATTCTGAAATCTTCAGCAACAAATATGATGTATGTACGGAGGGTTGAGTGAGGGTAAGTGAGGCTGAGTTTGGCAGGGAACAAGTTGACGCAAAAATGGACACGAAAGAGGGGGTTCTCGGTTTATCAGTTACTGCCGGGCAGTGGGTATTTGGAGGCTGTTTCGGGTGGATTCAAGGGGATTTGGGCCAGGGAGTTTTATAGGGTTATTGTGGACACCCAGAGGGTTGTTGTGGTGATCAGGGTTCAGTGAGTTGATGGTGGCAAGGCCGCAGAATAGGACCTGAAACAGTGAGGTTTTTGGTAGGTTTTGTTCTGTGGACTGCTTGTGGTTGCCAGGGTTGGACGGGGAGTTATGAGTGGTTTCGGGACTTGGCCTCTGTTGTGGATGTTTGTAAGGTTCTGTGAGACGTGGTGGTGAAAGGAATGAAGTAGTTTGGACAAGGAATGCACACGGGATGCAAAGTACAAACCCGAGGACAGACTAAGTGATGGACAGTCGATAAGGACACGGTCGATATGGCTTGGATAATGACAAGGGGGTTTTAATGCCCAAGTCGAAACCAAGATGGAGTGACCAATTTAACATGTTCTAGTTCGAGGTTGCTAAGTGCAATGCTCGCGAAAAAGCGAAGTGAGGGTGGTCGGAAAATCTTATGATAGACCATTGGTTTGGGTTTGGTGGGATCATACAAGTTCCAACGTCTACCTACGCCGAGAGACTTTCTTAAGTTTAGGTTTAGTTAAGTCACAAAGTCTCAACCAAACTTACACCAAAGGGAAACCTTAGTTTGGATTCAATTAAGTCACACAGTCTTAGTTAAACTTACGCCAAGGGGTTTGGCTCACACAAGCACCAAAGGTCCTCCCGGAGAACCGACTAGGAATATCAACACCGGGTTGAAAGACTTAGTTTCGTGAGTAAAACTCAACTTTATAATTCATCAAACTCTCCATTTTACAATGGCCTAAGGCCTCTATTTATAGTACAAAATATACTATTCTAGAAAGCATATGAAAATACACAAACTAACAACTAGTGTGGATGAATTTGGATTGACTTGGTGACCAAGGGAGTTTGGTCAAGCCTTTCTCTCCCCTAGGCCGAAATTATTGTCTTCTATGTAACAACATTCATGAACTTAATTCTTCCAACAACCTCACCTTCTTGGCATGTGTTGGAAGCTTCCATTATTGATATTTGTTTGGATGATCAATTCGACCACCTCTTGGTCTTCTCTAGGCCGAATTTGGAGCCTTCAATGTAGTCAAGTATGTGGTTGAGATGTCCTCTTGGAATCTGTTTATTCTAGATGGTTGTTGTCCTTGCCATTTTGTCGGCCAAGTCATCCTTTGTCATTGCCATGGTGTACTCTCGGCCTAGTCATATTTGTGACTTATTAATTGTGTCACAATGTTAATTATTACATAGCACACTATGTCCTAATCTAGCAACTAAGCTATGAATAAAAGACAAGCTAAAAGAATATACATGGTCTCGACCAAGACCAAACAAGAAGGCTGAAAAAATACAAGGCTTATTAAATCTTTATGTCACAACTCCAATGCCATTCCATTTTCCATGCCATGTTAGGCATCCAAATGTGGAACGACGTGCCATTGTTGGTATTCTTGGTAAAGCTCTTCTAGGCTTTGGTTGAGAGTTTAAGTCCGCGGGCTGATTTACATCATTCTCCCCTTCTTTGGAAGAATTTGTCCTCAAATTCTCGAGGATCAAGTACGAGGACACCTCATGATCATACCACTCTGTCCTAATGCTTTTGTCCAAATCTCTTTTCTTGCTTGAGCCTTCATAAAGGTTGGGTAACCATATGAAGGGACCATTCACCAAGTAATCTCCCCATTCCATCCAGGTATCATAAGTTCATGTTGTAATACCCCGTACTTTCGGGTAACGATTGAACATATAAGCGTAGGCAAGTAGACCAGACCCCAGGAAGTTTATGTTGCACTCACGTATGCTAATAAGGGAATTAGTATGTAAAAGGACATGACCCCGAAATAATTTTAGATTTAATAAGTGTGACGATGGGGAATAATAATAATAATTGTGTATCCCCGAAGAGATTATAGACTAGTATCATATTACAGGAATTATGACATTAGGTATAAGAGGATTTTATAAGTCGCCGGGATTTAAGTGAATTTAGATCAGGAATTTAATTGTGTGTATAATTAATTAATTGGGTGGGTAATTAATTATAATTAGGGAGAAAATTTATAGTGGGGATTTATATGTGTAGTCTAATAAAGCATCGGTGCAATGACAACATTAGAGAAAGGGGTCGCTGGAAGCTTTATAGGCCTTCAACCGATCCCCCCTCTCTCAATAATTCAAGCCACCAGTTCTTCAAGCTCCCTCAAATCCTTAACACTCCTGAAGGAATCCTTCCATGAAGAATTAACGGTCACACTTCTATCAGGAAGAGGAAATCTCAGTTGGTGGGTTCTCGAAATTCTCGGTCGAAATTGGGGATTTGCTGTAAGTTTCATATAACCAAAAGGGGAGAAATTTGTGGTGTTCTAGACCTTAGTTCCAGTGAAATTGAAACCTTGAAGCAAGGTTGAAGGTTCAGAAACTAAGCCAAGACTTTGAGTCTCGGCAAAGCTCAAGCAAAATGATTCTAGTGCTTCTAGTTATGTTGGTCGGAATCCAGTACGAGGGAAAGTCTTTCCAATGACCTTCGTTGTTGATTGTAACTGAGGTAATTATTCTATCCCTTGGGTTATACAAATCGCAGAACATGATTCTTAGTAGTTTTAAAATGATTATTGAAAATGCTAGGTTAATGAGGTGTTATCGGGACTGTTTGTACGAAATTGGAGGTTGCATGTGAAATTATTGTACTATTTTGGAGATTGTAGCAGTAAAAAGAAGGATTAAGAGGGTTGGGTGTTTCTCTACGTGCATAGGTTTCAATATAGAAGGAATATAGGTTCTACGCGTACAAGGTGTACGCTAGAATGTCTCAAATAATCTGTTTCTAGTCTTTTGATTCGATTATGATTTAAATCATCCATGTGATGCAAATAATCGTTCATAGAGATTACAAGGACCCGCGAAACTTAGATAAATTTGGCAACAAGGTATGCAAGACTCTTTCCTCCTTTTGGCATAATTCTATGTGCCGAACATAACCATCGTGTTGCTACATAAATTACTCTACTCTTAGTAGTTAAGAATGATCATGTTGTTGACTCTTATGTTGAAAACCTATTTAAATACGTTTCTAAGTCCTTATTGAGGCATACGAAAAAAATGGTTGATATTCACAGTGTTAGCCAAAGGTACAAGGATATTGGGCTAGGATGTGTTATTGTCATTCATACATTCTCATTTGCATTGCATTCATCTATTAGCCTGGAGCACTTGTGCTATGCACATTACTATATGGTAAATATTATATATATATATATATATATATATATATATATATATATATATATGTATGGGAATTGGAAAAGGGAAAGGCATTATATACGCACACCACCCGCAATGGTGTACAGACTATCCCAAAAGAGCCCTAATAAGCCAATATGCTTTGTGATGATATGATGCCCGTATGGTGATTGGGACGGGTTGCATGATCCGCAACACTAACATATATTGGGACGGGTTGCACGATCCGCAACACTAACATATATATATATATATATATATATATATATATATATATACATTTACATTTGGATCATGCATACTTTCATTTACCAATATATGGTATGATACCCACAGAGGCTGTTATGGTAAGGAAAATGCCCGAAGAGGCTGATGTAAATGTATACTGCATTGTGCATACATTTAGGCTTGTGTATTAGGGCCCTCAAAGGCATTTACGGATGTTCAACTGTTTCTGTTTCAGATTATGATATATCTATGCTATATTATTTCACATGCTTGACATACTCAATACATCAGTCGTACTGACGTCTCTTTTGTCGGGGGACGCTGCGTTTTATGCTCGCAGGTTCATATTGAGAGAGTGACAGTTCACACTAGTAGGTTGCTGATTCAGCTGGTGTCCAGAGCACTCTATTTGTGTCGGAGTCGCAATTTGGTCGTGGTATGTTCTTCTCTGTAGAGTCTTGTAGGTAGGTGTCCTGTGGTTAGTTGTCGTGTATGGCCTTGTCGGCCCTGGTATCTAAATGTGTAAATTAGGGCTTTTGGGTTGGAATATTATTTATCTACCACGACTCTGTCTGTGTTAAAAGTGATTAAGGGTAAAGTGTGGATGTGGTGCCCGGCGGGTAGGGTCCGGGTGCCCGTCGCGCCCCTCCGATTTGGCTCGTGACAAGCTTGGTATCAGAGCATGTATGTTCCAGGGAGTCTACAGGCCGTGTCTAGTAGAGTCTTGGTTATGTGTGTGTTGTGCGCCACACTTATAAACAGGAGGCTACAAGGCATTTAGGAATGTCTCCGTCTTTAATAATCTAGATCATTCGATAGAGAGGAGTTGTAAGAGTACTGATTCCTAATCAAATTTTCTCATTTGAAACTGCAGTAACATCCACAATAAGGAACACCTCGGATACTAAGACTGCGGGTACTGTCGCAAGACAAGATGTTTGATAGGTACCACCCGCTGGCACGGGACGAAGGGTTATATAAATTGGAAGAAGAGAGGTGAGTTATACTATGGACTCTGATCCATAAGAACATCATGGAGTCTATAGAGGAGGATCCATCTGAAGATCCCTATGAGTCACCCGCTCGAACACCCTCGGTTCTTTCGGCTGGAAGTGGGGTGATGGGAGTTCCGACTTCACCAAGGACTTTAGTGTCAGTGTCGGGCCCCACTGACCATGAGATAGGGGGAACAATCCAGGGACGGGTACAATTGGATTTTCCTCAGATATCACGCCATGATTGGGTATACATGTCACTTAATGACCCCGACCCTTCCGAGGTTCTGAATAGTCCTTAATCTTGGGGATCCGTTAATCAGGGCTTGCTGGTCTATGTTATGGGATACATGCCACGAGAAGACAAGAGACAGGCAAGGAGAAGGCGAGTGGGTAGTTAGGATAAGAGGGTTCCACTCCGAAGTGTATCGGATCGAGACTCATATATAGGATCAAGATAGGATAGTGCAAATTCACTAACAAGATCATAAGGTAGTACTAGTACCTATCCCGATAATCCATAGGATCTTTAAATTAATTACCTTTAAAATAAATAACGTATTGTGTGTAACCGGTAGACGGTTATATGTTTGGATTAATAAAAGGAATATATGGATTTTGTATGTGGATTGATAAGGTTGTTGTATAGTTTGGTGTGATTTTAGTTTAAGTTATGAAATGGCCTCATAACTATTTGTAAGCATAAGTTAGGCAATAATAATCTTGATTGAACTGATTTTGGAGTAATTAATGTTCGTTAGAGATAATTTTGACTAAATATGGATCTGTTTTCATGTGAAAATAAATAAATGATGAGAAGCATGTTAGATGTGATTGTTTACTGGTATGCTTATATCTATATGAAAGAAAAATGTGTATATGACCTGAGAGATCAATATGAGCCTCATGTGTATCTGATTGGTTTTGTGGGATGGACTGTTGGTATGTAGCCTTTAAAGGTACTGTATGCTTGCTTGAGATGTTGTAGTTAAGTCTTATTGCAGACCAAACATGTTTAGGCTAGGTGTTTGATTAATTTGTTTAAGTAATCTAGTTGGTTAAGATATTCAGTAGGCCTGTATGCAATGATGTGGTATTATTGATATGCTTTAGGAAATTGATTAGCTAGGAGGTACTATGATATATGTTGCTTGGTCTGATGTGTATATGAAATCTGTATTTTTGTAAGTCTGGGATTAAACTTAGTCTAGTATATATATGTATTCTTTGGCTAGATTCTTCTTGTCTTTTTGAAAATTATTGGTGTGTATGGGGTTATAAACTGCTAAATAGTTGACTTACAACTTACCTTATGACCATCCTAATCATGTCACCCCTAAATCAGTCCCTAACATATGTTTGTATCCAGTTATAAACTGTCTAAATACATGTCAAGTATGGATTGGGGTCATGAAGGCTTTGGCGATTGGAACATATGTTTAGTGATTTGTTTATATCCTCACTTAGAGTTGAATACCAATAGTGAGATGTGTGAGCTTAGATCAGATTCTGAAGCTAGAAACAACATGTGTTGAAATGTGATTTGAGTTGTGAAGTACTTAAATAACTATTGAACTTGAATATGAAGATTGATTGTGATCATTATGTGCCAGCTATGTCAACTAATTGTCCTGCCTCTGGATATTTCTCCAGTGTAGATAGTCTTAAAAAATCTTAGTTTATGTTTAAAGAGTCTGTTAGGTTTGGCCTGATATTTGTCAAATTAAAACATGATAACATGTTGATTAAAGTGTGTGATCTGTGTATAATTGTATAAGAACCATGATAAGAATATTCTTATATATGTTGAAATACTACTTTGTCTAGGTTGTGTATTTCAGCTCTTTCTTTAAGACATGCTATCCATGCTATGCATAAATGCACTTGTGAGGTCCTCAAAATACTGCACTTTGAGAAATGATCTTATACCCTTTGAGTTATGGCTGTTGTTTTACTACTATTTGCTTCTATATGTTGTTATGTTTCCTTGAGTTGCTATAACTTGAGATAAATTGTTGCTATTTACTACTGTGGTTTTGCTGCAGATATTGCACTTGTTGAACTGCCCTGTTGTGTTAAATGGGCTCCTGATCTACTGTGCTTTAGTATAAATAATTGCTGCATTTCTGGCTCATTTATGGTTGCTGTTAAGGTTGTGTAGTTATGCTTTAAGGCTATGTGGTTGTTGTTTCAAAAGGGGAGTTGCTACTGCTGGTGAGGGGGATGGTTGTTGCTGTATGTGTTCCATTTTCTGAATACTGATGACTGTTTTCCTTAGCTGCTCATTGTTATATTCAGTTGGTTGCTGCACATATTTGTTACTTTCTGAGATATTTAGCTACCATACTTGCTGGTATGATGACTGTTGTTTGATGTCACTGATTACCATTGTTTGGCTACTACTTTTGCTGTTACTTGCTGCTGTTGTCCCTGCTGCACTTTGATAACAAATGTCCCTATGTTCAACCACCTGCTGCTGCCCTCAGTTTGTGACAAATGCTGTTGCAAATTTTGGGCAGGGGCAGATTTGAACATGAGCAGTGGTAGTTGCTGCACTTCAGCTGCTACATTCCTTAAACCAAATGCTTACTTTAGCTACAACCCTATGAGGAATTGTTTGCTACTACTTGAGGCTGATGTTGGATGCCATCTTATGACTCCTGCTTCACACCACTTATGGTTGTTCCACGTTCCCTAAATTGCTGCAGTTTGAGGTGATAAATGTTGTGTATTTGAAGCTGAAACCTATCATATTTTGAGACAATTTTAGGGCTAGGAGACTGCTGCACCTTAGCCATTAACACCTCATTTTGGGTATGGCTTATTGCTGAATTTTGGGCCATTCTATTTTTGCTTACAAGTTGCTACATTTTTTTGCAGTACATATTCTGCAGTATGAGTTCTTGATGAGCTGCTGCTCTTCTTTAAGAATAAATCAGATACTACACTATAGGAAAATAATGTGATGTGTTGTGTAATATGTGACTGAGTAAGGGTGCTATCCTGTTGTGTTGGTCTTAGTATGGATAAGATTGATCTATGAATGAGTATGTGACAACCTCAACTTATGTTCTAATTGTCTAATGCTTTGAAATTGTTTATATACCCATGTCAAATACATGGGATGTGACTTGATCCTGTTTGCATATCTATTTGCACAAAGGACATTTTACAGTAATCTAAATTTGTCCCAATTTGCTCATCTGTGGACATTGTGGACATAGAGTATGAAATTGGGATAGGGATTTAGATATTGGATTAAACTTATGTATGGTTAACTAGCATGAGCACATGGACCAGTATCTCATTTAGTTTTCATGAGTCATATTGTTACAAACTTTCTTGATTTAAAGAATGAATAAGCCTAATAAGGGTAGGTATAATTTGATACCTACTATTAAAATGTTCTAAATGGGAAGTGTTGAACTGCTTGTTTATTTTAATGTGGAAATCTGGAAAACATATCTTTGGTAGAAATTCAGTATGATCATTGGTCTTTATTCCTTCTTACTGTTCTGTGGTTTATGGTGTGCCTCCTATTGTTGTTTAACTTCGAAAAGTATTTACCATTACCAATATGATTAATTATTTGAATCCTTGTTAACATGAGATCTTGCTACTGCCCTTACCATAGGCTCTGTAAGTATGTCATCATTTTAATTTGCTAGAGATGATTCAAGTCATGTTTATTTTGACAAGAGTTAGATATGTTACCCCATTCGAGGATGAATTTTTCTAAGAGGGAGATGATGTAATACCACGTACTTTCGGGTAACGGTTAAACATATAAGCGTAGGCAAGTAGACCGGACCCTGGGAAGTTTATGTTGCACTCACGTATGCTAATAAGGAAATTAGTATGTAAAAGGACATGACCCCAAAATAATTTTGGATTTAATAAGTGTGACGATGGGGAATAATAATAATAATTACGTATCCCCGAAGAGATTATAGACTAGTATCATATTACAGGAATTATGACATTAGATATAAGAGGATTTTATAAGTCACCGGGATTTAAGTGAATTGAGATCGGGAATTTAATTGTGTGTATAATTAATTAATTGTCGGATTAATTAATTATAATTGGGGAGACAATTTATAGTGGGGATTTATACGTGTAGTCTAATAAAGCATCGGTGCAATGACAACACTAGAGAAATGAGTCGATGGCAGCTTCATAGGCCTTCAACCGATCCCCTCTCTCTCAATAATTCAAGCAATCAGTTCTTCAAGCTCCCTAAAATCCTTAACACTCCTGAAGGAATCCTTCCATGAAGAATTAATGGTCACACTTCTATCAGGAAGAGGAAATCTCAGTTGGTGGGTTCTCAGAATTCTCGGTCGAAATTGGGGATTTTCTGTAAGTTTCATTTAACAAAAAAAGGGAGAAATTCGTGGTGTTCTAGACCTTAGTTCCAGTGAAATTGAAACCTTGAAGTAAGGTTGAAGGTTCAGTAACCAAGCTGAGACTTTGAGTTTCGGCAAAGCTCAAGCAAAACGATTCCAGTGCTTCTGGGTTTGTCGGTCGGAATCCGGTATGAGTGAAAGGCTTTTCGATGACCTTCGTTGCTGATTCGAACTGAGGTAATTCTTCTATCCCTTAGGTTATACGAATCGCAGAACATGATTCTTGCTAGTTTTAAGACGATTATTGAAAATGCTAGGTTAATGGGGTGTTATCGGGACTGTTTGTACGAAATTGGAGGTTGCATGTGAAATTATTGTACTGTTTTGGAGATTGAAGCAGTAAAAAGAAGGATTAAGAGGGCTGGGTGTTTCTCTACGTGTATAGGTTTCAATATATAAGGAATATAGGTTCTACGCGTACAATGTATTCACTAGAATGTCTCAAAGAATCTGTTTCTAGTATTTTGATTTGATTATGATTTAAATCATCCGTGTGATGTAGATAATCATTCATAGATCTTACAAGGACCCGCGGAATATAGATAAATTTAACAACACGGTATGCAAGGCTCTTTCCTCCTTTTGGCATAATTCTATGTGCGGAACATAACCATCGTGTTGCTAGATAAATTACTCTACTCTTAGTAGTTAAGAATGATCATGTTATTGACTCTTATGTTGAAAACATGTTTAAATACGTTTCTAAGTCTGTATTGAGGCATATGGAAAAGAGGTTGATATTCACAGTGTTAGCCAAAGGTACAAGGATATTGGGCTAGGATGTATTATTGTCATTCATGTATTGTCATTTGCATTGTATTCATTTATTACCCTGGACCACTTGTGCTATGCATATTACTATATGGTAAATATTATATATAAATATGTATGGGAATTGGGAAAAGGAAAGACGTTATATACGCACACCATCTGCAGCTGGTACAGACTATCACAAAAGAGCCCTAAGAGGGTAATATGCTATGATGATGTGATGTGATGTGATGTGATGATGTGATGCCTGTATGGCTTATTGGGATGGGTTGCATGATCCGCAATACTAACATATATTGGGACGGGTTGCACGATCTGCAACACTAACATATATATATATATATATCGAATTTGCATCATTCATACTTTCATTTACCAATATATGGTATGATGCCCACAAAGGATATTATGGTAAGGAAAATGCCCGAAGAGGCTGATGTAAATGTATACTGCATTGTGCATACATTTAGGCTTGTGTATTAGGGTCCTCAAAGGCATTTACAGATGTTCAACTGTTTCTGTTTCAGATTATGATATATCTCTGCTATATTATTTCGTATGCTTGACATACTCAGTACATCAGTCGTACTGACGTCCCTTTTGTTAGGGGATGCTGCGTTTTATGCCTGCATGTTCATATTGAGAGGGTTATGATTCACACTAGTAGGTTGCTGGTTCAGCTGGTGTCCAGAGCACTCTATTTGTTTCGGAGTCGCGATTTGGTCGTGGTATGTTCTTCTCTGTAGAGGCTTGTAGATATGTGTCCTGTGGTTAGTTGTCGTGTATGTCCTTATCGGCCCTGGTATCTAAATCTGTAAATTGGGGCTTTTGGGTTGGAACTTTATTTAATCTACCACAACTCTGTCCGTGTTAAAAGTGATTACGGGTAAAGTGTGGATGTGGTGCCCGGCGGGTAGGGTCTGGGTGTCCGTCGTGGCCCTCCGGTTTGGGTCGTGACACATGGTTTGCTACACGTGCCTACCAACCATTCATTATAAGGAATCATGGCTCGTGGTTCGTTTATTAGGGTGGCACCAAGCTTTTGTTTAATTTTCACCATCATAATCGTGATAGGGATAACATAGGGATCACCTCTTTCGATGTCATAACTTCTGCGTGATGCTACAAGACATCCGTACTCACCTTGTTGGTTTTTGACGAGCCTTTCTTGTTCAATTTCCATTCGGATCTCTACTGGCGAAATTCTTCTCTTCAAGCTGAGCGTTCATGGCATTATAGTTCCCCACAACTCATTGAAATAGGTACTCATTCTTGACCACGGAGTCTCGTAACTGATGGTGAGATTATAAACCAATCGAGGACCAATGTGCACATTCCAAACTTCATTTAGCTTTTGTATTAATAAGGTAGATGATGTGTCAGAGTTAGGGTATTATTGATCATCCTCCTGGCCAAATTGTTCTTTTTGTTCTTCACATCCATAGGTTTGATGAGTGGACAATGAACCTCTTGAAAATAAATCAAGAATAAGTTCATTACCTCCATTTGGTATGATTGCAGATGCATTGTCCTTTGAGAATTCCATGTCAGCTCCTTCCTCTATCCTTGTTTGCTCATATAATAGGTTGACAAGTTGTACCGCCCATATCTTCAACTTGATACAATGGATTGGTTAAGAAGGTCCACCATTATTTTGTTTTTTCATAATCATGGATAGGGGTTGGGCATGGAAAAAAGCTCTCTTGAGCACACATCTCGGTTGTTGCCTTCGAATCATCATAGGGAGGGAGGGATCTTCCGAAAGCTGCTTCACAAATAGTATCAACATTGTTGTTAGGTGATAGTTCGGTTGTTGGTCCATTCGGCATGGTATTTCCCGCATCCCCTATGTCTTCTTTCAAACTGACATTTTCAAATATCCGTGCCTCTCTATGTGCTAAGACATTGATGGCACTCCCCTTCTTAGATTCTCCCTTTATCCTTTGTACATCAAGTAAGAGAGTCTCGGCTTCGCGCTTCTTGGCGCCTCGGATCTTCTTATTACCCCTTTGAAGGGAATAAGTATTCCTTCCTTCATCATGTTGTTCCTTTGTGTCAAGTTTCCACGGTCTTCCCAATAAAATATGACATGCATCCGTAGGAAGGATATCACACCATATTTTATCCTCATACATTCGAATCCGAAAGTCAACAAGAGTTTGTTTTATTACTCTTATCCCTTCGTCTTTGTTTATCCATTGGAGAGTGTACGGGTGAGAATGATTGCGGGTGGGTAGTTTTAACTTATCCACCATTTCCACGGAGGCCAAGTTGACACTACTTCTTCCATCAATAATCACGTGGAACACTTTATCATTTACTTTGCAACGCGTGTGAAATGATTGGTCTTCTTGTGTTTCCTCACATTCGTGATTATACAATGGGTTGGAAAAGGATGCACCTTCCTTTTATTCATGCATTGGGATACTTCTCACAACCCCAGATACATCATTATTCACTATGGCATGATTCGCAAGTTCCATTCTTATGGCTTGCTCACGTTTGTACAAAACGTCGCATACGGTCCACCAATAATTTTTTTGTAAGGCATCACATCAAGGTGTGGGATGGGAGTGCCTTCCTAAGATACCAATCTGATGTATGTAAGTAGGGTTGAGTGAGGGTAAGTGAGCTTGAGTTCGGCAGGGAACAAGTTGACGCGAAAATGGACACGAAAAAGGGGTTCTCGGTTTATCGACTACTTACGATTCTGTTGGTGTGAAGTGAGCTCTAACAATCGAAGCGGCTAAAGGAGCCTGCTTTGCTCTGCCGGGCAGTGGCTATTTAGAGGCTGTTTCGGGTGGATTCAAGGAGAGTTGGTTCAGGAAGGTTTATGGGGTTATTTTGGACACCAAGAGGGTTGTTTTGGTAGTCGGGGTTCAGGGAGTTTATGGTGGAAAGGGCACGGAATAGGACCTGAAACAGTGAGGTTCTCGATAGGTGTTGTTTTGTGGATTGTTTGTGGTTGCCGGGGTCTGATAGGGAGCTGTGAGTGATTTAGGGACTTGGCCTTTGTTATGGATGTTTTTAAGGTTCTTTGGGACGTGTTGGTGAAATGAATGAAGTGGTTTGGACAAGTAATGCACACGAGATGCAAAGTACAAACCCGAGGACACACCAAGTGATGGACGGTCGATAAGGACACGGTCGATATGGCTTGGATAATGGCAAGGGGGTTTTAATGCCCAAGTAGACACCAAGATGGGGTGACCAATTTAACAAGGTTTAGTCCGACGTTGCTAAGTGCAATGCTCGTGAACAATCCAAGTGAGGGTGGTCAAAGAACCTTATGATAGACCCTTGGTTTGGGTTTGGTTAGATCACACAAGTTCCAAAGTCCACCTATGCCGATGGGGTTCCTTAAGTTTGGGTTTAGTTAAGTCACAAAGTCTCAACCAAACTTTAACCAAAGGGAAACCTTAGTTTGGATTCAATTAAGTCACACAGTCTTAGTTAAACTTACGCCAAGGGGTTTGTCTCACACATGAACCAAAGGACCTCCCGGAGAACCGACTAAGAATATCACCCTCGGGTTGAAAGACTTAGTTTCGTGAGTAAAACTCAACTTTATAATTCATCAAATTCTGAATTTACAATGGTATAAGGCCTCTATTTATATTACAAAAGAGACTATTATAGAAAGCAAATGAAAAGACACACACTAACACCTAGTATGGACACATTTGGATTGACTTGGTCACCAAGGGAGTTCGACCAACCCTTACTCTTCCCTAGGCCGACCAACCCTTCCTCTTCCCTAGGCCGAAATTGTTGTGTCCTATGTAACAATATTCATGAACTTGATTCTTCCAACAACCTCATCTTCTTGGCATGTGTTGGAAGCTTCCATTCTTGATATTTGTTTGGATGATCAATTCGACCACCTCTTGGTCTTCTCTAGGCCGAATTTGGAGCCTTCAATGTAGTCAAATATGTGGTTAAGATGGCCTCTTGTAATCCTTTTGTTCTAGATGGTTGTTGTCATTGCCATCTTGTCGGCCAAGTCATCATTTGTCCTTGCCATGGTGTACTCTTGGCCTAGTCACCTTTGTGACTTATTAATTGTGTCCCAATGTTAGTTATTATATAGCACACTATGTCCTAGGCTAGCAACTAAGAGAAGAACAAAAGGCAAGCTAACATAATATACATGGTCTCGGCCAAGACCAAACAAGAACGCTGAAAAAGTTCAAGGCTTCTTAAATCTTCACGTCACAACTCCAACGCCATTCCATTTTCCATGCTATGTTAGGCATCCAAGTGAGGAACGATGTGCCATTGTTGGCATTCTTGGTAAATCTCTTCTTGGATTTGGTTGAGAGTTTAAGTCCGCAGGCTGATTTACACCGAGACATTCCTTTATGAGCCTATTTTAGACATTCCCAAATCTCTTTGGCACTGGAGCATCCTAAGACTCTGTTGCACTCCTTGCTTCCAAGACTACTATATAAGATATTTGTTGCTATATAGTTTTGTTCCATCATTCTGAAATCTTCAGCAACATATCCCTCGTTGGTTTTTGGACCTCTTGTGCCATCGTGTCTGATTTTAGTGGGGATTAGTGATCTCAATATGCTTGGCTGGGATTGTCAAGTTTCTAACTTTCTCTATTTGTGAGTGCGTAAGTTTCTTCACAACAAGACTTGATATATATAAATTTTGTCTTCATCAACGGGGCACACCTAAACCCTACATGATACTACCCATTATGGTAGAATAAGGTTTGAGTTGGTTTAGGATTCGTACACCTTCACACATCACTAGTTTCCTTGTAGGACTCTAAATAATCTTAATAAGTATGGCAAGAGATCCTGCTGCCGCCAAGTATTTATCATAAAAACACAAATTCTACTCGCAGTAGGACTCTAAGAAGGAGCACATTCTTGGACCTATTTCTTGCATTTGTTCTTCCCAACACTGTCTCGCTGTTGTTTTTGAGGCAAAACATGTTTTAGGACCTGATTCATTCACCTCTACTCTGAACCTGATTCGATCCGCTCTGTATTATATCTGCCCTTTGATAGACCCAGTTCACAGACTTGGTTCATTCAGCTTGTGCACTCTCTTTGTTAACTCAACTTGTGCACTCTTATTATCAATCATCAAAATTAACACTTGTCATTCTTGTTAATGCCAACAAAGTCCATACAAGACATACTAGACATCCCACATGAGTCTATAAGCCTCTATAATCATAACAAATGTTGTATGGTCGGGATAGGTCCTCCACCTAAACATAACTCTATATATACATACGACATAACAATACACCTGACTCGGTAGCTCTAGAAGAAGCAAAGCTTACCAACCAACCGCTGAACACGGCAATATCCTACTGAAAAGGTCAATTCAGATCTCTACCTGGACATGCAACATGATATTACAACGATCCCGGCAAAAGGGACGTCAATACGAACTACTTCATATAAACAAAACAAAATGAAAGAAATGCGGAAATATAATCTGAAACATCAATACAAACCCCCAAAATCTGGTATGTGATACAAGAGCACTAATGCGAAATATAAGTGTGAAAGAAGGAAACATAGGTCAAGACTGAATAACATAATCAAAATGTCTAACTACATCTTTCGAATCCAAATGTAAATATAGAGTAAGAGAATAAGCATCCAAGGCATGCCGGAAGAAACATCCTCATATTGGAACGCTGAAATCCACCGGCCTGAACTCACACTCGAGCTCGTGCACTAGTAGAGGGACATGTATCTGCATCAGAAAAGATGCAACAAGAGTAGCCTGAGTACATAATGTACCCTCGTAGACATCATATGCCGACAACGACAAAAGATACGTAACAAATATAAATATCAAGTTGACACCAGATAAGCCTATACTAGACAATTCAACATCCCATGTAAGTCATGTTGTACACATATCAATACACTGATTCACCAAGTCACAATGTTCACATAAGGTTCCATTCACATTCAAATACAATCAATTCATTCACATCTATAGGGACCTTACTATCATACTACCCATGACTAGTACTCTCTTATCCAAGTAATATTCAAGCTTAACCCCACTTACCCAACATTAACACATCAATAAACAATTCAACACTTAGATCACAATAACCCTTTTAGAATGCTTTCAAGGAACATTACACTTAAGATAACCATGATGACATTAACTCCTCTATTATTCTTAGTCTTAGATTTAGCTGTCTCTATATCCAATACAATCAGGATATCATATCAAAGCATGTATGATGAATAAACACAACAATATCAAATATGATGACGATCCCACACAATAGCGACAAGCCCATATAATAACATTCGAAATCAACTTAAGGCTAATTCCCCAAATCACCCATCAAAACAATTCAACACCGGTATCCACTCAACTGTTCATCACAACCATCAAAGTGGAACCACCAAACACAACCAATACCCCTCAACATTTATAACTACTACGGAGTACCAAAAAACTAAACCGTAGCCTACCTCAAAGCCGAGCTGGAGCCACGAACTCCTAATCCACAAATCATTCTGAGTGAATATCTGATTGTTGTTGTTTAAAGAAGCGCATGAAGTTCCTACGTTACAACACACATTCAATCAACACATAAGGACAAATTCTACATTACACATGATTCTAATGATACCAAACATGTCTTGTAAGGAACTCAGGGTCAAAAGTAAATCTAAAACCTCGTCCCAGACCCTAAGGATAAAATGGTAATTTTATTGAGAAAATGAGTTTAATATTATCAACACAGTATACTACGGGTTTATATGAGTCTAACAACACCCATATTGGTATACTTTAGTCCGAAATCCAAAAAAGTGTCCCCGGGCCCACAAGGGCAAAATCGGAAATCTAGGTTAGAAACACGTTACCCATAATCTAAAGTCATAATACAAAGTTTCATAGAATTCTAAACCCAATTGAGCCTCCAATTTTATGACTTTGTCAAAACTCTTTTTGTGTCAAAACCCAAAAGTTGAATGTCTGCAAAATCCGGATTGAAATAGAAATTTATGTTAGAAATAGTTTACCAAAAGTTGAAACAAGGCAAAAACCTAGAATTTACTCAAATCCAACCATAATTAATTGAAGAAAACTCAAATTTCAACTTAGGGTTTAAACTCCCAATTTCCCCCAACCAAACACCGATAAATTTGATAACCAACGGAAATAATCTTAAATAAATATCAAAATAAAGATTGGATACTTACCCCCTTGTTGAGACGAGAACAACACCGCGATTATCACCTCAATCGGAGAACTAGAACTCTAGTTATGTGCAAAATACTAATTGGACGCAGTTTGATTTTTAATACACAGTCATTTCCGCTTCAGCGGATCTATTTCCGCCCTGTCGGATCCGCTTCAGCGCTTGGAATTTCATCCCGGCGCACACCAAAAACCAATTTTTTTTTTGAAACTAAAACGGCATAACTCCATGATACGGTGTTAGAATTCAACGATTCAAGTTGCTACAGATCACAAATTTCGATACGCATCTAATCCGACAATCAAAACTCAGTTCCAACATCAAATGAATATAATGGTATATTAAAGCGTCGAAGGCAATCGACTTATGCCAATGACTCAAGAACATAAACTTGATCAAACTAAACCCAAATCTAATTCTAAAAGTTCCTACAAGTCATAAATGATCATACGAAGATACTCGAACGCTCAAAACACCCAAACAAATCCGTCGGGACCCGATATTGACCGTGCTCAACTTCAAATCATCTCAAAAGTTAATTTCTTAACCAACCACCTTAATCACATCCGAACCTCTTGAGAACCGAATCAACGACTCGACTAAGTCATAAATCACGTTTTGGAGCTAATAAAATTGACAAAACTTCGAAAAGACACATTTGCCTCTGATGTTGACTTTGATCAAACTTCATCATTTCTTAACTTAAGGATTTCCAAAATATCATTTTCCTTATCCAAAACTCCTCCGAAAGTCTCGGAAATCGCTCCACCCATCCCCGCAAGTCAAATACACTAAAGATGCTAGGGGAAGGGTCAACAGGAGTAAAAGAGTAAAATGCCTAAGCAACCAACTGAGTCGTTATATCAGATACCAATTAAACAAATGTTCCTCCTCGAACGGAAAAAGGAAAGTATAAAAGCCGACGAGTAATCAAGGAATATCCATCATAGCAAGAAATATACTGATAGTACCTCTTGTTCACTGTATCAGTCAATCTGCCGTTAACATAGCTCAACGACACAAATCTTCATTCCTTCATAAATGAAATTTCTTTCACAGCTGATTCTAGAATGTAAGAATTGACTAAGCTCAAATTCCCTGATTTGATCACCAATGTACCTATTTACGCGTCCGATTGAATCCACAATTATCACAATAATCATTTAGTTGTAGACACAACCAAAATCCAACATGTACCTGATAACATAGTCTGATTATACTAGCCTTCCTTCTCAACTATCAAGACCGTCATTGCAAAAAATCCCTTAGAAAAACATAAACACATGTCACAAGTCCAATTTTCCTTGAATCTCTGAATCACCATACTATAAGCATACCTACTGATTACCTTACCATGTCAGATCCGTAGAAAATCAACTGATCACTCTACAGACTTTCCATAACCATTTGTACCTCCTCAATACATACCAAGTACCTGTGCAAACCATAAGAACTGTCTAGATTATTGTCATCCGAACAATATCATCAATCTTACTTGTAATTTCAATGAGATTCGGTAACACTATCATACCTCATTTTTGAATTGAAATCCGTCAAACCGATGTCAGTGGTTTACTAGAATACTATATGTCCTTCACACAACAGAAACCCAAGCCACCCGACCTCAAATGAAAAACTTTGACTCGGAATAAAATGCTCAGTTTCTAACTCATCGATAGCCGCCTGAACTGATTCCAAATTAGCCAGTAAGCTTTCAATAATCATGCTATGACCTCTTCCATCTATTTTCTCATGAACAATCAATCACGTGTCGTCACCCACAACTTCAAAAGCTAGATTCTATCCAAGTCATCAACTTAGTATTGAAGATTTGTACCTTTGATTGTAACCTTCATGTTTCTCAACTTCCACTTGATACGCAAGTCTGATAGGACCCCATGAACTCTAAATACATCAAATCCTCTTTGTACTTTCTCTTACTCGCCCACACTCTAGACACTTTGTCGAACCTCTATCTGTCATATCTCGCTAATTACCAGCCTTACCAATTTCTGATGTATCAGCCTTACCTTCCATTTACCTTTCATTGCCCAATTTCTTCCAAGTCCTTCATTACATGGAATACCCATTGAAGTTGATAATCAACAATATCTCCACACAATATTCCTCTAGTCGCCAATCACAAACCCCAGGGAACGTTCGTCGTAACACTAAGTTAATTACCATAGACATACTCCTCTGAGCATACTAACAATTTCACCCGATCTGAAAGATGCGAAATGAGCCACCATAATCCACACCTAACCCAAGAATTCCCATTGTTAGAATCCAAAATCTACCCTTTCTCGAAGAGGCACGTTACTTATTCCAAATTATCTTAATTTCTCAGTTTACACCTTTCACTCAAATCATAACTACCACCAATGACCGATCACTACTCAAACCTGCTAACATTCTCGTATCATTTTGTCAAAGTACCCTTGCTGAAAATCCCTAACCGAAATAATCCTTCTTCTATATTGGTTCATAAGTTCACTGACCCGATTAGCGATATCTAAAATGCTCTTCACCACTAGTATTAGTCATACCGTTATCAATATGTTACCGTAAATAACCTCACTGATAAACACCTTATTCGATATCTCTTAAATGATCCGCACGCGCGAAGAACCAACCCTTACCTTATTTTGCCAAACCATACACATCCAACTAACCGTGATATTTTTTCCTGTCCTTCGATCAACTCTAAGGTCATTATACAAGTAATTATATAACTTCTCAAGTATTAACCTTTACATATTATTCCTACAAATCTTATCCAAGAACTAAATGCAATACTCGGTGATTCCTCGATAGAACCTCACACTCATCCAACGCTAAAGTCCTTCCTATTAGTCGATCACTGGCTCCCATTAGCCTACGATGAGTCTAACATACCAACGCATATACAACTTTTACACTCACTCAATACTAAACAATTGAGAAATAACACACAAATCAACAATATCTTGGTTTCAACAATCCATTATCATCACTAACCCCGAAATGCCAAGTAGAACCCACGAACACACTTAAGGTGAAGAAACATGACTGTCTATTCCACTAAGCTTCACTCATCACAAGTAACATTTCCACCTGATCTCGAACAGAAAACCATTCCCCAAACGAACTCACAACCACTAATTCTACTCTGCTATCACAATACTATCAAATCGAAGCCAACTAAACATTTTATAGCCTATACGACATCCACCCTCATACACCTTGAAACTTATCTCAACAAAACATGTTAGATACCAATTTTTCCCTTCATACAACAAAGTTTGATCTATCCAATTTCATTTTCTTGCACCTCTGAATTGTCATTCCCTCTTTCCAAAGATACCACCGAACTAAGAAGTCACAATCATAACCCAAATTAAATGAACCTTCAAATCATAGCTAAAGACTGTACTTAGTCACACACTCGCATCATGGCAACACATATCAAACCCTACCGCATGATGTCATATCAATCCACTCACGCATCAATTAATAGAGTGTCTCTACAATCAGTGATAGAATAGGAAGAAGAAGTTCAGATACCAATTCGATTTGATTTAGCACGAAAGGAAAAAAAATACACATAGGTCAAAATAAGCTATTATTATGTCATACAATATCATATATTCTATATTCCCATTTTATATGTAATATTCTCTTTGAATAAAAAATAATAATTATAATATATTAGTAAGAGTCTTGAGAATATTACATATAAAATGGGAATATAGAATATATGATATTGTATGACATAATAATAGCTTATTTTGACCTATGTGTATTTTCTATAAAGGGTGGGGAGGTAAGCTCTCTATCAACAATAGGGGGCTATTTGTATGGGGTTATAGTTGATGATTGTTTCTGAATTCCATCTCTACTACAGAACCGGATATGAGAGTTTCTTTTCATCCAGCTCCTCACGAATAAAAGGATTCCAAAAAATTTAATTTGAATTAAGCTAGAATAGTCAATCTTAAGTTAAGATATATATGTATTTATTGAGTAATACCTTGAAAGTGGGATTCTTTGAGATTTCATTCATTCAATCTATTAGTAATTTGTATATCTTGTTTGAATAGATAACTAAATTTTTTAGTTTTCTAAATAGAAATTTAAAAAATGTATTATTATACCAAATCCTTATTTTGTCCTTTATTGTATTGTCCTCAATTTTGCAATAAAAAAGTTTTCGTGGTCGAATATTTACTCTTTCAATCCATATTTCATTTGTAGGGTTAACTCGTGACTTCTCAGATCTCAGAATACATGAATTAATCTCTGATTCATTCCACCACTTTAGTGATTTCCCCCGCGGGTGGTATGCCACAAACGACTTATATCATCCTTTTTTTTTTTCCATCATCATCATCAATGATAGGGATATCAAGAAAAGATGAAATCAGTTTCGAAACAAATCCATCTCCAACTAAAAGCTTTACCTTTCCTTAGAGGGGGTACTTTCAATGAGAAGAATATCAGAGAGCTAGGGGTAGAACCAGAAATCAGTGCTACCTCCATTTCCAATCCACCATTTTGAGCCCTTAAGTATTGATGGGGAAGAAAGTGAAGTTTTCTAATTGTCCCATAGCCTCTCGAAGATAAGTACAGACGTCTCCGCACCAATCCGCAAGACTCTACTAGACATTGCTCTTGTATTTAAGACTGTTTAACCTAAAGCTCTGATACAAATTTTTTTACGACCCTTTTTCAGGTATCATGGTGGCACCTACACATTTCCCCCGCAGGCGAACCACTCCCATATAAACAAAATAAAATGAAAGAAATGCAAAAATATAATCTGAAACATCAATACAAATCCCCAAAATCTAGTCTGTGATACAATAACACTAATGCCGAATACAAGTCTGAAAGAAGGCAACATAGGTCAAGACTGAATAATATAATCAAAATGTCTAACTACATCTTTCAAATCCAAATGTAAAGACAGAGTAAGAGAATAAGAATACGGATCATGCCGGAACAAGCATTCTCACCTTGGAATGCCGAAATCCACCTATCCGGACTCACACTCGAGCTCGTGAACTAGTAGAGGGATATGTATCTACATCAGAAAAGATGCAACAAGTTTAGCATGAGTACACAACGTACCTCCGTAGACATCATAGGTCGACAACGATAGAAGAGACGTAACAGAGATAAATATCAAGTGGTCAAAGCATGTGTAATGAATAAATACGACAACATCAAATATGAAAACGATCTCACATAATGGAGACAAGCCCACATAACAATAGTAGAAATCATTTTAAGGATAATTCCCCAAATCACCCATCAAAATAGTTCAACATCGGTACCCACAAAATAGTTCATCACAACTATTAGAGTGGGACCACCAAACACAACCAATACCCATCAATATTTATAACTACTATGTACTTCTATCGGAGTCTCAAAAAACTAAACCGTAGCCTACCTCAAAGTTGAGTTGGAGCCATGAACTCCTAATCCACAAATCCTCCCAAATGAATATCAGATTGTCATAGTTCAAACAAGCGCACGAAGTTCCTATGTTACCACACACATTCAATCAACACATAAGGACCAATTCTACATTACACATGATTCTAATGATACCAAACATGTCTTGTAAGGAGCTGAGGGTCAAAAGTAAATCTAAAACGTCATCTTGGACACAAGGGTAAAATGGTAATTTTAGTGAGAATATGAGTTCAATATTGTTAAAATAGTGTTCTACGGATTCATACGAATCTAACAACACCCATATTGCTATACTTTAATCCGAAACCCAAAAAGTGACCCTCGACCAACAAGGGCAAAATTGAAAATTTAAGTTAGAAACACGTTACCGATAATCTAAATAGTCATAATTCAAAGTTTCATGGAATTCTAACCCTAACTGGGCCTCCAATTTTATGACATTATCAAAACCCTCTTTGTGTCAAAACCTAAAAATCGAATGTTTGCAAAATCTGGATTGAAATAAAAATTTATGTTAGAAATAGTTTACCCAAGGGTTAAACAAGCCAAAAAACCTAGAATTTACTCAATTCCAACCATAATTAATTAAAGAAAACTCAAATTTTAATTTAGGGTTTAAAACCCCCAATTTTCCCCAACCAAACACGAATAAAATTGATAACCAATGGAAATAATCTTAAAGAAACGTCAAAATAAAGGATGGACACTTACACCCTTGTTGAGACAAGAACAATGCCATGGAAATCACCTCAATAGGAGCTATAGAACTCATGTTATATGCAAAATACTAAATGAACGCAGTTTGATGTTTATTACACAGTCATTTCCGCTTCAGCGGACCAGTATCCGCCTGGGCAGATCCGCTTTGGCGCCCGAAAGTCCGCCTCGGCGCCCGAAAGTCCGCCTCGGCGCCCGAAAGTCCGCCTCGGCGCACACCAGAAATCAGTAATTTTTCTCGAAACTAAACTAGGCATAACTCCATCATACGGTGTCGGAATTTGACAATTCAAGTTGCTACAAATCAAATTTTTTGATACGCATCTGTTCCAACAATCAAGTTGCAATTCCAATATCAAATGAATATAATGGAATATTGAAGCGTCGAAGGCGAGCGACTTATCCCAATGACTCAAGCACCTAAACTTGACCAAACGAAGTCCAAGTCCAATTTTGAAAGTTCTACTAAGTCACAAATAATCATACGGAGCTGCTCGAACTCTCAAAACACCCAAACGAATCTGTCTTGACCCGATGTTGACCGTCATCAACTCCAAATCATCTCAAAAGATAGTTTCTCAACCAATCACCTTAATTACATCCGAACCTTTAGGGAACTGAAACAACAACTTGACTAAGTCATAAATTACATTATGGAGCTAATGAAATCGACAAAACTTTCAATAAAACGCATTTGCCCCTGATGTTGACTTTGGTCAAACTTTTTCATTTCTTAAGGATTTCTAAAAGATCCTTTTCCTTATCCAAAACTCATCCGAAAGTCTTAAGATTTGCTCCACTCATCCTCGCGAGTTGAATACACTTTAACGATGCTAGGGGAAGGGTCAACATGAGTAAAAGGGAAAAAGGCCTAAATGACCAAATGGGTCGTTACATATAAGCATAATATCACCCACCGGTGGTGTTCATCAAGAAGATGTGCATATCTCACATAAAGGCTATCGCCCATCGATTATAGTTTGGTGGTGTCTATACCATATATCTATACACATTATAGTGTGTTGTACTCGAGAACTAAAATGACATACTCTTTTACTTTGAAACAACTCTTTTCTTTTAGAAGGGAATAAGACTTGAAATAAGCTTCGGAATATCAACCAATAGACCTCACGTAATAAGAAATAACTCTACAACATGAAATGTACTCCCGACAAGGGATAAACAATAGCAAGAGTGGAATAGCTCATTTATGTACGTCATTCAGAACCATTACAAAATCAGATTCATGCTAAGGAAGAAGGAGGAGTAGCCATTACATACCTTAATGTCAAGCCTCTTGTCACACCCCAATCTTAGAGGGTGTGGCTGACACCCGACTCCTCAACATCCCGAGAGTACCAACCTCAAGTTGTATCATGAATATCTCAAGATCTAGGTTGACAAGGCCTCATAATGGCAGTTATAGTAAATATGACACAACAACCTACAAGAAAAAAGAATCCGACATGTATATACACATACTAAGGCCGACAAGGCCATCATAAGTGTAACTGACCATCTGAAAGGCCGGCAAAGCCATACAAATTAACTAAACATAGGACTCCGGTCTACAAGCCTCTAAATACAATATGGAGTAGCAATAGGTCGGGATAGGGCACTTCCATACCCAAAATACATATATGTACAACAAACCATCAGCTACCAACACTCTAAGACAACTTTGGAAGAAAGGATCGTGACAATCAGCAACTGGATCAGGTCACATACTATGGGGGAGCGTCTGAACGTCTATTTGTACCTTCGGGGATGAAATGCAGTGCCCCAATAAGGGCATCAGTGTGAAAGAATGTACTAAATATATAAGGCGAGTAAACATAAGTAAAGATAGTAGCGGAAGTAAAGTAAGGAAAAGACACAACTTGCAACCTTAGGAAGCCACAGTAGGCATATGAAATGCGTGCTTTCATTAAATATATATATATATATATATATATATATATATATATAAGCTACACTATGGGGTAATATTATAATCAAGCCTCTTTATGGCTAATATAACGTACCCAACTACAGTCGTGTGCACATATAAATGCCGTACCCGATATGGCACAACTCAGTGACATAAAATAGATATATATATATATATATATATATATATAATGCATGAATTACCTTAGAAGACCAATAAAAATAGGGTCAGGGTGACCTAAGGTCGTTATCCTCCACTTATCATTATGTAACTACGTATATCAATTGTCGCAAACCAACAAGAAGCTCAAAATATAAAAGTGTGGAAAGTACTCCTGACAAGGGACAAATAAATTCACAATACATCTCAAAGCAAGAATGAGTACACTTCTAGGTTCAAGAATAGAGTCGCTAAAGATGTAATTCACTTCATATCGTATGTTTCTAAGATCATGCTAAGAAAAGAAAGGGTAAGCCTTACAAACCTCGTCACGTGGCCACCGTCAGTCCTATTGAGTATCACACGCTCTACAACTAACAACCTACATAACAGAGATACTTTGGATCAAGATCAAGTAAATAATTACGAGATTATTTCATTACGACATTCTATCAAGCACTTGGAGTGCACAATTCTCATGATTGTTTTCATGACAACCAAGCTGTCATCATCTCTTTTTCTATCATTTATAAAAAATCCAAGATTACAACAATTATACACCCCTAAGATCCAACCATAAACATTTCAAGAACACAACCAAAACAATCCAACAACCAACATGCCTCTATTGTAGGTTTTAGCTCAATTTTCATAAGTTACCTCTACCAATTGAACAAGCTAAGTATGAGGAGTTGGAGAAAATTAAAGAGTAGAAAACCTTACTTTGAATCAGCCAAGACATCTTCTATAACAAGCTTTCTTCCAAGCTTTAAGAACTCTAAGCTTTAGTTAACAAATCAAGGAAGATTTTCAAGATGATCTAGTCTTTTTAAGGAGGAGATCACACCACAAGCTTAAGGGAATGATCTTTAATGGGTTATAGGAATTTTGAGAGGGGTTGAGAGCAATTAAGGCTAGTGGGGGGTCAATGAAATGTTTAAATGGGCTGCCACCGATCTTGGCCTTAAATAGGCCTCCCACCGCCTCATATCTACGGGAGGATGTAAGATGCAGATGGCAGTTTGGGCCGCATCCTCAGCCACATATGCTGGCAAGAAGGTGGCCAAATGATTGCTTTCATCTACGGCCCCATCCGTAAAGGAGCATGGATTCTGCGTGCAAAACACTTAGCATATCGCTCTAACTTGGTCAAACTTTGCTAAGGGATATTTCCTTCAATCCAAATGAACTCTAACTTATGTGAACCTTATTGACATCCATCTAAGTCATAGGTGACCCTCTAAAGGATCTCGAGTTGTCGGGGCTCAAGTCAACTAACTACGCTCTCTCACGCACGAAACTATGAGGCATATCATCCTTACCCCCTTAAGAACATTCGTCCTCGAATATTGGGGTATCATAGCTTTATGATCTCAGCTCTTAAATCCTCAAACATTTCGGCAAGGTTTCCTCTGTATATAGGACTATCTCAACCTGCCATGCAGCCATAAACATTGCTATTTCCCCACAAGGTCACACAATACAACATATATCATAACATCAACCTCACGACCGTACATCTATCCATAAAGTCATATAGTAAGCCATAACGCATTTCAAACACCGAATCCCGATGTTTGAGCTACGTCTTTCATCCTTTGGTTATAATCACCACCTAAATAGGACATATAAGGTTAGGTTATTGGCATAAACTGTAAGTAAAATGATATTATTGCACGACTATCAGTGTAAACCTTTAGGTTGGAAGAGATAAGGATATATTGACTTCATATGTTCTTATGCCTCTCACTTCATTTCTTCTACATTATTGTTTCTCTATAGTACTTTGACGAAGACTACTTCCTTAGTGTGCAGCTTCCGGACCTGATAATCTAGGATAGAAACTAGAACCTCTTCATAAGATAGATCCTCCATAATCGGAACATCCTCAACTGGGGTAATACGGGAGGGATATCCTATACACTTTTGAAGCATCAACACATGAATTACATGATGGACTGCCTCTAACTCTGGGGGGTAACTCAAGCTCATATGGTACTTGACCAATTATTTGAACAATTTTGTAAGGTCCGACATATCTAGGATAAGCTTGCCTTTCTTGCCGAATTACATTACACCCTTCATAGGCGATACCTTCAAGAATACCCAATCTCCAACAACAAATTCCAAGTCCCAACATCTGAATACGATATCTGTCAGCTTTGAGCAGTTAATAGGTGCTGCTAAATAAGTTTCACCTTTTCTATGGCTTGTTGAACTAAATCTGGACCCAACAACTCAGCTTCGCCAACTTCAAACCAGCCAACCGGAGATCTACACTTTCACCCATACAAGGCTTCATACGAGGCCATCTTGATACTAGAATTATAGCTATTATTATAAGGGAACTCAATCAACGGTAAGTGATTTTCCCAACTACCTTTGAAGTCCAATATACAAGCCCATAACATATCTTTGAGTGTCTAAATAGTGCGCTTAGCATGACCATTGGTTTGCGGATGAAATGCCGTACTAAGGTTCACCTGAGTACCCTAACCTCTTTAAAATGACTTCCAGAAGTTACCTATAATTTGGGCACCCTATCAGATATTATAGACACTGAAACCCCAAGAAGGCGAACTATCTCCTCTATATATAATTGGGCATAATCTTCTGCTATATAGGTAGTATTAACCAGAAGAAAATGAGCCAACTTCATTAATATGTAACCAATCAACCAAATCAAATCATACTTCTACCATGAACGAGGCAAACCTGTAATGAAATCCATGTTAATCATCTCCCATTTCCATGTCGGAAATTCTATATTCTATATAAGTCCCCTAGGTTTCTGTTGCTTAATTTGGACTTGCTGATAATTTAGACATTGAGCCACATATTCTACAACATTTTTCTTCTTTAGATCATTCTACCAGCAGAGTGCCTTGAGGTCGTGGTATATCTTCGTCGACCCTGGATGGACAGAATTTCCTGATTAATGAACTTTTGCCATAATATGCTCTCTGAGTCCTCCAACATCCAGTACACATAAATGACCTTGATATCTAAGAACTCCATCCTTCCCAATCTCTATTATCAGCTTGTTCTATTGCGGAATCCTTTCTTCCATCCTCACTAATTCAGGATCTTCAAACTATCACTCTTTTACCTCGGTTATCAACGACGATTCTTCTGTACTCTAAAGAATAACACCTCTTTCACCTGAATCAAGCGCTGGACTTCCTAGACTAGCCAACTAGTACATATATTTAGTCATAGGCATCTTATTTGCTGCAACATCACATAAACTACCTATGGACTCACAACTCTAAGCATCAACTACCATATTAGCTTTGCTGGGATAATACAGAATATCGACATTGTAGTCTTTCAATAACTCAAGCCACCTTATTTCCCTCAAATTTAACTCATTCTACTGGAAAATATATTGAAGTCTGTTGTGGTTAGTATAGGTATTATCATGAACCCCATATAGATAATGACGCCATATGTTCACGGCAAACACTACTGCTGCTAACTCAAGATCATGAGTCGGGTAGTTCTGCTTGTGCTTCCTCAACTTTCTCAAAGCATATACAATAACCCTGTTGTTCTGCGTTAGAACACAACATATGCCAACTCTCGATGCATCACAATACACAACATACCCTTCCGAGCCTTTAAGAAGTGCTAAGACAAGTGCTAACATTAGCTTATCTTTCAACTTCTGGAAACTCTGCTCGCATGCTTCTGACCACTGAAACTTAGTTGTCTTATGGGTCAATTTTGTCAACGGAGCAAAAATAGAAAAGAAGCCCTCTACAAACCTCCGATAATAGCCGCCTAAGCCCAAGAAACTCTGAACTTCTGTAGGTGTATTAGGCCTACTTAATTCAACCATAACTCGCATTTGGAAAACTTAGCATATAAGTTACGATCTTGGAGCATCTGTAACACTGCTCGAAAATGATCAGCGTGCTCCACTTCTAATCGATAATATACCAAAATATCATCAATAAACACAATCACAAATATATCCAAGAATGAATTGCACACCCGATTCATCAAGTCCATGAAAGCGGCCAACATATTAGTAAGCGCGAAAGACATTACAAGGAATTCGTAATGACCATATCTAGTTCTGAAAGAAGTCTCCGGAATATGCTTCTCCTTAACCCACAACTGATAATATTCGGATATAAGGTCAATCTTCGAGAAGTACCTAGCAACCTGCAACTTGTCAAACAAGTTGTCAATCCTCAGAAGCAGGTACTTATTCTTGAAGGTAACCTTATTCAACATACAATAGTCAGTAGACATTTTGAGATAGGAGTCTTTCTTATGAACAAAAAATACGGGTGTGCTCCATGGAGAGCTACTAGGCCTAATGAAGCCCTTCTCCAATATGTCCTTCAACTGCTCTTTCAATTCCTTCAACTCGGCACAAGCCATTCTATAAGGAGGAAAGAATATCGGCCGAGTGCCCAGAAGCACACAATAACAAAGTTGATTTCCCTTTCAGGAGGAATACCCGGAAGCTCGTCCGAAAATACATTTAGAAATTCATTGACTACAAGGATGGACGGAAGATTTGGGGTCTTGTCTCAACATCATGAATGTCACACCTCAAACTAGGGGGTGTGGCCGGCGCCCAGTGCCCTGCTGTCCCGATCATACCACTCTGATGACCAAACTTCTATATGAGTAGAACTTCTAGACGACAAGACCGTACTGGGATATAACACAACAAAAACACTGAACAAGAGGGACTAGCCCAATATATATTCATAATAGGACTGACTAGGTCACAACATGGTTCAACAAAAGACAACTTAGCTGACAAAGCTATAGATCAACAACTATACATACCAGACAAATATGTGAGCCTCTACGAAGAACTGTAATGTCATATAGCCGGGACAAGGCCCTGACCTATCCATATTGTACATAACTCAGCAAAACATACTCAATATCTGACCAGGAAGCTCCGGGAAGGACGAAGCTTACTTATTGATGACTGAACTCGACAGCTCCTACTGTGGTGGCCTAGCAAAGCCCCTATCATGAAAACATAGTACTCCCGGTAAAAAGGGTGTCAGTACGAAAGAAATGTACCAATATATAAAGCATGAATAACAATATGAAACTGTAAGCTGTAAAGAAAAGCATAAAGCAACCTGGATGCCGTGTAAGGTAAATAATGAAACTCTGAAACTAAAATAAAACCTGTTTGAATAGGCCTTACTATATAACCTACCCTCAAATTTATAGTACGAGGTGTATAATATGTCACTGCCCTCAGGTATACCCTGAGGTATATTTATAGATGCACATATAAGTGGCTACTCGACTGACTATAGCATGGCGCAATGTGTATAATGTACATGTACGGATGCCCACCGATATTTTCAATGGTGGTGTGAATAATATATATATATATATATATATATATATATATATATATATATATATATATATATATATATATAGTAATAGTAGCACTTAAGGCCTTTTTGGAACTCAAAACACTTTTTTACTTTACTTTGGAATGACTTTTAGTCGACTCTGACAATTAACCCTTTGGAATACTTCTTTCCATATACTTATGATAGGATAAGCCAGTAACCAAACAATAATGATCATAAGAATAGAAATAACAATGAACAACTCTCGACAAGAAATTATGAGATACAATAGAATGATGCTTTTGACATTTTTCTTTTTTGAAACTGATAAAATCTTTGGATTTGATGCTTTCGAAAGAAAGGGATAGCCTTACATACCTTTTCCACGAAGCTACAAGTTATTATACAAGTCCTCGTACTCCTTCTGGATGATTATCTACAGCAAACAAAGGGTCGATATTGATACCGAATCCATATTCTATAGAAAAACTTCACTTAGGCATCTTATCGACAAATTCACTTAGACTTCTTTACGAGGACTACTTATGTAATTCGATCCCACAATTCTCCAAAACACATTTTCCTTAGTTTCAAAACATATACAATTAGTTTGCTAATCTATTCCAACTTATATCTCAAGTAAAACAGCCCAACAAGTTATACCATAATAATTTTTTAACTTTATGAACATTGATTACGAAAATCCTTTCACAACTTTCTCCAAAGAACCAAAACAACAAGCTACTCCATCTCCAAGATTTTTCCAAATCCGATTCTATACGGAGAAGATGTTTTCTATGATAATCACGGGGTTTATTACGTTAATCTTGCGTATTGGCCTTTGATGTGATCTTATGATGTTATAATGTCTTAGAGAGTATTTGGGGAAATATTTAGGGTCTGGTTAAGGAGAAAATGAAGCCCCAATTCGATAAAATACAATATAAACCCGACAAAAAATTTACACCGCCTCCAAAGGACGGTCCTTTTGATAGTCCATCAATCTGGATCGTCAATCTAGATCCTGAAATCTCAAATCTGCAAAAAATTTGATGGTTCAAATTGGTTCTTTTGACGGTCCATCAAGCTTCTGACGGTCCGTCAATCTTACCGTCAAAATGAAAAGTTTTCCAATTTTGTTGAAACATATTTTCTTTGATTCGTTTAATGTCCATACACTCCGGGACTTCCATAAACAAGCTTTAAACCTTCATTACCATTTTGTAAGGTCATACCTCTTTCTGGGACATCGACATCAATTGATGACATGATGAAATGCGAAACTATGGGGTGTAACATCCTTCCCCCATAGGAATATTTATCTGCGAATGTTGATGATATTCTTAACTCTCAAGGGTTCTAAAAATTTAGGCAGAGTTTCCTTTGTAAATAGGACTATCCAAATCGGGACCTAGTAACCCAGCTTCTCCCACGTCAAACTAACTAATTGGGAATCTACACTTCCATCCATACAATGCTTCATATGAGGCTATCTTAACGCTGGAATGATCGCTGTTATTGTAGGTGAACTTGATAAGGGGAAAATGATTGTCCCAGCTACCTTTGAAATCAAATACACAAGCCCGTAGCATTTCTTTGAGTATCCGAATTATGCGCTTGACGTGACCATCGATCTATGGATGGAAGGCTGTGCTAAGGTTCACTTGGGTGCCCAAACCTTTCTGAAATGACCTCCAAAGGTGAGCCGTATATTGAGCACACCTATCGGATATGATGGAGACCGAAACACTATGCAATCGAACGATTTCCTTGATATATAGGTTGGTGTAATCCTCAGCCAAAAAATTAGTGTGAACAGGTAGAAAATGGGCCGATTTCGTAAGACTATCAACGATAACTCAAATGGAATCAAACTTGCGGTAAGAAAGGGGTAAACCGGTGATAAAATCCATATTAATCATTTCCGACTTCCATGTAGGGATCTCAATATTCTGAATGAATCCCCCAGGCTTCTGATGTTCAATCTTAACTTGCTGACAATTCGGGCATTGAGCTACAAATGCTACGATATCTTTATTCATATAATTCCACCAGTAAATTTGTCAGAGATCATGATACATCTTTATCAATCCAGGATGAATTATATACCTGAACTGGTGGATTTTGGTCATAATTTGCTCTTGGAGTTCTCCTATACCTGGTACACATAGTCGACCCTGATATCTCAGGACTTTATCTCCTATAAGTTCCAACATTGGTGTCTTCTATAAGGAAATCCCCTCTTTCATTTAGACCAACTCAGGATCATCAAGCTGTCTAGCTTTCACCTCTACTATCAAGGATGATTTTGCGGTGTTCTGCACCACTACTCCTCTATCATTTGTGTCCAAATGTCACACATTTATACTGGATAGGCGATGTAGTTCTTTGGTCATCTCCAACTTATTGTCTTCAATACCATCCAAACTCCACAAAGATTTGCATCTTAAGGCATCATCTATGACATTTGCCTTGCCGGGGTGGCATAAAATGTCAACGTTGTAATCCTTTAATAATTCCAGCCACCTTCTTTGCCTTAAATTCAGCTCCTTTTAGTGAAATATATACTGTAGACTCTTATGGTCGATAAATATGTCAACATGGACTCCATATAAATAATGACACCATGTTTTCAGGGTAAATATTACTGCTTCTAACTCAAGATCATGACTCAGATAGTTTACCACATGCTTCCTTAACTGCCTCGAAACGTATGCTATAACCTTCCTATTTGCATCAGAACTCATCCTATGTCGACTCTGGAGGTATCACAGTAAACCACATACCCATCGGTGCCTTCAGGCAGAGCTAACACTGGTGTAGATGTCAACTTGTCCTTCAATTCTTGAAAATGGCACTCCTACACATCTAACCATTGAAACTTAGATGCCTTGTGAGTGAGCTTGGTCATAGGTGCGGAGATAGAAGAAAAACCCTCCACAAATCTCCGATAATATCCTGCTAAGCCCAAGAAGCTACGTACTTTGGTATGAGTCATGGGCCTCGGCCAATTCTTTATGGCTCTCAATCCTTTGGTGATCTACCTTAATACCTTCTCATAAGAGAATATGGCCCAAAAAGGTAACAAAGTTTAACCAGAATTCACATTTGGAAAACTTGGCATACAACTTATGGTTTTGGAGTATCTATAACACCACTCGGAGATGATCTGCATGGTCTGCCTCAGTCCACGAGTACATCAAAATATCATCAATAAACACAATCACGAAGATACCCAAGAATGCCTTTAATAATCAGTTTATTAAATCCATAAAGGCTGCTGGCGCATTAGTGAGTCCAAAAGATACCACCCAAAACTCAAATGGCCATACCTTGTTCGAAAGGCTGTCTTAGGGATATCTTTATACATTACCCTTAACTGGTGGTATCCCGATCTTAAGTCAATATTTGAAAAATACTTAGCACCCTACAACTGATCGAATAAATCATCGATTATGGAAAATGGACACTTATTCTTGATAGTGACCTTATTCAATTGCCTATAATCAATACACATCCTTAGGGTACCGTCCTTCTTGTGATCAAACAATACTGGTGCACCCCATGGCAAAGTGCCAGGTTTGATAAAATCTTTTTCTAATAAATCCTTCAATTCCCGCAGCTCAACATGAGCCAATCGATAAGGAGGGATAGATATAGACTGCGTATCTAGAAGTATGTGAATAGTGAACTCAATCTCTCTCTTTGGAGGGATGCTCAAAAGCTCATCCAGAAATACATCAGGAAACTCATTAACTTCGGGGATAGACTGGTGGGTCAGAGGCTCTGCCTCTGCATCCCTGACCAGAACCAAATGATAAGTATATAATTTGGAAATCATTTTCGTGGCCTTCAGGTAGGAAAGAAACCTGCATTTAGGCGTAGCAAAATTGCCTTTCCACTCAAGGGTCGGCTCGCCTGGAAAATTAAACTTAACGATCTCCGTCCGATAATCAACATTCGCATAACAAGAAGGTGACCAGTCTATTCCCATAATAACATCGAACTCAACCATAGGAAACTATGGCTAAGTCATCCAAAGTAAGGCGATTATATACGGTCATGGTTCAATTCCTGTAAATTCATTTTGCTACAATTGTCTCACCAACCGGTGTAGCCACTTCCTACGGTTTAGACAAAAACTCTGGTTTAAATACAAATTTTCTAGCAACAAAGGGCATAACATTGGACAAATTTGAACATGGATCTAAAAGTGCATAAATATCATAGGTGAAAACGGATAGTATACATGTAAAAACATCCGGAGATGACTCCAAGTCCTGATGACCTGATAAAGCATAGATACAGTTCTAAGAACCGCTTGAACTAGAGGCTCCTCCTCGGCCTCTACCTCTACCTGCTGAGGTCTATCGCCCACCACTCTACGGACATACACTTGATGAAGATGCTTCTGTTGATCCCGTCGGCTAAGCTGTATCACCTCTAACCCTACTTGCATACTGACGCATTTATTGACCAAGATTCTTGCAAGAATAAAACACATCGAAACCTTGAAAACATCATCCCGTGTGTGTTTAACCAAACTGACTACATGGTGGCCATGGAGGTCTCATCTGTCCTGAACTTCCCTACCTCTGTCCTGACTGAGCATATTAGTCATACCTTGGCTCCTGAAGCTGGGATGGAGCATTGTTAGTATATCTAGGCGGACGTCTAAAAAATTGCTACTTTAAGCTACCCGTTGCCTCTCTGAACGACCCCGCTGATATAGCTCTGTTGTTCAGTTCCCTCACTGCACTTCTATCTTCTCGAACTACCGCTTGTGGTCCTCAACACCTTGAGCATATGCCTGTATTCTAGTAATATCCATATCTCTATTCAGTGAGGCTATTATACATTCTTCAATTAGATGTAGATCCAAGCCCGCGACAAACCGATCAATTCGAGCCCTCATTGTGTCCACGATATTTGGAGCGTACCTAGCTAGAGAATCGAACTGTAGACTATATTCTCTTAACCTCTTGGCTTTTTGTTTGAGGTTTAAAAATTGCTCTACTTTAGCCTCTAGTATCTCTAATGGAAAGTAATGATCTATAAAGGCGAGTTGGTCGAACCACTCCCCCAACCGATCGGCCAAGATGCATGCCAAGAGGAGATAATTCTTAACACTCTCCAAGAAGTTCATTTAAGAGTTAACTAGTTCATATGTGGAAGACATCAAGAACGGTTCAAGAACACATGGGAAATAGGTATTCATCCCCCTCGGCCGAAGATCCCTTCCCCTCCCCCGTTCCCACCTTGGCCGAATGTCTTGTGTTTGTGTCCCTTGTATTTCCCTTCTTGAATGGTCCTTTTGCTACTATAAATAGGACCCTTAGGACATTATAATAGGGAAGTTGTTGATGATATATAAAAAGTGAGTTTTACCAAAAGCTAAGGTATTCAACCCGGGGTTGTATACATTAGTTGGTCCTTCAGCAGGGTCGTGTATCTTGTGTTATCTTTTAAGGTTACGGTCACCCTCACTCGGTTAGTACTGAGCATTTTACTCAGCAACCTCAATCTAATCCTTGTCCAATTGACAAAACATATCTTGATGTCGACTAGAGCAATAAATCCCTCGTGTCAATATCCTTGACATATCGACCGTATAGCACTTGGTGTGTACTCGGGTTTGAATCTAGAATCCCTTGTCCATTCCTCATCGAGGTTCTTGTTTACTTGCTCCAATATACACCACACCATCCCTCCAACATCCATTCAAAGGGACACTGCCCGAATCCACCCGCATCCGCACGCAAACACAACAAACCTTACCAACATCCCCACCAAGTTCCCCTTATCATATTTCACTATCCAAGTTCATCACTGAAAACATAAGACCACTAAGCCACCAAAGTACTACCACCACAATCTCCCGCGACACCTGTGGGACATTTCTCTACAATGCCAAAACCTACTTATTCCTAAAACTAGTCGAAACAGTCACCAAACTCCATCTTACCGGCAGAACCCGATAAACCCGATACCTCACTGTTTCAACGTTATTTCATCACCTCGCCACCACTCAACCACTAAACCCCGATCACCATCCCTAGATTCAACACACCCGAAACACCCTCATAAAATGTCTAAACCCTATGTCCCCCATATTCCACCCCAAATTGCCTCCTAACTTCCACTGCCCGGCAATAGCCGACAAACCCAGACCCGAACCACATACACCCCTCCTTATATACATAAGATTGGTATCAAAGCGAGATGACCTCGTCCCATTCTTTTTCTACTATAAATAGGACCATTAGGATATTGTAATAGGGCAGTTGATGATGATATATAAAAAGTGAGTTTTACTCAAAAGCTAAGGTATTCAACCCGGGGTTGTATACATTAGTTGGTCCTTCAGCAGGGTCGTGTATCTCGTGTTATCTTTCAAGGTTTCGGTTACCCTCTCTCGGTTAGTACTGAGCATTTTACTCAGCAACCTCAATCTAATCCTTGTCAAATTGACCAAACACATCATTAGGACTATCACACAACTTGAGACTTGAAGCTATTCCATGTCGACATTGTAGAAAAATGAATATTGACTAATTCCTAATTGATGAAGAGTTGGAATTAGTGTCACATCCCAACCCGGAGAGGCACTGACGGACACCCAGTAATTAATTATCGAGCACTACATACATGACTTAACCAACTTTCTTAACAAGCAAATGGGTCGTCAATGCCTCATGATAGACTAAAAGAATTCAAAAGTGATAAACAACTTACGATACCACCCTAATAAGCATATAAGCATAGGAAGGCCTAACAAGGACACCATGGAAGTATGTACATGAAAACCTATGCCTAAAAGGCCATGTATGATATATGTACACATGACACATGTTACACCTCATAGTTTTGACACATGGATACCAACTTCTCAGGAGGATATGTGATCTTATGAAGAAGGTGATAAAGGTCCAAAGCTTATTTATAGAAAGATTAGTTGTATAAATGTAAATCGATTCAAATTAAATAAGTTCGTCGCAATTTGTAAAATCCCTATGTTTTATGTTGGGATTTATGACTAATATTGTGTTTTACAATCTGCAAAACTCTGAGACCTCCACCGTAAAACTTAACAAAAAGTTGGTGGAGGCAGAGTTGTTACACTGTGAACATTTACGGCCCGTAAAATATTTTACAGTAGGGAGAACCACTGTAAAACCTATCGTATAAGCTAGTCGTTGAGGCTATGCTAATTCCTTTTAAGTCAATGAGGTCTCCCTTGACTTCATTTTCTCATGAAAGCGGATTGTATGAGCTATGTATGGACAAAATTACAAATAGGTATGCTTCAGCAAGTAGGAAATAGGGTGCCGGTCACGCCACTCCAGTTCAGGGTGTGACACCAGATATACAAAACACTTAGTAAAGCAGTCACATCATTCAAAGTAACTGCTCGAAGGAACTAATTCTTACTATCACACAAATTGAGACTGGAAGCTATTCCATGTCGACATCGGAGAAAAAGGAATATTGACTAATTCCTAATTGATGAAGAGTTGGACTTAGTGTCACATCCCAACCCGGAGAGGCACTGACCGACACCCAGATATTAATTATCGAGCACTATATACATGACTTAACCAACTTTCTTAACAAGCAAATGGGTCGTCAATGCCGCATGATAGACTGAAAGAACTCAAAAGTGATAAACAATTATGATACCACCCTAATAAGCATATAAGCATTGGAAGGGCTAACAAGGCCAGCATGGATGTATGTACATGAAAACATATGCCTACAAGGCCATACATGACATCTATACACAAGACACATGTTACACCTCATAGTTTCACATCTAGTCGTACCATCGACTGGATACCAACTTCATGGGACGATATCTAATCTTATGAAGAAGGCAATAAAGGTCCAAAGCTTTTCTATAGAAGGATAAGATGTATAAAGTTAAATTGAATCAAATGAAATAAATTCATCACAATTTGGAAAATCCATATGTTTTAGGATGGGATTTATAACTATAATTGTGTTTTACAATCGGGAAATCTCGTAGACCACCACCCTAAAACTTAACAAAAAGTTGGTATAGGCAGAGGTGTTTCACTGTGACCTTTTACGGCAAGTAAAATATTTTACAATGGGGAGAACCACTGTAAAACCTATCGTATAAGCTTGTCGTTGAGGCGATGCTAATTCCGTTTAAGTCGATGAGGGCTCCCTTGACTTCCTTTTATCGTGAAAACAGAATGTATGAGCTATGTATGGACAAAATTACAAATAGGTATGCTTGAGCAGGTAGGAAATAGGGTGCCGGTCACGCCCCTCCAATTTAGGGTGTGACACCAGATATACAAAACACTTAGTAAAGCAGTCACATCAATAATAGGAGGTGCTCGAATGAACTAATTCTTACTAACACACAACTTGAGACTGGAAGCTATTCCATGTCGACATTGGAGAAAAAGGAATATTGACTAATTCCTAATTGATGTAGAGTTGGACTTAGGGTCACACCCCAAATCGGAGAGGCACTGACCGACACCCATATATTAATCATCGAGCACTACATACATGACTTAACAATATTTCTTAACAAGCAAATCGGCTGTCAATGCCTCATGATATGTTGAAAGAATTCAAAAGTGATAAACAACTTACAATACCTCACTAATAAGCATATAAGCATAGGAAGGGCTAACAAGGCCACCATGGAAGTATGTATATGAATCATATGCCTACAAGGACATATATGACATCTATACACATAACACATGTTATGCCTCATAGTTTCACGTCTACTCGTACGATCGATTGGATACCAACTTCTCAGGAGGAATTTTGATCTTATGAAGAAAGTAATAAAGGTCCAAAGCTTGTCTATAGAAGGATAAGTTGTACAAAGGTAAATTGAATAAAATGAAACATATTTTTCACAATTTGGAAAATCCCTGTGTTTTATGGTGGGATTTACGACTATAATTGTGTTTTACAATCCGCAAAACTCTGAGACCTCCACCATAAAACTTAACAAAACGTTGGTGGGGGTAGAGTTGTTTCACTGTGACCTTTTACGGCTTGTAAAATATTTTACAACGGTGAGAACCACTGTAAAACCTATCTAATAAGCAAGTCGTTAAGGCGATGCAAATTCCTTATAAATCAATGAGGGCTTCCTTGACTTCCTTTTATCGTGAAAATAGAATGTATGAGCTATGTATGGATAAAATTACAAATAGGAATGCTCGAGCAAGTAGGAAATAGGGTGTCGGTCACGCCCCTCCAGTTTAGGGTGTGACACCAGATATACAAAACTCTTAGTAAATCAGTCACATCATTCAGAGGAACTGCTCGAATGAACTAATTTTACTATCACACAACTTGAGACTGGAAGCTATTACAAGTCGACATTCGAGAAAAAAGAATATTGACTAATGCCTAATTGATGATGAGTTGGACTTAGTGTCACACCCCAACCCAGAGAGGCACTGACCGACACCCAGATATTAATTATCGGGCACTACATACATGACTTAACCAACTTTCTAGTCGTACATGAAAACACATGCCTACCAGGCCATATATGGCATTTATACACAGGACACATGTTATGCCTCATAGTTTCACGTCTAGTCGTACCATCGATTGGATACCAACTTCTCAGGAGGATATGTGAACTTATGAAGAATGTAATAAAGGTCAAAAGCTTGTCTACAGAATGATAAGTTGTACAAAGGTAAATCGAATCAAATGAAATAAATTCATCACAATTTGGAAAATCCCTATGTTTTATGGTGGGATTTACGACTATAATTGGGTTTTACAATCTGCAAAACTCTGAGACCTCCACCGTAAGACATAACAAAAAGTTGGTGGAGGCAGAGGTGTTTCACTGTGACCATTTATGACCCGTAAAATATTTTACAGTGGGGAGAACCACTGTAAAACCTATCTAATAAGCTAGTCGTTGAGGCGATGCTAATTCCTAATAAGTCAATGAGGGCTCCCTTGACTTCCTTTTATCGTGTAAACAGAATCTATGAGCTATGTATGGATAAAATTACAAATAGGTATGCTCGAGCAAGTAGGAAATAGGGTGTCGGTCACGCCCCTCCAGTTTAGGGTGTGACACCAGATATACAAAACACTTAGTAAATCAGTCACATCATTAAGAGGAACTGCTCGAATGAACTAATTCTTACTATCATACAACTTGACACTGGAAGCTATTCCATGTAGACATTGGAGAAAAAGGAATATTGACTAATTCCAAATTGATGAAGAGTTTGACTTAGTGTCACAACCCAACCCGGAGAGGCTCTGACCGACACCAAGATATTAATTATCGGGCACTACCTACAGGACTTAACCAACTTTCTTAACAAGAAAATGGGCCGTCAATGCCGCATGATAGACTGAAAGAATTCAAAAGTGATAAACAACTTACGATACCACCCTAATAAGCGTATAAGCATAGGATGGGCAAACAAGGCCACCATGGAAGTATGTATATGAAAACATATGCCTACAAGGCCATATATGACATCTATACACAGGACACAAGTTACGCCTCATAGTTTCACGTCTAGTCGTACCATCGACTGGATACCAACTTCTATGGAGGATATGTGATCTTATGAAGAAGGTAATTAAAGTCCAAAGCTTTTATATAGAAGGATAAGATGTATAAAGTTAAATCGAATCAAATGAAATAAACTCGTCGCATTTTGGAAAATCCCTATGTTTTAGGGAGGGATTTATGACTATAATTGTGTTTTACAATCTGCAAAACTCTGAGACCTGCACCGTAAAAGTTAATAATACGTTGGTGCACGCAGAGGTGTTTCACTGTGACATTTTAAGGCCTGCAAAATATTATACAATGGGGAGAACCACTGTAAAACCTATCGTATAAGCTAGTCGTTTAGGTGGTGCTAATTCCTTTTAAGTCAATGAGGACTCCCTTGACTTCATTTTCTCATGAAAACAGATTGTATGAGCTATATATGTAAAAAATTAAAATTGGTATGCTCGAGCTAGTAGGAAATAAGGTGCCGGTCACGCCCCTCCAGTTTAGGGTGTGACACCAGATATACAAAGCACTTAGTGAAGCAGTCACATCTTTTAGAGGAACAGCTCGAAGGAACTAATTCCTACTATCACACAACTTGAGACTGGAAGCTATTCCATGTCGACATTCGAGAAAAAGGAATATTGACTAATTCCAAATTGATGAAGAGTTTGACTTAGTGTCACACCCCAACCCGGAGAGGCACTGACCGACACCCAGATATTAATTATCGGGCACTACATACATGACTTAACCAACTTTCTTAACAAGCCAATGGGTCGTCAATGCCGCATGATAGACTGAAAGAATTCAAAAGTGATAAACAACTTACGATACCACCCTAATAAGCGTATAAGGATAGGATGGGCAAACAAGGCCACCATGGAAGTATGTACATGAAAACATATGCCTACAAGGCCATATATGACATCTATACACAGGACACATGTTACGCCTCATAGTTTCACGTCTAGTCGTACCATCGACTGGATACCAACTTCTAGGGAGGATATGTGATCTTTTGAAGAAGGTAATTAAAGTCCAAAGCTTTTCTATAGAAGGATAAGATGTATAAAGTTAAATCGAATCAAATGAAATAAACTCGTCGTAAATTGGAAAATCCCTATGTTTTAGGGAGGGATTTATGACTATAATTGTGTTTTACAATTCGCAAAACTCTGAGACCTGCACCGTAAAACTTAACAATACGTTGGTGCAGGCAGAGGTGTTTCAGTCTGACATTTTAAGGCCTGCAAAATATTATACAATGGGGAGAACCACTGTAAAACCTATCGTATAAGCTAGTCGTTTAGGTGGTGCTAATTCCTTTTAAGTCAATGAGGACTCCCTTGACTTCATTTTCTCATGAAAACAGACTGTATGAGGTATGTATGGAAAAAATTACAAATAGGTATGCTCGAGCTAGTAGGAAATAGGGTGCCGGTCACGCCCCTCCCGTTTAGTGTGTGACACCAGTTATACAAAACACTTAATCAATCAGTCACATCATTAAGAGGAACTACTCGAATGAACTAATTCTTACTATCACACAACTTGACACTGGAAGCTATTCCATGTCGACATTGGAGAAAAAGGAATATTGACTAATTCCTAATTGATGAAGAGTTTGACTTAGTGTCACACCCCACCCCGGAGAGGCACTGACTGACACCCAGATATTAATTATCGGGCACTACATACATGACTTAACCAACTTTCTTAACAAGCAAATAGGCCGTCAATGCCGCATGATAGACTGAAAGAATTCAAAAGTGATAAACAACTTACGATACCACCCTAATAAGCGTATAAGCATAGGAAGGGCTAATAAGGCCACCATGGAAGTATGTACATGAAAACATATGCCTACAAGGTCATATATGACATCTATACACAGGACACATGTTACGCCTCATAGTTTCACGTCTAGTCGTACCATCGACTGGATACCAACTTCTAGGGAGGATACGTGATCTTATGAAGAAGGTAATAAAAGTCCAAAGCTTTTCTATAGAAGGATAAGATATATAAAGTTAAATCGAATCAAATGAAATAAACTCGTCACAATTTCGAAAATCCCTATGTTTTAGGGTGGGATTTTATTACTATAATTGTGTTTTACAATCCGCAAAACTCTGAGACCTTCACCGTAAAACTTAACGATAAGTTGGTAGAGGCAGAGGTGTTTCACTGTGACAATTTAAGGCCTGTAAAATATTATACAATGGGGAGAACCACTGTAAAACCTATCGTATAAGGTAGTTGTTCAGCGGTGCTAATTCCTTTTATGTCAATGACGGCTCCCTTGACTTGATTTTCTCATGAAAACAGACAGTATGAGCTATGTATGGAAAAATTACAAATAGGTATGCTCGAGCAAGTAGGAAATAGGGTGCCGGTCACGCCCCTCCCGTTTAGTGTGTGACACAAGATATACAAAACACTTAGTGAAGCGGTCAAATCTTAAAGAGGAACTGTTCGAAGGAACTAATTCCTACTATCACACAACTTGAGACTCGAAGCTATTCCACGTCGACATTGGAGAAAAAGGAATATTGACTAATTCCTAATTGATGAAGAGTTGGACTTAGTGTCACTCCCTAACCTGGAGAGGCATTGACCGACACCCATATATTAATTATCGGGCACTACATACATGACTTAACCAACTTTCTTAACAAGCGAATGGGCCGTTAATGCCGCATGATAGACTGAAGGAATTCAAAAGTGATAAACAACTTACGATACCACCCTAATAAGCGTATAAGAATAGGAAGGGCTAACAAGGCCACCATGGAAGTATGTACATGAAAACATATGCCTACCAGGCCATATATGACATCTATACACAGGACACATGTTACGCCTCATAGTTTCACGTCTTGTCGTACCATCGACTGGATACCAACTTCTATGGAGGATATGTGATCTTATGAAGAAGGTAATTAAAGTCCAAAGCTTTTCTATAGAAAGATAAGATGTATAAAGTTAAATCGAATCAAATGAAATAAACTCATCGCATTTTGGAAAATCGCTAGGTTTTTGGGGGGGATTTATGACTATAATTGTGTTTTACAATCCGCAAAACTCTGAGACCTACACTGTAAAACTTAACAATACGTTGGTGCAGACAGAGGTGTTTCACTGTGACATTTTAAGGCCTGCAAAATATTATACAATGGGGAGAACCACTGTAAAACCTATCGTATAAGCTAGTCGTTTAGGTGGTGTTAATTCCTTTCAAGTCAATGAGGGCTCCTTTGACTACATTTTCTCATGAAAACAGACTGTATGAGCTATGTATGGAAAAAATTACAAATAGGTATGCTCGAGCTAGTAGGAAATAGGGTGCCGGTCACGCCCCTCCAGTTTAGGGTGTGACACCAGATATACAAAACACTTAGTGAAGCAGTCACATCTTTCAGAGGAACTGCTCGAAGGAACTAATTCCTACTATCACACAACTTGAGACTAGAAGCTATTCCATGTCGACATTGGAGAAAAAGGAATATTGACTAATTCCTAATTGATGATGAGTTGGACTTAGTGTCACACCCCAACCCGGAGAGGCACTGACCGACCCCCAGATATTAATCATCGAGCACTACATACATGACTTAACCATATTTCTTAACAAGCAAATGGACCGTCAATGCCGCATAATAGACTGAAAGAATTCAAAAGTGATAAACAACTTGCGATATCACCCTAATAAGAATATAAGCATAGAAAGGGCTAACAAGGCCATCATGGAAGTATGTACATGAAAACATATGCCTACCAGGCCATATATGGCATTTATACACAGGACACATGTTATGCTTCATAGTTTCACGTCTAGTCGTACCATCAATAGGATACGAACTTCTCAGGAGGATATGTGATCTTATGAAGAATGTAATAAAGGTCAAAAGCTTGTCAACAAAATGATAAGTTGTACAAAGGTAAATCGAATCAAATGAAATAAATTCATCACAATTTGGAAAATCCCTATGTTTTTATGGTGTAATTTACGACTATAATTGTGTTTTACAATCCGCAAAACTCTGAGACCTCCATCGTAAAACAAAACAAAAATTGGTGGAGGCAGAGGTGTTTCACTGTGACCTTTTATGACCCGTAAAATATTTTACAGTGGGAGAGAACCACTGTAAAAGCTATCTAATAAGCTAGTCGTTGAGGCGATGCGAATTCCTTATAAGTCAATGAGGGATCCCTTGACTTCCTTTTATCATGAAAATAGAATGTATGAGCTATGTATGGAAAAAATAACAAATAGGTATGCTCGAGCAAGTAGGAAATAGGGTGCCGGTCACGCCCCTCCCGTTTAGGGTGTGACACAAGATATACAAAACACTTAGTGAAGCAGTCACATCTTTCAGAGGAACTGCTCGAAGGAACTATTTCCTTCTATCACACAACTTGAGACTCGAAGCTATTCCACGTCGACATTGTAGAAAAAGGAATATTGACTAATTCCTAATTGATGAAGAGTTGGACTTAGTGTCACTCCCTAACCCAGAGAGGCACTGACCGACACCCAGATATTAATTATCGGGCGCTACATACATGACTTAACCAACTTTCTTAACAAGCAAATGGGTCGTCAATGCCGCATGATAGACTGCAAGAATTCAAAAGTGATAAACAACTTCCGATACCACCCTAATAAGCATATAAGCATAAGAAGGGCTAACAATGCCACCATGGAAGTATGTACATGAAAACATATACCTACAAGGCCATATATAACATCTATACACATGACACATGTTACGCCTCATAGTTTCACGTCTAGTCGTACCATCGACTGGATACCAACTTCTAGGGAGGATATGTGATCTTATGAAGAAGGTAATAAAAGTCCAAAGCTTTTCTATAGAAGGATAAGATGTATAAAGTTAAATCGAATCAAATGAAATAAACTCGTCACAATTTCGAAAATCCCTATGTTTTAGGGTGGGATTTTATGACTATAATTGTGATTTACAATCCGCAAAACTCGAGTCCTTCACCGTAAAACTTAACAATAAGTTGCTAGAGCCGAGAGGTGTTTCACCGTGACAATTTAAGGCTGTAAAATATTTTACGGTGGGAGAGAACCACTTGTAAAAGCTATCTAATAAGCTAGTCGTTGAGGCGATGCGAATTCCTTATAAGTCAATGAGGGATCCCTTGACTTCCTTTTATCATGAAAATAGAATGTATGAGCTATGTATGGAAAAAATAACAAATAGGTATGCTCGAGCAAGTAGGAAATAGGGTGCCGGTCACGCCCTCCCGTTTAGGGTGTGACACAAGATATACAAAACACTTAGTGAAGCGAGTCACATCTTTCGGAGGAACTGCTCGAAGGAACTAATTCCTACTATCACACAACTTGAGACTCGAAGCTATTCCACGTCGACATTGTAGAAAAAGGAATATTGACTAATTCCTAATTGATGAAGAGTTGGACTTAGTGTCACTCCCTAACCCAGAGAGGCACTGACCGATACCCAGATATTAATTATCGGGCACTACATACATGACTTAACCAACTTTCTTAACAAGAAAATGGGCCGTCAATGCCGCATGATAGACGAAAGAATTCAAAAGTGATAAACAACTTACGATACCACCCTAATAAGCATATAAGCATAAGAAGGGCTAACAATGCCACCATGGAAGTATGTACATGAAAACATATGCCTACAAGGCCATATATAACATCTATACACAGGACACATGTTACGCCACATAGTTTCACGTCTAGTCGTACCATCGACTGGATACCAACTTCTAGGGAGGATATGGTTCTTATGAAGAAGGTAATAAAAGTCCAAAGCTTTTCTATAGAAGGATAAGATGTATAAAGTTAAATCGAATCAAATGAAATAAACTCGTCACAATTTCGAAAATCCCTATGTTTTAGGGTGGGATTTTATGACTATAATTGTGATTTACAATCCGTAAAACTCGAGTCCTTCACCGTAAAACTTAACAATAAGTTGCTAGAGCCGAGGTGTTTCACCGTGACAATTTAAGGCCTGTAAAATATTATACAATGGGGAGAACCACTTTGTAAAACCTATCGTATAAGCTAGTCGTTCGGGGTGCTAATTCCTTTTATGTCAATGAGGGCTCCTTTAACTTCATTTTCTCATGAAAACAGATCGTATGAGCTATGTATGGAAAAAATAACAAATAGGTATGCTCGAGCAAGTAGGAAATAGGGTGCCGGTCATGCCCCTCCCGTTTAGGGTGTGACACAAGATATACAAAACACTTAGTGAAGCGAGTCACATCTTTCAGAGGAACTGCTCGAAGGAACTAATTCCTTCTATCACACAACTTGAGACTCGATGCTATTCCACGTCGACATTGGAGAAAAAGGAATATTGACTAATTCCTAATTGATGAAGAGTTGGACTTAGTGTCACTCCCTAACCCAGAGAGGCACTGACCGACACCCAGATATTAATTATTGGGCACTACATGCATGACTTAACCAACTTTCTTAACAAGCAAATGGGTCGTCAATGCCGCATGATAGACTGAAAGAATTCAAAAGTGATAAACAACTTACGATACCACCCTAATAAGCATATAAGCATAAGAAGGGCTAACAATGCCACCATGGAAGTATGTACATGAAAACCTATGCCTACAAGGCCATATATGACATCTATACACAGGACACATGTTACGCCTTATAGTTTCACGTCTAGTCGTACCATCGACTGTATACCAACTTCTAGGGAGGATATGTGATCTTATGAAGAAGGTAATAAAAGTACAAAGCTTTTCTAGAGAAGGATAAGATGTATAAAGTTAAATCGAATCAAATGAAATAAACTCGTCACAATTTCGAAAATCCCTATGTTTTAGGGTGGGATTTTATGACTATAATTGTGATTTACAATCCGCAAAACTCTGAGTCCTTCACCGTAAAACTTAACAATAAGTTGGTAGAGGCAGAGGTGTTTCACCGTGACAATTTAAGGCCTGTAAAATATTATACAATGGGGAGAACCACTTGTAAAACCTATCGTATAAGCTAGTCGTTCAGGGGTGCTAATTCCTTTTATGTCAATGAGGGCTCCCTCAACTTCATTTACTCATGAAAACATACTGTATGAGCTATGTATGGAAAAAATTTGAAATAGGTATGCTCGAGCAAGTAGTAAATAGGGTGCCGGTCACGCCCCTCCCGTTTAGGGTGTGAAACAAGATATACAAAACCCTTAGCGAAGCAGTCACATCTTTCAGAGGAACTGCTCGAAGGAACAAATTCCTACTATCACACAACTTGAGACTCGAAGCTATTCCACGTCGACATTGGAGAAAAAGGAATATTGACTAATTCCTAATTGATGAAGAGTTGCACTTAGTGTCACTCCCTAACCCAGAGAGGCACTGACCGACACCCAGATATTAATTATCGGGCACTACATACATGACTTAACCAACTTTCTTAACAAGCAAATGGGTCGTCAATGCCGCATGATAGACTGCAAGAATTCAAAAGTGATAAACAACCTCCGATACCACCCTAATAAGCATATAAGCATAAGAAGGGCTAACAATGCCACCATGGAAGTATGTACATGAAAACATATACCTACAAGGCCATATATAACATCTATACACATGACACATGTTACGCCTCATAGTTTCACGTCTAGTCGTACCATCGACTGGATACCAACTTCTAGGGAGGATATGTGATCTTATGAAGAAGGTAATAAAAGTCCAAAGCTTTTCTATAGAAGGATAAGATGTATAAAGTTAAATCGAATCAAATGAAATAAACTCGTCACAATTTCGAAAATCCCTATGTTTTAGGGTGGGATTTTATGACTATAATTGTGATTTACAATCCGCAAAACTCTGAGTCCTTCACCGTAAAACTTAACAATAAGTTGCTAGAGCCAGAGGTGTTTCACTGTGACAATTTAAGGCCTGTAAAATATTTTACGGTGGGGAGAGAACCACTTGTAAAAGCTATCTAATAAGCTAGTCGTTGAGGCGATGCGAATTCCTTATAAGTCAATGAGGGATCCCTTGACTTCCTTTTATCATGAAAATAGAATGTATGAGCTATGTATGGAAAAAATAACAAATAGGTATGCTCGAGCAAGTAGGAAATAGGGTGCCGGTCACGCCCCTCCCGTTTAGGGTGTGACACAAGATATACAAAACACTTAGTGAAGCAGTCACATCTTTCAGAGGAACTGCTCGAAGGAACTAATTCCTACTATCACACAACTTGAGACTCGAAGCTATTCCACGTCGACATTGTAGAAAAAGGAATATTGACTAATTCCTAATTGATGAAGAGTTGGACTTAGTGTCACTCCCTAACCCGAGAGAGCACCGACCGACACCCGGATATTAATTATCGGGCACTACATACATGACTTAACCAACTTTCTTAACAAGAAAATGGGCCGTCAATGCCGCATGATAGACTGAAAGAATTCAAAAGTGATAAACAACTTACGATACCACCCTAATAAGCATATAAGCATAAGAAGGGCTAACAATGCCACCATGGAAGTATGTACATGAAAACATATGCCTACAAGGCCATATATAACATCTATACACAGGACACATGTTACGCCTCATAGTTTCACGTCTAGTCGTACCATCGACTGGATACCAACTTCTAGGGAGGATATGTGATCTTATGAAGAAGGTAATAAAAGTCCAAAGCTTTTCTATAGAAGGATAAGATGTATAAAGTTAAATCGAATCAAATGAAATAAACTCGTCACAATTTCGAAAATCCCTATGTTTTAGTGTGGGATTTTATGACTATAATTGTGATTTACAATCCGCAAAACTCTGAGTCCTTCACCGTAAAACTTAACAATAAGTTGCTAGAGCCAGAGGTGTTTCACCGTGACAATTTAAGGCCTGTAAAATATTTTACGGTGGGAGAGAACCACTGTAAAAGCTATCTAATAAGCTAGTCGTTGAGGCGATGCGAATTCCTTATAAGTCAATGAGGGATCCCTTGACTTCCTTTTATCATGAAAATAGAATGTATGAGCTATGTATGGAAAAAATAACAAATAGGTATGCTCAAGCAAGTAGGAAATAGGGTGCCGGTCACGCCCCTCCCGTTTAGGGTGTGACACAAGATATACAAAACACTTAGTGAAGCGCCACATCTTTCGGAGGAACTGCTCGAAGGAACTAATTCCTACTATCACACAACTTGAGACTCGAAGCTATTCCACGTCGACATTGTAGAAAAAGGAATATTGACTAATTCCTAATTGATGAAGAGTTGGACTTAGTGTCACTCCCTAACCCAGAGAGGCACTGACCGACACCCAGATATTAATTATCGGGCACTACATACATGACTTAACCAACTTTCTTAACAAGAAAATGGGCCGTCAATGCCGCATGATAGACTGAAAGAATTCAAAAGTGATAAACAACTTACGATACCACCCTAATAAGCATATAAGCATAAGAAGGGCTAACAATGCCACCATGGAAGTATGTACATGAAAACATATGCCTACAAGGCCATATATAACATCTATACACAGGACACATGTTACGCCTCATAGTTTCACGTCTAGTCGTACCATCGACTGGATACCAACTTCTAGGGAGGATATGGTTCTTATGAAGAAGGTAATAAAAGTCCAAAGCTTTTCTATAGAAGGATAAGATGTATAAAGTTAAATCGAATCAAATGAAATAAACTCGTCACAATTTCGAAAATCCCTATGTTTTAGGGTGGGATTTTATGACTATAATTGTGATTTACAATCCGTAAAACTCTGAGTCCTTCACCGTAAAACTTAACAATAAGTTGCTAGAGCCGAGAGGTGTTTCACTTGTGACAATTTAAGGCCTGTAAAATATTATACAATGGGGAGAACCACTGTAAAACCTATCGTATAAGCTAGTCGTTCAGGGGTGCTAATTCCTTTTATGTCAATAAGGGCTCCTTTAACTTCATTTTCTCATGAAAACAGACTGTATGAGCTATGTATGGAAAAAATAACAAATAGGTATGCTCGAGCAAGTAGGAAATAGGGTGCCGGTCACGCCCCTCCCGTTTAGGGTGTGACACAAGATATACAAAACACTTAGTGAAGCAGTCACATCTTTCAGAGGAACTGCTCGAAGGAACTAATTCCTTCTATCACACAACTTGAGACTCGATGCTATTCCACGTCGACATTGGAGAAAAAGGAATATTGACTAATTCCTAATTGATGAAGAGTTGGACTTAGTGTCACTCCCTAACCCAGAGAGGCACTAACCGACACCCAGATATTAATTATTGGGCACTACATGCATGACTTAACCAACTTTCTTAACAAGAAAATGGGTCATCAATGCCGCATGATAGACTGAAAGAATTCAAAAGTGATAAACAACTTACGATACCACCCTAATAAGCATATAAGCATAAGAAGGGCTAACAATGCCACCATGGAAGTATGTACATGAAAACCTATGCCTACAAGTCCATATATGACATCTATACACAGGACACATGTTACGCCTTATAGTTTCACGTCTAGTCGTACCATCGACTGTATACCAACTTCTAGGGAGGATATGTGATCTTATGAAGAAGGTAATAAAAGTACAAAGCTTTTCTATAGAAGGATAAGATGTATAAAGTTAAATCGAATCAAATGAAATAAACTCGTCACAATTTCGAAAATCCCTATGTTTTAGGGTGGGATTTTATGACTATAATTGTGATTTACAATCCGCAAAACTCTGAGTCCTTCACCGTAAAACTTAACAATAAGTTGGTAGAGGCAGAGGTGTTTCACTGTGACAATTTAAGGCCTGTAAAATATTATACAATGGGGAGAACCACTGTAAAACCTATCGTATAAGCTAGTCGTTCAGGGGTGCTAATTCCTTTTATGTCAATGAGGGCTCCCTCAACTTCATTTTCTCATGAAAACATACTGTATGAGCTATGTATGGAAAAAATTTGAAATAGGTATGCTCGAGCAAGTAGTAAATAGGGTGCCGGTCACGCCCCTCCCGTTTAGGGTGTGAAACAAGATATACAAAACCCTTAGCGAAGCAGTCACATCTTTCAGAGGAACTGCTCGAAGGAACTAATTCCTACTATCACACAACTTGAGACTCGAAGCTATTCCACGTCGACATTGGAGAAAAAGGAATATTGACTAATTCCTAATTGATGAAGAGTTGCACTTAGTGTCACTCCCTAACCCAGAGAGGCACTGACTGACACCCAGATATTAATTATCGGGCACTACATACATGACTTAACCAACTTTCTTAACAAGCAAATGGGCCGTCAATGCCGCTTGATAGACTGAAAGAATTCAAAAGTGATAAACAACTTGCGATACCACCCTAATAAGCATATAAGCATAAGAAGGGCTAACAATGCCACCATGGAAGTATGTACATGAAAACATATGCCTACTAGGCCATATATGACATCTATACACAGTACACATGTTACGCCTCATAGTTTCACGTCTAGTCGTACCATCGACTGTATACCAACTTCTAGGGAGGATATGTGATCTTATGAAGAAGGTAATAAAAGTACAAAGCTTTTCTACAGAAGGATAAGATGTATAAAGTTAAATCGAATCAAATGAAATAAACTCGTCACAATTTCGAAAATCCCTATGTTTTAGGGTGGGATTTTATGACTATAATTGTGATTTACAATCCGCAAAACTCTGAGTCCTTCACCGTAAAACTTAACAATAAGTTGGTAGAGGCGAGAGGTGTTTCACCGTGACAATTTAAGGCCTGTAAAATATTATACAATGGGGAGAACCACTGTAAAACCTATCGTATAAGCTAGTCGTTCAGGGGTGCTAATTCCTTTGATGTCAATGAGGGCTCCCTCAACTTCATTTTCTCATGAAAACATACTGTATGAGCTATGTATGGAAAAAATTTGAAATAGGTATGCTCGAGCAAGTAGTAAATAGGGTGCCGGTCACGCCCCTCCCGTTTAGGGTGTGAAACAAGATATACAAAACCCTTAGCGAAGCAGTCACATCTTTCAGAGGAACTGCTCGAACGAACTAATTCCTACTATCACACAACTTGAGACTCGAAGCTATTCCACGTCGACATTGGAGAAAAAGGAATATTGACTAATTCCTAATTGATGAAGAGTTGCACTTAGTGTCACTCCCTAACCCGAGAGGCACCGACCGACACCCGGATATTAATTATCGGGCACTACATACATGACTTAACCAACTTTCTTAACAAGCAAATGGGCCGTCAATGCCGCATGATAGACTGAAAGAATTCAAAAGTGATAAACAACTTGCGATACCACCCTAATAAGCATATAAGCATAAGAAGGGCTAACAATGCCACCATGGAAGTATGTACATGAAAACATATGCCTACTAGGCCATATATGACATCTATACACAGGACACATGTTACGCCTCATAGTTTCACGTCTAGTCGTACCATCGACTGGATACCAACTTCTAGGGAGGATATGTGATCTTATGAAGAAGGTAATAAAAGTCCAAAGCTTTTCTATAAAAGGATGAGATGTATAAAGTTAAATCGAATCAAATGAAATAAACTCGTCACAATTTCGAAAAATCCCTATGTTTTAGGGTGGGATTTTATGACTATAATTGTGTTTTACAATCCGCAAAACTCTGAGACCTTCACCGTAAAACTTAACAATAAGTTGCTAGAGGAAGAGGTGTTTCACTGTGACAATTTATGCCCTGTAAAATATTATACAATGGGGAGAACCACTGTAAAACCTATCGTATAAGCTAGTCGTTCAGGGGTGCTAATTCCTTTTATGTCAATGAGGGCTCCCTCAACTTCATTTTCTCATGAAAACATACTGTATGAGCTATGTATGGAAAAAATTTGAAATAGGTATGCTCGAGCAAGTAGGAAATAGGGTGCCGATCACGCCCCTCCCGTTTAGGGTGTGAAACAAGATATACAAAACCCTTAGCGAAGCAGTCACATCTTTCAGAGGAACTGCTCGAAGGAACTAATTCCTACTATCACACAACTTGAGACTCGAAGCTATTCCACGTCGACATTGGAGAAAAAGGAATATTGACTAATTCCTAATTGATGAAGAGTTGCACTTAGTGTCACTCCCTAACCCGAGAGGCACCGACCGACACCCGATATTAATTATCGGGCACTACATACATGACTTAACCAACTTTCTTAACAAGCAAATGGGCCGTCAATGCCGCATGATAGACTGAAAGAATTCAAAAGTGATAAACAACTTGCGATACCACCCTAATAAGCATATAAGCATAAGAAGGGCTAACAATGCCACCATGGAAGTATGTACATGAAAACATATGCCTACTAGGCCATATATGACATCTATACACAGGACACATGTTACGCCTCATAGTTTCACGTCTAGTCGTACCATCGACTGTATACCAACTTCTAGGGAGGATATGTGATCTTATGAAGAAGGTAATAAAAGTACAAAGCTTTTCTACAGAAGGATAAGATGTATAAAGTTAAATCGAATCAAATGAAATAAACTCGTCACAATTTCGAAAATCCCTATGTTTTAGGGTGGGATTTTATGACTATAATTGTGATTTACAATCCGCAAAACTCTGAGACCTTCACCGTAAAACTTAACAATAAGTTGCTAGAGGAAGAGGTGTTTCACTGTGACAATTTAAGGCCTGTAAAATATTATACAATGGGGAGAACCACTGTAAAACCTATCGTATAAGCTAGTCGTTCAGGGGTGCTAATTCCTTTTATGTCAATGAGGGCTCCCTTGACTTCATTTTCTCATGAAAACATACTGTATGAGCTATGTATGGAAAAAATAACAAATAGGTATGCTCGAGCAAGTAGTAAATAGGGTGCCGGTCACGCCCTCCCGTTTAGGGTGTGAAACAAGATATACAAAACCCTTAGCGAAGCGATCACATCTTTCGGAGGAACTGCTCGAAGGAACTAATTCCTACTATCACACAACTTGAGACTCGAAGCTATTCCACGTCGACATTGGAGAAAAAGGAATATTGACTAATTCCTAATTGATGAAGAGTTGCACTTAGTGTCACTCCCTAACCCAGAGAGACCGACCGACACCCGGATATTAATTATCGGGCACTACATACATGACTTAACCAACTTTCTTAACAAGCAAATGGGCCGTCAATGCCGCATGATAGACGAAAGAATTCAAAAGTGATAAACAACTTGCGATACCACCCTAATAAGCATATAAGCATAAGAAGGGCTAACAATGCCACCATGGAAGTATGTACATGAAAACATATGCCTACTAGGCCATATATGACATCTATACACGGACACATGTTACGCCTCATAGTTTCACGTCTAGTCGTACCATCGACTGGATACCAACTTCTAGGGAGGATATGTGATCTTATGAAGAAGGTAATAAAAGTCCAAAGCTTTTCTATAAAAGGATGAGATGTATAAAGTTAAATCGAATCAAATGAAATAAACTCGTCACAATTTCGAAAATCCCTATGTTTTAGGGTGGGATTTTATGACTATAATTGTGTTTTACAATCCGCAAAACTCTGAGACCTTCACCGTAAAACTTAACAATAAGTTGCTAGAGGAAGAGGTGTTTCACTGTGACAATTTAAGGCCTGTAAAATATTATACAATGGGGAGAACCACTGTAAAACCTATCGTATAAGCTAGTCGTTCAGGGGTGCTAATTCCTTTTATGTCAATGAGGGCTCCCTTGACTTCATTTTCTCATGAAAACATACTGTATGAGCTATGTATGGAAAAAATAACAAATAGGTATGCTCGAGCAAGTAGTAAATAGGGTGCCGGTCACGCCCCTCCCGTTTAGGGTGTGAAACAAGATATACAAAACCCTTAGCGAAGCAGTCACATCTTTCAGAGGAACTGCTCGAAGGAACTAATTCCTACTATCACACAACTTGAGACTCGAAGCTATTCCACGTCGACATTGGAGAAAAAGGAATATTGACTAATTCCTAATTGATGAAGAGTTGCACTTAGTGTCACTCCCTAACCCAGAGAGGCACTGACCGACACCCAGATATTAATTATCGGGCACTACATACATGACTTAACCAACTTTCTTAACAAGCAAATGGGCCGTCAATGCCGCATGATAGACTGAAAGAATTCAAAAGTGATAAACAACTTGCGATACCACCCTAATAAGCATATAAGCATAAGAAGGGCTAACAATGCCACCATGGAAGTATGTACATGAAAACATATGCCTACTAGGCCATATATGACATCTATACACAGTACACATGTTACGCCTCATAGTTTCACGTCTAGTCGTACCATCGACTGGATACCAACTTCTAGGGAGGATATGTGATCTTATGAAGAAGGTAATAAAAGTCCAAAGCTTTTCTATAAAAGGATAAGATGTATAAAGTTAAATCGAATCAAATGAAATAAACTCGTCACAATTTCGAAAATCCCTATGTTTTAGGGTGGGATTTTATGACTATAATTGTGTTTTACAATCCGCAAAACTCTGAGACCTTCACCGTAAAACTTAACAATAAGTTGCTAGAGGAAGAGGTGTTTCACTGTGACAATTTATGCCCTGTAAAATATTATACAATGGGGAGAACCACTGTAAAACCTATCGTATAAGCTAGTCGTTCAGGGGTGCTAATTCCTTTTATGTCAATGAGGGCTCCCTTGACTTCATTTTCTCATGAAAACATACTGTATGAGCTATGTATGGAAAAAATAACAAATAGGTATGCTCGAGCAAGTAGGAAATAGGGTGCCGGTCACGCCCCTCCCGTTTAGGGTGTGACACAAGATATACAAAACACTTAGTGAAGCAGTCACATCTTTCAGAGGAACTGCTCGAAGGAACTAATTCCTTCTATCACACAACTTGAGACTCGATGCTATTCCACGTCGACATTTGAGAAAAAGGAATATTGACTAATTCCTAATTGATGAAGAGTTGGACTTAGTGTCACTCCCTAACCCAGAGAGGCACTGACCGACACCCAGATATTAATTATTGGGCACTACATGCATGACTTAACCAACTTTCTTAACAAGCAAATGGGTCGTCAATGCCGCATGATAGACTGAAAGAATTCAAAAGTGATAAACAACTTACGATACCACCCTAATAAGCATATAAGCATAAGAAGGGCTAACAATGCCACCATGGAAGTATGTACATGGAAACCTATGCCTACAAGGCCATATATGACATCTATACACAGGACACATGTTACGCCTTATAGTTTCACGTCTAGTCGTACCATCGACTGTATACCAACTTCTAGGGAGGATATGTGATCTTATGAAGAAGGTAATAAAAGTACAAAGCTTTTCTATAGAAGGATAAGATGTATAAAGTTAAATCGAATCAAATGAAATAAACTCGTCACAATTTCGAAAATCCCTATGTTTTAGGGTGGGATTTTATGACTATAATTGTGATTTACAATCCGCAAAACTCTGAGTCCTTCACCGTAAAACTTAACAATAAGTTGGTAGAGGCAGAGGTGTTTCACTGTGACAATTTAAGGCCTGTAAAATATTATACAATGGGGAGAACCACTGTAAAACCTATCGTATAAGCTAGTCGTTCAGGGGTGCTAATTCCTTTTATGTCAATGAGGGCTCCCTCAACTTCATTTTCTCATGAAAACATACTGTATGAGCTATGTATGGAAAAAATTTGAAATAGGTATGCTCGAGCAAGTAGTAAATAGGGTGCCGGTCACGCCCCTCCCGTTTAGGGTGTGAAACAAGATATACAAAACCCTTAGCGAAGCAGTCACATCTTTCAGAGGAACTGCTCGAAGGAACTAATTCCTACTATCACACAACTTGAGACTCGAAGCTATTCCACGTCGACATTGGAGAAAAAGGAATATTGACTAATTCCTAATTGATGAAGAGTTGCACTTAGTGTCACTCCCTAACCTAGAGAGGCACTGACCGACACCCAGATATTAATTATCGGGCACTACATACATGACTTAACCAACTTTCTTAACAAGCAAATGGGCCGTCAATGCCGCATGATAGACTGAAAGAATTCAAAAGTGATAAACAACTTGCGATACCACCCTAATAAGCATATAAGCATAAGAAGGGCTAACAATGCCACCATGGAAGTATGTACATGAAAACATATGCCTACTAGGCCATATATGACATCTATACACAGGACACATGTTACGCCTCATAGTTTCACGTCTAGTCGTACCATCGACTGGATACCAACTTCTAGGGAGGATATGTGATCTTATGAAGAAGGTAATAAAAGTCCAAAGCTTTTCTATAAAAGGATAAGATGTATAAAGTTAAATCGAATCAAATGAAATAAACTCGTCACAATTTCGAAAATCCCTATGTTTTAGGGAGGGATTTTATGACTATAATTGTGTTTTACAATCCGCAAAACTCTGAGACCTTCACCGTAAAACTTAACAATAAGTTGCTAGAGGAAGAGGTGTTTCACTGTGACAATTTATGCCCTGTAAAATATTATACAATGGGGAGAACCACTGTAAAACCTATCGTATAAGCTAGTCGTTCAGGGGTGCTAATTCCTTTTATGTCAATGAGGGCTCCCTTGACTTCATTTTCTCATGAAAACATACTGTATGAGCTATGTATGGAAAAAATAACAAATAGGTATGCTCGAGCAAGTAGGAAATAGGGTGCCGGTCACGCCCTCCCGTTTAGGGTGTGACACAAGATATACAAAACACTTAGTGAAGCGGTCACATCTTTCGGAGGAACTGCTCGAAGGAACTAATTCCTTCTATCACACAACTTGAGACTCGATGCTATTCCACGTCGACATTTGAGAAAAAGGAATATTGACTAATTCCTAATTGATGAAGAGTTGGACTTAGTGTCACTCCCTAACCCAGAGAGGCACTGACCGACACCCAGATATTAATTATTGGGCACTACATGCATGACTTAACCAACTTTCTTAACAAGCAAATGGGTCGTCAATGCCGCATGATAGACTGAAAGAATTCAAAAGTGATAAACAACTTACGATACCACCCTAATAAGCATATAAGCATAAGAAGGGCTAACAATGCCACCATGGAAGTATGTACATGGAAACCTATGCCTACAAGGCCATATATGACATCTATACACAGGACACATGTTACGCCTTATAGTTTCACGTCTAGTCGTACCATCGACTGTATACCAACTTCTAGGGAGGATATGTGATCTTATGAAGAAGGTAATAAAAGTACAAAGCTTTTCTATAGAAGGATAAGATGTATAAAGTTAAATCGAATCAAATGAAATAAACTCGTCACAATTTCGAAAATCCCTATGTTTTAGGGTGGGATTTTATGACTATAATTGTGATTTACAATCCGCAAAACTCTGAGTCCTTCACCGTAAAACTTAACAATAAGTTGGTAGAGGCAAGAGGTGTTTCACCGTGACAATTTAAGGCCTGTAAAATATTATACAATGGGGAGAACCACTGTAAAACCTATCGTATAAGCTAGTCGTTCAGGGGTGCTAATTCCTTTTATGTCAATGAGGGCTCCCTCAACTTCATTTTCTCATGAAAACATACTGTATGAGCTATGTATGGAAAAAATTTGAAATAGGTATGCTCGAGCAAGTAGTAAATAGGGTGCCGGTCACGCCCCTCCCGTTTAGGGTGTGAAACAAGATATACAAAACCCTTAGCGAAGCGAAGCGATCACATCTTTCGGAGGAGCGCTCGAAGGAACTAATTCCTACTATCACACAACTTGAGACTCGAAGCTATTCCACGTCGACATTGGAGAAAAAGGAATATTGACTAATTCCTAATTGATGAAGAGTTGCACTTAGTGTCACTCCCTAACCCGAGAGGCACCGACCGACACCCGGATATTAATTATCGGGCACTACATACATGACTTAACCAACTTTCTTAACAAGCAAATGGGCCGTCAATGCCGCATGATAGACTGAAAGAATTCAAAAGTGATAAACAACTTGCGATACCACCCTAATAAGCATATAAGCATAAGAAGGGCTAACAATGCCACCATGGAAGTATGTGCATGAAAACATATGCCTACTAGGCCATATATGACATCTATACACATGACACATGTTACGCCTCATAGTTTCACGTCTAGTCGTACCATCGACCGGATTCCAACTTCTAGGGAGGATATGTGATCTTATGAAGAAGGTAATAAAAGTCCAAAGCTTTTCTATAGAAGGATAAGATGTATAAAGTTAAATCGAATCAAATGAAATAAACTCGTCACAATTTCGAAAATCCCTATGTTTTAGGGTGGGATTTTATGACTATAATTGTGATTTACAATCCGCAAAACTCTGAGTCCTTCACCGTAAAACTTAACAATAAGTTGCTAGAGCCGAGGTGTTTCACCGTGACAATTTAAGGCACGTAAAATATTTTACGGTGGGAGAGAACCACTGTAAAAGCTATCTAATAAGCTAGTCGTTGAGGCGATGCGAATTCCTTATAAGTCAATGAGGGATCCCTTGACTTCCTTTTATCATGAAAATAGAATGTATGAGCTATGTATGGAAAAAATAACAAATAGGTATGCTCGAGCAAGTAGGAAATAGGGTGCCGGTCACGCCCCTCCCGTTTAGGGTGTGACACAAGATATACAAAACACTTAGTGAAGCAGTCACATCTTTCAGAGGAACTGCTCGAAGGAACTAATTCCTACTATCACACAACTTGAGACTCGAAGCTATTCCACGTCGACATTGTAGAAAAAGGAATATTGACTAATTCCTAATTGATGAAGAGTTGGACTTAGTGTCACTCCCTAACCCAGAGAGGCACTGACCGACACCCAGATATTAATTATCGGGCACTACATACATGACTTAACCAACTTTCTTAACAAGAAAATGGGCCGTCAATGCCGCATGATAGACTGAAAGAATTCAAAAGTGATAAACAACTTACGATACCACCCTAATAAGCATATAAGCATAAGAAGGGCTAACAATGCCACCATGGAAGTATGTACATGAAATCATATGCCTACAAGGCCATATATAACATCTATACACGGGACACATGTTACGCCTCATAGTTTCACGTCTAGTCGTACCATCGACTGGATACCAACTTCTAGGGAGGATATGGTTCTTATGAAGAAGGTAATAAAAGTCCAAAGCTTTTCTATAGAAGGATAAGATGTATAAAGTTAAATCGAATCAAATGAAATAAACTCGTCACAATTTCGAAAATCCCTATGTTTTAGGGTGGGATTTTATGACTATAATTGTGATTTACAATCCGTAAAACTCGAGTCCTTCACCGTAAAACTTAACAATAAGTTGCTAGAGCCGAGGTGTTTCACCGTGACAATTTAAGGCCTGTAAAATATTACACAATGGGGAGAACCACCGTAAAACCTATCGTATAAGCTAGTCGTTCAGGGGTGCTAATTCCTTTTATGTCTATAAGGGCTCCTTTAACTTCATTTTCTCATGAAAACAGACTGTATAAGCTATGTATGGAAAAAATAACAAATAGGTATGCTCGAGCAAGTAGGAAATAGGGTGCCGGTCACGCCCCTCCCGTTTAGGGTGTGACACAAGATATACAAAACACTTAGTGAAGCAGTCACATCTTTCAGAGGAACTGCTCGAAGGAACTAATTCCTTCTATCACACAACTTGAGACTCGATGCTATTCCACGTCGACATTGGAGAAAAAGGAATATTGACTAATTCCTAATTGATGAAGAGTTGGACTTATTGTCACTCCCTAACCCAGAGAGGCACTGACCGACACCCAGATATTAATTATTGGGCACTACATGCATGACTTAACTAACTTTCTTAACAACCAAATGGGTCGTCAATGCCGCATGATAGACTGAAAGAATTCAAAAGTGATAAACAACTTACGATACCACCCTAATAAGCATATAAGCATAAGAAGGGCTAACAATGCCACCATGGAAGTATGTACATGGAAACCTATGCCTACAAGGCCATATATGACATCTATACACAGGACACATGTTACGCCTTATAGTTTCACGTCTAGTCGTACCATCGACTGTATACCAACTTCTAGGGAGGATATGTGATCTTATGAAGAAGGTAATAAAAGTCCAAAGCTTTTCTATAGAAGGATAAGATGTATAAAGTTAAATCGAATCAAATGAAATAAACTCGTCACAATTTCGAAAATCCCTATGTTTTAGGGTGGGATTTTATGACTATAATTGTGATTTACAATCCGCAAAACTCTGAGTCCTTCACCGTAAAACTTAACAATAAGTTGGTAGAGGCGAGAGGTGTTTCACCGTGACAATTTAAGGCCTGTAAAATATTATACAATGGGGAGAACCACTGTAAAACCTATCGTATAAGCTAGTCGTTCAGGGGTGCTAATTCCTTTTATGTCAATGAGGGCTCCCTCAACTTCATTTTCTCATGAAAACATACTGTATGAGCTATGTATGGAAAAAATTTGAAATAGGTATGCTCGAGCAAGTAGTAAATAGGGTGCCGGTCACGCCCCTCCCGTTTAGGGTGTGAAACAAGATATACAAAACCCTTAGCGAAGCAGTCACATCTTTCAGAGGAACTGCTCGAAGGAACTAATTCCTACTATCACACAACTTGAGACTCGAAGCTATTCCACGTCGACATTGGAGAAAAAGGAATATTGACTAATTCCTAATTGATGAAGAGTTGCACTTAGTGTCACTCCCTAACCCAGAGAGGCACTGACCGACACCCAGATATTAATTATCGGGCACTACATACATGACTTAACCAACTTTCTTAACAAGCAAATGGGCCGTCAATGCCGCATGATAGACTGAAAGAATTCAAAAGTGATAAACAACTTGCGATACCACCCTAATAAGCATATAAGCATAAGAAGGGCTAACAATGCCACCATGGAAGTATGTACATGAAAACATATGCCTACTAGGCCATATATGACATCTATACACATGACACATGTTACGCCTCATAGTTTCACGTCTAGTCGTACCATCGACTGGATTCCAACTTCTAGGGAGGATATGTGATCTTATGAAGAAGGTAATAAAAGTCCAAAGCTTTTCTATAGAAGGATAAGATGTATAAAGTTAAATCGAATCAAATGAAATAAACTCGTCACAATTTCGAAAATCCCTATGTTTTAGGGTGGGATTTTATGACTATAATTGTGATTTACAATCCGCAAAACTCTGAGTCCTTCACCGTAAAACTTAACAATAAGTTGCTAGAGCCAGAGGTGTTTCACTGTGACAATTTAAGGCCTGTAAAATATTTTACAGTGGGAGAGAACCACTGTAAAAGCTATCTAATAAGCTAGTCGTTGAGGCGATGCGAATTCCTTATAAGTCAATGAGGGATCCCTTGACTTCCTTTTATCATGAAAATAGAATGTATGAGCTATGTATGGAAAAAATAACAAATAGGTATGCTCGAGCAAGTAGGAAATAGGGTGCCGGTCACGCCCCTCCCGTTTAGGGTGTGACACAAGATATACAAAACACTTAGTGAAGCAGTCACATCTTTCAGAGGAACTGCTCGAAGGAACTAATTCCTACTATCACACAACTTGAGACTCGAAGCTATTCCACGTCGACATTGTAGAAAAAGGAATATTGACTAATTCCTAATTGATGAAGAGTTGGACTTAGTGTCACTCCCTAACCCGAGAGAGCACCGACCGACACCCGGATATTAATTATCGGGCACTACATACATGACTTAACCAACTTTCTTAACAAGAAAATGGGCCGTCAATGCCGCATGATAGACTGAAAGAATTCAAAAGTGATAAACAACTTACGATACCACCCTAATAAGCATATAAGCATAAGAAGGGCTAACAATGCCACCATGGAAGTATGTACATGAAATCATATGCCTACAAGGCCATATATAACATCTATACACAGGACACATGTTACGCCTCATAGTTTCACGTCTAGTCGTACCATCGACTGGATACCAACTTCTAGGGAGGATATGGTTCTTATGAAGAAGGTAATAAAAGTCCAAAGCTTTTCTATAGAAGGATAAGATGTATAAAGTTAAATCGAATCAAATGAAATAAACTCGTCACAATTTCGAAAATCCCTATGTTTTAGGGTGGGATTTTATGACTATAATTGTGATTTACAATCCGCAAAACTCTGAGTCCTTCACCGTAAAACTTAACAATAAGTTGGTAGAGGCAGAGGTGTTTCACTGTGACAATTTAAGGCCTGTAAAATATTATACAATGGGGAGAACCACTGTAAAACCTATCGTATAAGCTAGTCGTTCAGGGGTGCTAATTCCTTTTATGTCAATGAGGGCTCCCTCAACTTCATTTTCTCATGAAAACATACTGTATGAGCTATGTATGGAAAAAATTTGAAATAGGTATGCTCGAGCAAGTAGTAAATAGGGTGCCGGTCACGCCCCTCCCGTTTAGGGTGTGAAACAAGATATACAAAACCCTTAGCGAAGCAGTCACATCTTTCAGAGGAACTGCTCGAAGGAACTAATTCCTACTATCACACAACTTGAGACTCGAAGCTATTCCACGTCGACATTGGAGAAAAAGGAATATTGACTAATTCCTAATTGATGAAGAGTTGCACTTAGTGTCACTCCCTAACCCGAGAGGCACCGACCGACACCCGGATATTAATTATCGGGCACTACATACATGACTTAACCAACTTTCTTAACAAGCAAATGGGCCGTCAATGCCGCATGATAGACTGAAAGAATTCAAAAGTGATAAACAACTTGCGATACCACCCTAATAAGCATATAAGCATAAGAAGGGCTAACAATGCCACCATGGAAGTATGTACATGAAAACATATGCCTACTAGGCCATATATGACATCTATACACATGACACATGTTACGCCTCATAGTTTCACGTCTAGTCGTACCATCGACTGGATACCAACTTCTAGGGAGGATATGTGATCTTATGAAGAAGGTAATAAAAGTCCAAACCTTTTCTATAGAAGGATAATATGCATAAAGTTAAATCAAATCAAATGAAATAAACTCGTCACAATTTCGAAAATCCCTATGTTTTAGGGTGGGATTTTATGACTATAATTGTGATTTACAATCCGCAAAACTCTGAGTCCTTCACCGTAAAACTTAACAATAAGTTGCTAGAGCCAGAGGTGTTTCACTGTGACAATTTAAGGCCTGTAAAATATTTTACAGTGGGAGAGAACCATTGTAAAAGCTATCTAATAAGCTAGTCGTTGAGGCGATGCGAATTCCTTATAAGTCAATGAGGGATCCCTTGACTTCCTTTTATCATGAAAATAGAATGTATGAGCTATGTATGGAAAAAATAACAAATAGGTATGCTCGAGCAAGTAGGAAATAGGGTGCCGGTCACGCCCCTCCCGTTTAGGGTGTGACACAAGATATACAAAACACTTAGTGAAGCAGTCACATCTTTCAGAGGAACTGCTCGAAGGAACTAATTCCTACTATCACACAACTTGAGACTCGAAGCTATTCCACGTCGACATTGTAGAAAAAGGAATATTGACTAATTCCTAATTGATGAAGAGTTGGACTTAGTGTCACTCCCTAACCCAGAGAGGCACTGACCGACACCCAGATATTAATTATCGGGCACTACATACATGACTTAACCAACTTTCTTAACAAGAAAATGGGCCGTCAATGCCGCATGATAGACTGAAAGAATTCAAAAGTGATAAACAACTTACGATACCACCCTAATAAGCATATAAGCATAAGAAGGGCTAACAATGCCACCATGGAAGTATGTACATGAAATCATATGCCTACAAGGCCATATATAACATCTATACACAGGACACATGTTACGCCTCATAGTTTCACGTCTAGTCGTACCATCGACTGGATACCAACTTCTAGGGAGGATATGGTTCTTATGAAGAAGGTAATAAAAGTCCAAAGCTTTTCTATAGAAGGATAAGATGTATAAAGTTAAATCGAATCAAATGAAATAAACTCGTCACAATTTCGAAAATCCCTATGTTTTAGGGTGGGATTTTATGACTATAATTATGATTTACAATCCGTAAAACTCCGAGTCCTTCACCGTAAAACTTAACAATAAGTTGCTAGAGCCAGAGGTGTTTCACTGTGACAATTTAAGGCCTGTAAAATATTATACAATGGGGAGAACCACTGTAAAACCTATCGTATAAGCTAGTCGTTCAGGGGTGCTAATTCCTTTTATGTCTATAAGGGCTCCTTTAACTTCATTTTCTCATGAAAACAGACTGTATAAGCTATGTATGGAAAAAATAACAAATAGGTATGCTCGAGCAAGTAGGAAATAGGGTGCCGGTCACGCCCCTCCCGTTTAGGGTGTGACACAAGATATACAAAACACTTAGTGAAGCAGTCACATCTTTCAGAGGAACTGCTCGAAGGAACTAATTCCTTCTATCACACAACTTGAGACTCGATGCTATTCCACGTCGACATTGGAGAAAAAGGAATATTGACTAATTCCTAATTGATGAAGAGTTGGACTTATTGTCACTCCCTAACCCAGAGAGGCACTGACCGACACCCAGATATTAATTATTGGGCACTACATGCATGACTTAACCATCTTTCTTAACAACCAAATGGGTCGTCAATGCCGCATGATAGACTGAAAGAATTCAAAAGTGATAAACAACTTACGATACCACCCTAATAAGCATATAAGCATAAGAAGGGCTAACAATGCCACCATGGAAGTATGTACATGGAAACCTATGCCTACAAGGCCATATATGACATCTATACACAGGACACATGTTACGCCTTATAGTTTCACGTCTAGTCGTACCATCGACTGTATACCAACTTCTAGGGAGGATATGTGATCTTATGAAGAAGGTAATAAAAGTACAAAGCTTTTCTATAGAAGGATAAGATGTATAAAGTTAAATCGAATCAAATGAAATAAACTCGTCACAATTTCGAAAATCCCTATGTTTTAGGGTGGGATTTTATGACTATAATTGTGATTTACAATCCGCAAAACTCTGAGTCCTTCACCGTAAAACTTAACAATAAGTTGGTAGAGGCAGAGGTGTTTCACTGTGACAATTTAAGGCCTGTAAAATATTATACAATGGGGAGAACCACTGTAAAACCTATCGTATAAGCTAGTCGTTCAGGGGTGCTAATTCCTTTTATGTCAATGAGGGCTCCCTCAACTTCATTTTCTCATGAAAACATACTGTATGAGCTATGTATGGAAAAAATTTGAAATAGGTATGCTCGAGCAAGTAGTAAATAGGGTGCCGGTCACGCCCCTCCCGTTTAGGGTGTGAAACAAGATATACAAAACCCTTAGCGAAGCAGTCACATCTTTCGGAGGAACCGCTCGAAGGAACTAATTCCTACTATCACACAACTTGAGACTCGAAGCTATTCCACGTCGACATTGGAGAAAAAGGAATATTGACTAATTCCTAATTGATGAAGAGTTGCACTTAGTGTCACTCCCTAACCCGAGAGGCACCGACCGACACCCGGATATTAATTATCGGGCACTACATACATGACTTAACCAACTTTCTTAACAAGCAAATGGGCCGTCAATGCCGCATGATAGACTGAAAGAATTCAAAAGTGATAAACAACTTGCGATACCACCCTAATAAGCATATAAGCATAAGAAGGGCTAACAATGCCACCATGGAAGTATGTGCATGAAAACATATGCCTACTAGGCCATATATGACATCTATACACATGACACATGTTACGCCTCATAGTTTCACGTCTAGTCGTACCATCGACCGGATTCCAACTTCTAGGGAGGATATGTGATCTTATGAAGAAGGTAATAAAAGTCCAAAGCTTTTCTATAGAAGGATAAGATGTATAAAGTTAAATCGAATCAAATGAAATAAACTCGTCACAATTTCGAAAATCCCTATGTTTTAGGGTGGGATTTTATGACTATAATTGTGATTTACAATCCGCAAAACTCGAGTCCTTCACCGTAAAACTTAACAATAAGTTGCTAGAGCCGAGGTGTTTCACCGTGACAATTTAAGGCCTGTAAAATATTTTACAAAGTGGGAGAGAACCACCGTAAAAGCTATCTAATAAGCTAGTCGTTGAGGCGATGCGAATTCCTTATAAGTCAATGAGGGATCCCTTGACTTCCTTTTATCATGAAAATAGAATGTATGAGCTATGTATGGAAAAAATAACAAATAGGTATGCTCGAGCAAGTAGGAAATAGGGTGCCGGTCACGCCCTCCCGTTTAGGGTGTGACACAAGATATACAAAACACTTAGTGAAGCGGTCACATCTTTCGGAGGAACTGCTCGAAGGAACTAATTCCTACTATCACACAACTTGAGACTCGAAGCTATTCCACGTCGACATTGTAGAAAAAGGAATATTGACTAATTCCTAATTGATGAAGAGTTGGACTTAGTGTCACTCCCTAACCCGCAGAGGGCACCGACCGACACCCGGATATTAATTATCGGGCACTACATACATGACTTAACCAACTTTCTTAACAAGAAAATGGGCCGTCAATGCCGCATGATAGACTGAAAGAATTCAAAAGTGATAAACAACTTACGATACCACCCTAATAAGCATATAAGCATAAGAAGGGCTAACAATGCCACCATGGAAGTATGTACATGAAATCATATGCCTACAAGGCCATATATAACATCTATACACGGGACACATGTTACGCCTCATAGTTTCACGTCTAGTCGTACCATCGACCGGATACCAACTTCTAGGGAGGATATGGTTCTTATGAAGAAGGTAATAAAAGTCCAAAGCTTTTCTATAGAAGGATAAGATGTATAAAGTTAAATCGAATCAAATGAAATAAACTCGTCACAATTTCGAAAATCCCTATGTTTTAGGGTGGGATTTTATGACTATAATTGTGATTTACAATCCGTAAAACTCGAGTCCTTCACCGTAAAACTTAACAATAAGTTGCTAGAGCCGAGGTGTTTCACCGTGACAATTTAAGGCCTGTAAAATATTATACAATGGGGAGAACCACTTTGTAAAACCTATCGTATAAGCTAGTCGTTCGGGGGTGCTAATTCCTTTTATGTCTATAAGGGCTCCTTTAACTTCATTTTCTCATGAAAACAGATCGTATAAGCTATGTATGGAAAAAATAACAAATAGGTATGCTCGAGCAAGTAGGAAATAGGGTGCCGGTCACGCCCCTCCCGTTTAGGGTGTGACACAAGATATACAAAACGATTAGTGAAGCAGATCACATCTTTCGGAGGAACTCGCTCGAAGGAACTAATTCCTTCTATCACACAACTTGAGACTCGATGCTATTCCACGTCGACATTGGAGAAAAAGGAATATTGACTAATTCCTAATTGATGAAGAGTTGGACTTAGTGTCACTCCCTAACCCAGAGAGGCACTGACCGACACCCAGATATTAATTATTGGGCACTACATGCATGACTTAACCAACTTTCTTAACAACCAAATGGGTCGTCAATGCCGCATGATAGACTGAAAGAATTCAAAAGTGATAAACAACTTACGATACCACCCTAATAAGCATATAAGCATAAGAAGGGCTAACAATGCCACCATGGAAGTATGTACATGGAAACCTATGCCTACAAGGCCATATATGACATCTATACACAGGACACATGTTACGCCTTATAGTTTCACGTCTAGGCGTACCATCGACTGTATACCAACTTCTAGGGAGGATATGTGATCTTATGAAGAAGGTAATAAAAGTACAAAGCTTTTCTATAGAAGGATAAGATGTATAAAGTTAAATCGAATCAAATGAAATAAACTCGTCACAATTTCGAAAATCCCTATGTTTTAGGGTGGGATTTTATGACTATAATTGTGATTTACAATCCGCAAAACTCTGAGTCCTTCACCGTAAAACTTAACAATAAGTTGGTAGAGGCAGAGGTGTTTCACTGTGACAATTTAAGGCCTGTAAAATATTATACAATGGGGAGAACCACCGTAAAACCTATCGTATAAGCTAGTCGTTCGGGGTGCTAATTCCTTTTATGTCAATGAGGGCTCCCTCAACTTCATTTTCTCATGAAAACATACTTGTATGAGCTATGTATGGAAAAAATTTGAAATAGGTATGCTCGAGCAAGTAGTAAATAGGGTGCCGGTCACGCCCCTCCCGTTTAGGGTGTGAAACAAGATATACAAAACCCTTAGCGAAGCGATCACATCTTTCGGAGGAACTGCTCGAAGGAACTAATTCCTACTATCACACAACTTGAGACTCGAAGCTATTCCACGTCGACATTGGAGAAAAAGGAATATTGACTAATTCCTAATTGATGAAGAGTTGCACTTAGTGTCACTCCCTAACCCGAGAGAGCACCGACCGACACCCGGATATTAATTATCGGGCACTACATACATGACTTAACCAACTTTCTTAACAAGCAAATGGGCCGTCAATGCCGCATGATAGACTCGAAAGAATTCAAAAGTGATAAACAACTTGCGATACCACCCTAATAAGCATATAAGCATAAGAAGGGCTAACAATGCCACCATGGAAGTATGTACATGAAAACATATGCCTACTAGGCCATATATGACATCTATACACATGACACATGTTACGCCTCATAGTTTCACGTCTAGTCGTACCATCGACGGATTCCAACTTCTAGGGAGGATATGTGATCTTATGAAGAAGGTAATAAAAGTCCAAAGCTTTTCTATAGAAGGATAAGATGTATAAAGTTAAATCGAATCAAATGAAATAAACTCGTCACAATTTCGAAAATCCCTATGTTTTAGGGTGGGATTTTATGACTATAATTGTGATTTACAATCCGCAAAACTCTGAGTCCTTCACCGTAAAACTTAACAATAAGTTGCTAGAGCCAGAGGTGTTTCACTGTGACAATTTAAGGCCTGTAAAATATTTTACAGTGGGAGAGAACCACTGTAAAAGCTATCTAATAAGCTAGTCGTTGAGGCGATGCGAATTCCTTATAAGTCAATGAGGGATCCCTTGACTTCCTTTTATCATGAAAATAGAATGTATGAGCTATGTATGGAAAAAATAACAAATAGGTATGCTCGAGCAAGTAGGAAATAGGGTGCCGGTCACGCCCCTCCCGTTTAGGGTGTGACACAAGATATACAAAACACTTAGTGAAGCAAATCACATCTTTCGTAGGAACTGCTCGAAGGAACTAATTCCTACTATCACACAACTTGAGACTCGAAGCTATTCCACGTCGACATTGTAGAAAAAGGAATATTGACTAATTCCTAATTGATGAAGAGTTGGACTTAGTGTCACTCCCTAACCCAGAGAGGCACTGACCGACACCCAGATATTAATTATCGGGCACTACATACATGACTTAACCAACTTTCTTAACAAGAAAATGGGCCGTCAATGCCGCATGATAGACTGAAAGAATTCAAAAGTGATAAACAACTTACGATACCACCCTAATAAGCATATAAGCATAAGAATGGCTAACAATGCCACCATGGAAGTATGTACATGAAATCATATGCCTACAAGGCCATATATAACATCTATACACAGGACACATGTTACGCCTCATAGTTTCACGTCTAGTCGTACCATCGACTGGATACCAACTTCTAGGGAGGATATGGTTCTTATGAAGAAGGTAATAAAAGTCCAAAGCTTTTCTATAGAAGGATAAGATGTATAAAGTTAAATCGAATCAAATGAAATAAACTCGTCACAATTTCGAAAATCCATTACCTGATTATTACTTGATTAACGATGAAAAGAGTTTAGATAAATTGATTAAACAGATTACCGTCTATGTTCTAGCCTCTAGGGGTATATAGATGATGAAAAGATCCGCAGACCAGCCCGGTCAGAAATTGGTATCAGAGCTTGTAATTAGAACAAGTGTTTAAAAAATGAATAGACATCCATCGTTTAGCCAAGTCAGACAGTTAAATCAGATTTTATGGAGATTAAGAAAGAACAGACGATCATTATTAAAGCTAAGAAGCGAAAATATAATAATAATTGAAGCCCAAGATAAAATGATAGCCGAGATGGATATGTTAAGGATAAGAACAGAAAATGATAACAAAAATTTAGAACTACTTAATGAAAAGATACGAGCATATAGAATATTAGTAGGAATAAATACTCAGATTTATGAAATAAATGAATTTATAGAGAATATAAAATCAGATTTAAGAATGGAAATAGAACACTATGGATGAAAATAGATTAACACAACAACAAGAACAAAGGTACAAGTTAGAAAGAATAGCGAGAAAAACCACTTACATATGGTAGAGATATAAACCAACATATTATAAGTTGTAGAATAGGAGTAAAGATAATTGAAGAAAAAGATCAACAACTATTAGACAAGCATATAACAATAAATAAATTAGAGGAAAAAATTGTATTTTTACGAAATTTATCATCCTAAGAGAAGAACGAATTAGGCAAAAAGAAGATGAAATCGAAAAGATTAAAAATCAGAAACTAGAAGATCAGATAAAAAATGAAAATGAAATTAAAGAATTAAAAGAGATAATAACAGAACAATATCGCTATATTAATTTGCTAAAATATGGATAAAGAAAAGGAGAATAAATTAGAACCTAAAGACCTTTACTATCAAATGAATACTTATGAAGGAGGAACCAAATAAACATTAAGTTTTAGACCGATACTTATCAAAAGATTCAAGAAGAAAGAGATGAAGTATCAGTAAAAAAGATATTTAAAACAAAATGGTTTGAAAGAAATAAGGAAATAAGATATATCGCCCATAAACATGAAAATATAATTGATACAACGAGTACAAATGGAAAAACCAAGATTAATTTGATAAATGATGAAGTAATAAAAAGAGAATTAGCCAAACTATCGACTAAAGAAGCAAAGAAATATAGAAATATTTATTTTGGAGGAGTAGAGTTTACGATAAAAGCATACTTTCAAAAGAATATTGATACGCCCATACAGATATATGTATTAGATGATAGAATACTAGGAAATTTGCAAGATGCATTAATATCAGTGATTAAAGGAAATTTGATATATCAGAAGTTAAAATTTACTATACAACCAGACTTTAGTGTATCGCTAAAAGACGAACATAAAGATTTAGCTTTAACATTATATTATAAATTAGATGGAATAGAAATGCCACCAGGAAGCAAAGTAATGAGTATAGAGACTAAAATGATATACGCCTTAACAGGAAACCATCATATAAGAAAACAGCATGAAATGAATATAATAGTACCAAGAATGTATAAAGAAATACTTGAGCAGATAGAGCATAAGGAGAACTCTAAGATTACTATACCAGAAGAAATATGTATGGATTTTAAAACCAGAACATTGACACCGTCAAGAAGATTAATTCCAAGAATAGATGGATCAAGATTAAGCATAACTAGAGAATCAGTACACAATTTACCCAGAATAGAACCAAGGACTATCGACTTAATAAACGTAGATAGTAATAGATTAAAAATCAAGGTTATAATCTTTAAAAATATGATTACTATGGATGGAATAGCAGAAATCAATACTGGAGCAATTAAAAGTTTTATACATATAAACAAGATTAATGAAAATGAATGCAGTGTAATAGAACCACAGACTTATAATTACCCAGAAAATGAAAGAGAGATAATAATCACTAAAAGTGTAAATTTAAGATTCAAGATCCAAGACTTAGAATATAAGATTAATATTGGAGTAATAGAATATGATAGCTTAAATGAATTATTATTAGGAAGTGACTTTTTATCTATGATTAGCTATAAGATAAACAATAACGGGATAGAAATTAATGATCAAGGTAAAACCAGATTTATCAATAAAATATGAATATACAGTTGAAGATAATAAAGAAGAAACGAGAAGTTAAAAACCTTAAAGACAAATTTTTATCGGGAGAAATATTCACCAACTAAAATACCTAGAATACGAGCGCCAAAGAAATGAAATTAGAAAAAGAAATAGAGCAGCTGGAAAAACAATGCGAAAAGTTTAGTAAAATATGGATAGAGGTAGGTAACGGATGGAAGAAACGAATAAACAACCCTGATTATGAGTAATAACGAAAAAATAAATGCGTTATGGGAGGAGATAATATTAAAAGAAAAAATGAAAAGTATATTATTACTAATGGATGAAGTAAAAGATATTCAGAATAAAACTCAACAAATGATTAGAGAAGAGTTAACCAACCTATGGAATGTTTCAGAAATACCAACGTTTAAGTTAATATTAGAAAAATTGAATATGTTATTAGAAGAAAAGAGCAAAGGTAAGCAAAAAGAACCTAGCGAAGAAGCAAGTACAAGCAAGGAAAAGACTATAGCAAAAGCAACTATGCATAAACCAGAAATAGTACCAATAGATGCTTGGAGAAGAAGTAAAATACCGATAATGGTAGACATCAGTAAAATAAAGCCAAGATTACCAAAAGAAGTAATAGAAACCTTAGACGGAATAACAAGACTGAATAAAGAAGGAAAATTCTAATGGAACCAAGTGCGATTACGTTTTTAAAAACTCACGGTAAAGAGATCATAGAAAAGGAAAGACATAAATACGAGCCTATAAGATCAAAACCTATAAAGGAAGAAAAACTTAAAGAAGTTAAGATGCCCGTAAAGGAAACAGAAAAAACGACTTATGAATACCTAAATCTAAGATTAGATAAACAAGAACGACATATTAGTGAATTAAAAATAGAAAATCTAAGTTTAAAATCAAGCGACAATGCAGAATGGTATGATAAATACAAAAAGTATAAAAGAAAGCATAAGAATACGAATACTCTTCTAAAAGAAACTAAGGTAGAATTAAGAGAAACAAAAGAAGAATTGAGAGAAGTGAAACAAGAAGTATTAGAACTCAGAGAAGAAATACAAATCCTGAGAGAACAATTAGCGGAATTAAAGAATAAAAAGAAAAAAGTACGAAAGATAAGATTAAGTGATGAGACCGACTCAAGCAAAGCGAGAGCACGATAATAATGAACAACTTGACCAAGAACTACAAGTAGTAGAATTCATAGAAGAAGAAAATGCCGAACACACGAAATAATAAAAGAAAATAACCAAATATTAGAAGCTTTACACCACAGGAAAAGAGTAAATGCAATAATAGAAGAAGAACCAGATAGTGATGTGGAAGATGATTACAATGGACAAATAGAAACGGAAATTGAATCGTAAAATATAATTAATGAAGATGCGAGATGATTATCCGGAAGAAGATTTAATAGACCCTAATCTAGAAGTCATAAATAGAAGGACTACAAGATTACCGGATCATATACCTATCGGACAAAGCGAAATTTAAAGAATTCGTAGGATCAATGACCCAAGGAGTAAATTATAACGGATATTTTCTAGAATTAGATAATGTGTATGATGAACAAGAAATAGGAAGAAGAATTACAGATCGGAATTTAGGAATGTATATAGCATTAATGAATAGTACTCGGACGAGAAAACCTAGATTACATGTATGATTTAATATCTAAGACGTTAATAGGAAAAGCGAAGATATTGGATAGAATCAATTGCATATCGGCTAAGAGGAGAAGTACTAAGCCATGCAACAGATTGGAAATCAATGTTAATGATTTTTGATTTACTTGTTAAAAAGAGAATTCTTAGGCGAAAAATGGTTAGTAGCCCGAGAAAATGTATTAGCGAAAGGAAAACAGAGATTATTATGAACCCGAATAATATGAGATGTTGTAAGATTAACAAATTACCGAATACACGATTAGCTTTAGTAAATTCTTTTACGAAGCTAGATTTTTACCGAAGAAGGAGTAATTTATCAACAGCTATATTATGATCATTTGCCAATACCATATAATATCGAGATATCAAAAGAATATGTACAATTAGAACCTAAGGAAAACACCCTAGGAGAAAGAATACGCGTCTTAAGAGCATATCTAATGAGAAAATGCGAAGAATATAGATTACAGACAAAAGATTAAAAAAGATAAGAAAATAGGATTAAGAGAGGTATGTGGATTTACGAAAGAAGATTAATATTCGGATGCGATGATAACAGAAAGAAAAGAAGTATAGAAAATATAAAAAACATAAAAAATACGAGAGATAAATATGACGGAGACCATAGAGACAAGAAGTATAAACATAAAAGATATAAGAAAAGATCTTATTATAAACCTTATAAGAAAAAGAGGTTTAAAAGATACGAAATAACCAAGATACAAGGAATAAATTCGATATAAAAGAAAGTTTAGAAGAAGAAGAAATGTAAACCCTATAGAAGCGGATAAAACCAAGACTAAAGAAGAAAAGGTTAAAGAATGTAAATGTTGGAATTGCAATGAGAAAGGACACTATGCAAACAAGTGCCCAAAGCTAAAGAAAACTGGAGTAAAATACATAAATACGAACGAGTTTATCATGAGTTTACAACAGATTAAAGAAGATAATAATAATCGGTATGATTATGATGACTTTTATGTCAGTGAAACAGATGAAGAAGAATCAGAAGCAGAAAGAGTAAGTTATATTAATCATCAATCAGACAGTGAAGATAGTTCTGAATAAGATGAATACGCTAGAAAGACAGAAAAGAGAACTAATAAGAGAAAGAGAATATTGGATACAATGCGAAGAGTATACCAGACATAAACTAATTATAACTTCTACGATTAATGAAACTGGAAGTATGTACTATAATGATAGGTACAGAAAGATTACCCAGAGATTAGCAAAGATAAGAGAAGAAATGAATAAAATACATTGGCAACAAATAGAAATAGCCAGATTGATCGAAGAAGAAATTAGACAGGAAATACAGGAATACGAACAAGATGAAGAACTCAACAGAAGTTTAGATGAACCTGACTAAACGGTAGCTATACATATAGAAGCCCATATAGAATATAAACCGAATAAAATGATTAAGCAAAAAATATTCATTGATAGCGGAGCAGACATATGCTTAGCTAGAAAGGATGTACTAGAATCACATAGATGGAAAAGATCTAGAATCCATAGAGCCAAGGTATCAGGATTTAATGAACAATCTAAAGAATTAGATATAATTGCAGAAAATATGAGAATTGTATTAGGAAAGACTATTTTCAGAATACCAATCGTATACCAACTAGACAATATGAAACAACAAGTTTTATTAGGAAACAACTTCCTAGATTATTTTAAGACTCAAATGATTAATAAGAATACATTTTGTCTACAATCACCCTGTGATAAATGGATTATACTGAAAAGAATATTACCAGTCAATACCATTAGATTATATACGATTAAAATGGAACGAAATAATAATTTAGAACTTTTAAAAGAGAAGTATTTAGGAACATTAAAAAGCAATTTTGGAGAAAACCCAATGCAACTTTGGGAAAAAGAAAAGATATATGGAGAAATAAAACTGATAGATCCAAGTGATTTAGTCAGAACAAAACCCATAAGATATAGCCCAACGGATCAAAAAGAATTTGAAATCCAGATTAAGGAACTATTAGATATGAAGGTGATAAGAGAGAGTAAGAGTCCTCATAGTAGCCCAGCCTTTTTAGTAAGGAAACATAATGAGCTAAAGCGAGGAAAAGCAAGATTAGTAATTGATTACCGAGAATTGAATAAAAAGACTATCTTTGATGGATACTTTCTACCCTATAAAAGAAATCTTATTAACAGATTAGGAAATAAAAAATGGTTTAGCAAATTCGACTGTAAAAGTGGATTTTGGCAGATTAAATTGACTAACGAATCCAAACCTTTAACAGCATTCAGTGCCCCTCAAGGACATTATGAATGGAATGTATTACCAATGGGATTAAAAAATGCACCGCAAATCTTTCAAAGAAGAATGGATCAAGTGTTTAGAAAGCTTGCAGACTTTTGTATCATATATGTTGATGATATATTGGTTTACAGCAGCAGCTTAGAAGATCATATCAAGCATATAGAACAATTCATTGAAACGATTAACCAACATGGAATACTTTTATCAGAAAAGAAATCGGAAATATTCAAGAATACTATTGAATTCCTAGGCTACATTGTGGATAGCGAAGGAATACAATTACGAGGAACATGTGGTAACAAAGATTAAAGATTTTAAAGAAAGATTAGAAAACAAAAAAGAAGTACAAAGCAGTTTCTTGGAGTGATCAACTATGCAACAGATCATATAAAAGATCTACCGTATTTGAGAAAGCCACTCTGCAGATTTAATTAAAAAGGATGTGACCTTTGAATGGAAAGAAGAGCACACCCAAGCGATTAACAAGATTAAAGATAAGGTAAAATCATTACCAAAACACAGAGTACCCACTGATCAAGATCAATTAGAACTCTTTACGAGATGCTAGTGACATAGGATGGGGAGCAAATCCTAATAGCATATGATAAAGAAGATGTTGATAAGGAAAAGATGTTAATTTGTGGATACGGAGGAGGAACATGGAAACCAAATGAAAAGAATTATCATATAAATGAAAAAGAATTATTGGCAGTAAAATTTGGAATTAAAAGATTTCATTACCATTTACTACCAAGAAAGTTTATTGTTAGAACCGATAATACGCAGTAAAGGCGTTTATCACAAACGAATAGATCCATTGCCGAATCGAATAAAAGAAGAAAATGGCAATCATTCTTCTGTTGTTATGATTTTATTGTTAAGAACATATCTGGAACTAAAAATGTTTTAGCTGATTTTCTTAGCAGATATAATGTCAATTAACAGCAAAGACTTTGAAGAATACATAGCCAAGGCTATGCAAGAGATTATAGCCAAGAAGACTAACAAAGAATATCTAATTAACTATGATATTTTATGCAGCGGCAAGTTGAAGAAATATCTCAAGATTATATTACTAATGTTTATGATTAACCATGATGTTTTATGCAACAGCAAGCTAGGGAAACATCTCAAGATTAGCAGCAGCAAAAGATCAATATGAAAACCTATCCTTCATTCAACCAAATCAGAGAACTGAACAGGGACAGGTTGCAATATGTCATTGAACGGAATATCCTTTGTGAAAAACTAAAGTTAGCCTGGAAAGAATTACTCTATTACGACGAAATGAAGCCATCTGAATTACTAGATAATCAAGGCAACATAATCGTCAGACAAGTAATAGTGAATAAAATGACTAGCATTTATCGGACTATAGAATATATTAAATATCTAATAAATGGAAAAGAAACTAGTATACGAGTTGTCGATTGGCTACTCAAAGACTACTCATCACATTATTAGATGATTACTATAAAAAGAATCAAAATGTATTTTGATTATATCCTGATCCTTTTGAATAAGGAGGGAAATTTGATTATTTTTGCAGGTACTAGGTAAACCCTGTAAAAAGGCCTTATGGCCTAAAAAGATTATGGCTTAACGGCCCAATGATTATGGCTTCACAGCCCAAATGATTATCACACTGGTAACCCAGGAAAAGAGATCCACAGTGATCCAAAAGAATATGGCCCAACATAGTGTTTTATACTATGATAAAGCCCAAAAGATTATAATACTGGTGATCCAGGAAAAGAGGTCCATAGCGACCCAACAGATTATGGCCCAAACGTAGTGTTTTATACTACGCTAAAGCCCAAAAAAATATTATGGCCTTATGGTCCAAAGATTATGGTCTTATGACCCAAAAAATGATTAACTACTGTTAACACAGAAAAGAGGTCATAACAGACCCAAAAGAATATGGTTTAACATAGTTTAAACTATGTAAAAGCCCAAACAAAAGAGGCCTTAGTGCCCAACATGATTATGGCCTTACGGCCCAAAAGATAATTAAAATTGAATACCACGGAATATCCCCAACAGATATTTCCAAAATGATTATTGCGTCACAATTGATTAACGATCAACCGGACAGCTGGAAAGTGCCAAACAGGACAGCAGCCCGACAGAACATTGACATTTCCCACGAAAGTCATGCCAGATTATGACAGCTGAACATAAGCGCCGGATAAAGCCGAAAGCAGAATGGACAGCTGAAAGATTAACCAACGGACAAGAATAGCTTTGCCAAAAGGAGAAGACAAGGAACTATTGCCTTGACGACTTTTTGAAAAGCAGAAGAGAAGAAGACAAAACAACTTTGCGGAAAGTAGCGGACAAGGCACCGTGGACACTTTGTAGCCTTTATGACTTTTTGGAAAAGTAGTTTGTCTAGGACTATTTGAATACTTTGTTTAGAACTATTTGAGTATCACATTTACTTTACGACTTTTGAAAAAAATCTTGTTTACTTTTGAAAAAGTTCTGAATAGTGATTAGACGAGGTTATCTATATAAGGAGCCTCTTGTAAAAGGGAAAGAAAGGTCGAAAATTCTGAATACAAAAATTCTTAAGAAAACACTCTCAATGTTTAGCTAAAGCACCCTTTAGTCTATAATCCGATATCACAGAAGCACATCACAAGAATAATTGAATATCATCCAAAGAACAACTTAAGATTAATCTTATATTAACTAAGAGTATTATAAGAACACAGATTATCTACTTTGATAATTTATGATTAGAACCATACTGGTAGGAGCACAACACCGGCGAAAAGACGATCAGAGGATACCCGTAACTGGACTCCCAAGCTCCCAGGCGAAAGAAGTACCCGCGGCGGAAGGCATAGGGGAAACTACAGGCCATAGGAGGGTGAGACTACTTCGGTGATCTGATTATCTGCTCAGAGGTATGTGCTTTGACCATGTGTTTCTAATTATGATTTGGATAAGTATGTTATCTCGTTGTTATGATACTTGGACGTTGATATTAGATTATGATTATACTGTTCCGATGACTGATATAGATTATACTGTTGATGTTTGGATTGCTGATAGGAGATTATAGACTTGATTATTAAAAAATGAAATTGAGTTTGAGATTATCGCTTAGATCATTACCTGATTATTACTTGATTAACGATGAAAAGAGTTTAGATAAATTGATTAAACAGATTACCGTCTATGTTCTAGCCTCTAGGGGTATATAGATGATGAAAAGATCCGCAGACCAGCCCGGTCAGAAATTAAATCCCTATGTTTTAGGGTGGGATTTTATGACTATAATTGTGATTTACAATCCGTAAAACTCTGAGTCCTTCACCGTAAAACTTAACAATAAGTTGCTAGAGCCGAGGGTGTTTCACCGTGACAATTTAAGGCCTGTAAAATATTATACAATGGGGAGAACCACTGTAAAACCTATCGTATAAGCTAGTCGTTCAGGGGTGCTAATTCCTTTTATGTCTATAAGGGCTCCTTTAACTTCATTTTCTCATGAAAACAGACTGTATGAGCTATGTATGGAAAAAATAACAAATAGGTATGCTCGAGCAAGTAGGAAATAGGGTGCCGGTCACGCCCCTCCCTTTAGGGTGTGACACAAGATATACAAAACACTTAGTGAAGCAGTCACATCTTTCAGAGGAACTGCTCGAAGGAACTAATTCCTTCTATCACACAACTTGAGACTCGATGCTATTCCACGTCGACATTGGAGAAAAAGGAATATTGACTAATTCCTAATTGATGAAGAGTTGGACTTAGTGTCACTCCCTAACCCAGAGAGGCACTGACCGACACCCAGATATTAATTATTGGGCACTACATGCATGACTTAACCAACTTTCTTAACAACCAAATGGGTCGTCAATGCCGCATGATAGACTGAAAGAATTCAAAAGTGATAAACAACTTACGATACCACCCTAATAAGCATATAACCATAAGAAGGGCTAACAATGCCACCATGGAAGTATGTACATGGAAACCTATGCCTACAAGGCCATATATGACATCTATACACAGGACACATGTTACGCCTTATAGTTTCACGTCTAGTCGTACCATCGACTGTATACCAACTTCTAGGGAGGATATGTGATCTTATGATGAAGGTAATAAAAGTACAAAGCTTTTCTATAGAAGGATAAGATGTATAAAGTTAAATCGAATCAAATGAAATAAACTCGTCACAATTTCGAAAATCCCTATGTTTTAGGGTGGGATTTTATGACTATAATTGTGATTTACAATCCGCAAAACTCTGAGTCCTTCACCGTAAAACTTAACAATAAGTTGGTAGAGGCAGAGGTGTTTCACTGTGACAATTTAAGGCCTGTAAAATATTATACAATGGGGAGAACCACTGTAAAACCTATCGTATAAGCTAGTCGTTCAGGGGTGCTAATTCCTTTTATGTCAATGAGGGCTCCCTCAACTTCATTTTCAAAATGAAAACATACTGTATGAGCTATGTATGGAAAAAATTTGAAATAGCTATGCTCGAGCAAGTAGTAAATAGGGTGCCGGTCACGCCCCTCCCGTTTAGGGTGTGAAACAAGATATACAAAACCCTTAGCGAAGCAGTCACATCTTTCAGAGGAACTGCTCGAAGGAACTAATTCCTACTATCACACAACTTGAGACTCGAAGCTATTCCACGTCGACATTGGAGAAAAAGGAATATTGACTAATTCCTAATTGATGAAGAGTTGCACTTAGTGTCACTCCCTAACCCAGAGAGGCACTGACCGACACCCAGATATTAATTATCGGGCACTACATACATGACTTATCCAACTTTCTTAACAAGCAAATGGGCCGTCAATGCCGCATGATAGACTGAAAGAATTCAAAAGTGATAAACAACTTGCGATACCACCCTAATAAGCATATAAGCATAAGAAGGGCTAACAATGCCACCATGGAAGTATGTACATGAAAACATATGCCTACTAGGCCATATATGACATCTATACACATGACACATGTTACGCCTCATAGTTTCACGTCTAGTCGTACCATCGACTGGATACCAACTTCTAGGGAGGATATGTGATCTTATGAAGAAGGTAATAAAAGTCCAAAGCTTTTCTATAGAAGGATAAGATGTATAAAGTTAAATCGAATCAAATGAAATAAACTCGTCACAATTTCGAAAATCCCTATGTTTTAGGGTGGGATTTTATGACTATAATTGTGATTTACAATCCGCAAAACTCTGAGTCCTTCACCGTAAAACTTAACAATAAGTTGCTAGAGCTAGAGGTGTTTCACTGTGACAATTTAAGGCCTGTAAAATATTTTATAGTGGGAGAGAACCACTGTAAAAGCTATCTAATAAGCTAGTCGTTGAGGCGATGCGAATTCCTTATAAGTCAATGAGGGATCCCTTGACTTCCTTTTATCATGAAAATAGAATGTATGAGCTATGTATGGAAAAAATAACAAATAGGTATGCTCGAGCAAGTAGGAAAAAGGGTGCCGGTCACGCCCCTCCCGTTTAGGGTGTGACACAAGATATACAAAACACTTAGTGAAGCAGTCACATCTTTCAGAGGAACTGCTCGAAGGAACTAATTCCTACTATCACACAACTTGAGACTCGAAGCTATTCCACGTCGACATTGTAGAAAAAGGAATATTGACTAATTCCTAATTGATGAAGAGTTGGACTTAGTGTCACTCCCTAACCCAGAGAGGCACTGACCGACACCCAGATATTAATTATCGGGCACTACATACATGACTTAACCAACTTTCTTAACAAGAAAATGGGCCGTCAATGCCGCATGATAGACTGAAAGAATTCAAAAGTGATAAACAACTTACGATACCACCCTAATAAGCATATAAGCATAAGAAGGGCTAACAATGCCACCATGGAAGTATGTACATGGAAACCTATGCCTACAAGGCCATATATAACATCTATACGCAGGACACATGTTACGCCTCATAGTTTCACGTCTAGTCGTACCATCGACTGGATACCAACTTCTAGGGAGGATATGGTTCTTATGAAGAAGGTAATAAAAGTCCAAAGCTTTTCTATAGAAGGATAAGATGTATAAAGTTAAATCGAATCAAATGAAATAAACTCGTCACAATTTCGAAAATCCCTATGTTTTAGGGTGGGATTTTATGACTATAATTGTGATTTACAATCCGTAAAACTCTGAGTCCTTCACCGTAAAACTTAACAATAAGTTGCTAGAGCCAGAGGTGTTTCACTGTGACAATTTAAGGCCTGTAAAATATTATACAATGGGGAGAACCACTGTAAAACCTATCGTATAAGCTAGTCGTTCAGGGGTGCTAATTCCTTTTATGTCTATAAGGGCTCCTTTAACTTCATTTTCTCATGAAAACAGACTGTATGAGCTATGTATGGAAAAAATAACAAATAGGTATGCTCGAGCAAGTAGGAAATAGGGTGCCGGTCACGCCCCTCCCGTTTAGGGTGTGACACAAGATATACAAAACACTTAGTGAAGCAGTCACATCTTTCAGAGGAACTGCTCGAAGGAACTAATTCCTTCTATCACACAACTTGAGACTCGATGCTATTCCACGTCGACATTGGAGAAAAAGGAATATTGACTAATTCCTAATTGATGAAGAGTTGGACTTAGTGTCACTCCCTAACCCAGAGAGGCACTGACCGACACCCAGATATTAATTATTGGGCACTACATGCATGACTTAACCAACTTTCTTAACAACCAAATGGGTCGTCAATGCCGCATGATAGACTGAAAGAATTCAAAAGTGATAAACAACTTACGATACCACCCTAATAAGCATATAAGCATAAGAAGGTCTAACAATGCCACCATGGAAGTATGTACATGGAAACCTATGCCTACAAGGCCATATATGACATCTATACACAGGACACATGTTACGCCTTATAGTTTCACGTCTAGTCGTACCATCGACTGTATACCAACTTCTAGGGAGGATATGTGATCTTATGAAGAAGGTAATAAAAGTACAAAGCTTTTCTATAGAAGGATAAGATGTATAAAGTTAAATCGAATCAAATGAAATAAACTCGTCACAATTTCGAAAATCCCTATGTTTTAGGGTGGGATTTTATGACTATAATTGTGATTTACAATCCGCAAAACTCGAGTCCTTCACCGTAAAACTTAACAATAAGTTGGTAGAGGCGAGAGGTGTTTCACCGTGACAATTTAAGGCCTGTAAAATATTATACAATGGGGAGAACCACTTTGTAAATCCTATCGTATAAGCTAGTCGTTCGGGGTGCTAATTCCTTTTATGTCAATGAGGGCTCCCTCAACTTCATTTTCTCATGAAAACATACTTGTATGAGCTATGTATGGAAAAAATTTGAAATAGGTATGCTCGAGCAAGTAGTAAATAGGGTGCCGGTCACGCCCCTCCCGTTTAGGGTGTGAAACAAGATATACAAAACCCTTAGCGAAGCAGTCACATCTTTCAGAGGAACTGCTCGAAGGAACTAATTCCTACTATCACACAACTTGAGACTCGAAGCTATTCCACGTCGACATTGGAGAAAAAGGAATATTGACTAATTCCTAATTGATGAAGAGTTGCACTTAGTGTCACTCCCTAACCCAGAGAGGCACTGACCGACACCCAGATATTAATTATCGGGCACTACATACATGACTTAACCAACTTTCTTAACAAGCAAATGGGCCGTCAATGCCGCATGATTGACTGAAAGAATTCAAAAGTGATAAACAACTTGCGATACCACCCTAATAAGCATATAAGCATAAGAAGGGCTAACAATGCCACCATGGAAGTATGTACATGAAAACATATGCCTACTAGGCCATATATGACATCTATACACATGACACATGTTACGCCTCATAGTTTCACGTCTAGTCGTACCATCGACTGGATACCAACTTCTAGGGAGGATATGTGATCTTATGAAGAAGGTAATAAAAGTCCAAAGCTTTTCTATAGAAGGATAAGATGTATAAAGTTAAATCGAATCAAATGAAATAAACTCGTCACAATTTCGAAAATCCCTATGTTTTAGGGTGGGATTTTATGATTATAATTGTGATTTACAATCCGCAAAACTCTGAGTCCTTCACCGTAAAACTTAACAATAAGTTGCTAGAGCCAGAGGTGTTTCACTGTGACAATTTAAGGCCTGTAAAATATTTTACAGTGGGAGAGAACCACTGTAAAAGCTATCTAATAAGCTAGTCGTTGAGGCGATGCGAATTCCTTATAAGTCAATGAGGGATCCCTTGACCTCCTTTTATCATGAAAATAGAATGTATGAGCTATGTATGGAAAAAATAACAAATAGGTATGCTCCAAAGAAGTAGGAAATAGGGTGCCGGTCACGCCCCTCCCGTTTAGGGTGTGACACAAGATATACAAAACACTTAGTGAAGCAGTCACATCTTTCAGAGGAACTGCTCGAAGGAACTAATTCCTACTATCACACAACTTGAGACTCGAAGCTATTCCACGTCGACATTGTAGAAAAAGGAATATTGACTAATTCCTAATTGATGAAGAGTTGGACTTAGTGTCACTCCCTAACCCAGAGAGGCACTGACCGACACCCAGATATTAATTATCGGGCACTACATACATGACTTAACCAACTTTCTTAACAAGAAAATGGGCCGTCAATGTCGCATGATAGACTGAAAGAATTCAAAAGTGATAAACAACTTACGATACCACCCTAATAAGCATATAAGCATAAGAAGGGCTAACAATGCCACCATGGAAGTATGTACATGGAAACCTATGCCTACAAGGCCATATATGACATCTATACACAGGACACATGTTACGCCTTATAGTTTCACGTCTAGTCGTACCATCGACTGTATACCAACTTCAAGGGAGGATATGTGATCTTATGAAGAAGGTAATAAAAGTACAAAGCTTTTCTATAGAAGGATAAGATGTATAAAGTTAAATCGAATCGAATGAAATAAACTCGTCACAATTTCGAAAATCCCTATGTTTTAGGGTGGGATTTTATGACTATAATTGTGATTTACAATCCGCAAAACTCTGAGTCCTTCACCGTAAAACTTAACAATAAGTTGGTAAGTGAGGCAGAGGTGTTTCACCGTGACAATTTAAGGCCTGTAAAATATTATACAATGGGGAGAACCACTGTAAAACCTATCGTATAAGCTAGTCGTTCAGGGGTGCTAATTCCTTTTATGTCAATGAGGGCTCCCTCAACTTCATTTTCTCATGAAAACATACTGTATGAGCTATGTATGGAAAAAATTTGAAATAGGTATGCTCGAGCAAGTAGTAAATAGGGTGCCGGTCACGCCCCTCCCGTTTAGGGTGTGAAACAAGATATACAAAACCCTTAGCGAAGCGATCACATCTTTCGGAGGAACTGCTCGAAGGAACTAATTCCTACTATCACACAACTTGAGACTCGAAGCTATTCCACGTCGACATTGGAGAAAAAGGAATATTGACTAATTCCTAATTGATGAAGAGTTGCACTTAGTGTCACTCCCTAACCCAGAGAGGCACTGACCGACACCCAGATATTAATTATCGGGCACTACATACATGACTTAACCAACTTTCTTAACAAGCAAATGGGCCGTCAATGCCGCATGATTGACTGAAAGAATTCAAAAGTGATAAACAACTTGCGATACCACCCTAATAAGCATATAAGCATAAGAAGGGCTAACAATGCCACCATGGAAGTATGTACATGGAAACCTATGCCTACAAGGCCATATATGACATCTATACACAGGACACATGTTACGCCTTATAGTTTCACGTCTAGTCGTACCATCGACTGTATACCAACTTCTAGGGAGGATATGTGATCTTATGAAGAAGGTAATAAAAGTACAAAGCTTTTCTATAGAAGGATAAGATGTATAAAGTTAAATCGAATCAAATGAAATAAACTCGTCACAATTTCGAAAATCCCTATGTTTTAGGGTGGGATTTTATGACTATAATTGTGATTTACAATCCGCAAAACTCGAGTCCTTCACCGTAAAACTTAACAATAAGTTGGTAGAGGCAGAGGGTGTTTCACCGTGCCAATTTAAGGCCTGTAAAATATTATACAATGGGGAGAACCACTGTAAAACCTATCGTATAAGCTAGTCGTTCAGGGGTGCTAATTCCTTTTATGTCAATGAGGGCTCCCTCAACTTCATTTTCTCATGAAAACATACTGTATGAGCTATGTATGGAAAAAATTTGAAATAGGTATGCTTGAGCAAGTAGTAAATAGGGTGCCGGTCACGCCCCTCCCGTTTAGGGTGTGAAACAAGATATACAAAACCCTTAGCGAAGCAGTCACATCTTTCAGAGGAACTGCTCGAAGGAACTAATTCCTACTATCACACAACTTGAGACTCGAAGCTATTCCACGTCGACATTGTAGAAAAAGGAATATTGACTAATTCCTAATTGATGAAGAGTTGGACTTAGTGTCACTCCCTAACCCAGAGAGGCACTGACCGACACCCAGATATTAATTATCGGGCACTACATACATGACTTAACCAACTTTCTTAACAAGAAAATGGGCCGTCAATGCCGCATGATAGACTGAAAGAATTCAAAAGTGATAAACAACTTACGATACCACCCTAATAAGCATATAAGCATAAGAAGGGCTAACAATGCCACCATGGAAGTATGTACATGAAAACATATGCCTACAAGGCCATATATAACATCTATACACAGGGACACATGTTACGCCTCATAGTTTCACGTCTAGTCGTACCATCGACCGGATACCAACTTCTAGGGAGGATATGGTTCTTATGAAGAAGGTAATAAAAGTCCAAAGCTTTTCTATAGAAGGATAAGATGTATAAAGTTAAATCGAATCAAATGAAATAAACTCGTCACAATTTCGAAAATCCCTATGTTTTAGGGTGGGATTTAATGACTATAATTGTGATTTACAATCCGTAAAACTCTGAGTCCTTCACCGTAAAACTTAACAATAAGTTGCTAGAGCCAGAGGTGTTTCACTGTGACAATTTAAGGCCTGTAAAATATTATACAATGGGGAGAACCACTGTAAAACCTATCGTATAAGCTAGTCGTTCAAGGGTGCTAATTCCTTTTATGTCAATAAGGGCTCCTTTAACTTCATTTTCTCATGAAAACAGACTGTATGAGCTATGTATGGAAAAAATAACAAATAGGTATGCTCGAGCAAGTAGGAAATAGGGTGCCGGTCACGCCCCTCCCGTTTAGGGTGTGACACAAGATATACAAAACACTTAGTGAAGCAGTCACATCTTTCAGAGGAACAGCTCGAAGGAACTAATTCCTACTATCACACAACTTGAGACTGGAAGATAGTCCATGTCGACATTCGAGTAAAAGGAATATTGACTAATTCCTAATTGATGATGAGTTGGACTTAGTGTCACACCCCAACCCGGAGAGACAATGACCGACACCCAGATATTTATCATCGAGCACTACATACATGACTTAACCATATTTCTTATCAAGCAAATGGACCGTCAATGCCGCATGATAGACTGAAAGAATTCAAAAGTGATAAACAACTTACGATACCACCCTAATAAGAATATAAGCATAGGAAGGGCTAACAAGGCCATCATGGAAGTATGTACATGAAAACATATGCCTACCTGGCCATATATGGCATTTATACACAGGACACGTGTTATGCCTCATTGGTTCACATCTAGTCGTACCATCGCTTGGATACCAACTTCTCAGGTGGATATATGATCTTATGAAGAATGTAATAAAGGTCAAAATCTTGTCTGCAGAATGATAAGGTGTACAAAGGTAAATCGAATGAAATGAAATAAATTCTTCACAATTTGGAAAATTCCTATGTTTTATGGAAGGATTTACGACTATAATTGTGTTTTACAATCCGCAAAACACTGAGACCTCCACCGTAAAACTTAACAAAAAGTTGGTGGAGGTAAAGGTGTTACACTGAGACCTTTTACGGCTGGTAAAATATTTTACAGTAGGGAGAACCACTGTAAAACCTATCTAATAAGCTAGTCGTTGAGGCGATGCTAATTTCTTATAAGTCAATGAGGGCTCCCTTGACTTCCTTTTATTGTGAAAACATAATGTATGAGCTATGTATGGACAAAATTACAAATAGGTATGCCCGAGGAAGTAGGAAATAGGGTGTCGGTCACGCCCCTCCAATATAGGATCTGACACCAGTTAAACAAAACACTTAGTAAAGCAGTCACATCATTAAGAGGAAATGCTCGAATGAACTAATTCTTACTATCACACAACTTGAGACTGGAAGTTATTCCATGTCGACAATGGAGAAAAAAGAATATTGACTAATTCCTAATTGATGAAGAGTTGGACTTAGTGTCACACCCCAACCCGGAGATGCACTTATTGACACCAAGATATTTATTATCGAGCACTACATACATGACTTAACCAACTTTCTTAATAAGAAAATGGGCCATGAATGCCGCATGATAGATTGAAGAATTCAAAAGTGATAAACAACTTACGATACCACCCTAATAACCATATAAGCATAGGAAGGGATATAAAGGCCACCATGGAAGTATGTACATTAAAACATATGTCTACAAGGCCATATATGACATCTATACACAGGTCACATGTTACGCCTCATAGTTTCACGTCTAGTCATACCATCGACTGGATACCAACTTCATGGGAGGATATCTGATCTTATGAAGAAGGCAATAAAGGTCCAAATCTTTTCCATAGAAGGATAAGATGTATAAAGTTAAATCGAATTAAATGAAATAAGCTGGTCGCAATTTGGAAAATCCCTATGTTTTAAGGTGGGATTTATAACTATAATTGTGTTTTACAATCCGCAAATCTTTGAGACCACCACCGTAAAACTTAACAAAACGTTGGTAGAGGCAGAGGTGTTTCACTCTGACATTTTACGACCAGTAAAATATTTTACAATGGGGAAACCACTGTAAAACTATCGTATAAGCTAGTCGTCGAGGCGATGCTAATTCCTTTGAAGTCAATGAGGGCTCCCTTGACTTCATTTTCTCATGAAACTACACTGTATGAGCTATGTATGGACAAAATTACATATAGGTATGCTTGAGAAAGTAGGAAATAGGGTGCCGGTCACGCCTCTCCAGTTTAGAGTGTGACACCAGATATACAAAACACTTAGTAAATCAATCACATCATTCAGAGGAACTGCTCGAATGAACTAATTCTTACTATCACACAACTTGAGACTGGAAGCTATTACATGTCGACATTGGAGAAAAAGGAATATAGACTAATTTCTAATTGATGAAGAGTTGGACTTAGTGTCACACCCCAACCCGGAGAGGCACTGACCGACACCCAGATATTAATCATCAAGCACTACATACATGACTTAACCATATTTCTTAACAAGCAAATGGATCGTCAACGCCGCATGATAGACTGAAAGAATTCAAAAGTGATAAACAACTTACGATACATCCGTAATACGCTTATAAGTATAGGAAGTGCTAACAAAGCCACCATGGAAGTATGTATATGAAAACATATGCCTACAAGGACATATATGACATCTATACACATAACACATATTATGCCACACAATTTCACGTCTGCTCGTACGCTCGATTGGATACCAACTTCTCAGGAGGAGTTGTGATCTTATAAAGAAAGTAATAAAGGTCCAAAGCTTGTCTATAGAAGAATAAATTGTACAAAGGTAAATCGAATAAAATGAAACATATTTTTCACAATTTGGAAAATCCCTATGTTTTATGGTGGGATTTACGACTATAATTGTGTTTTACAATTCGCAAATCTCTGAGACCACCACCGTAAAACTTAACAAAACGTTGGTAGAGGCAGAGGTGTTTCACTCTGACCTTGTACGACCAGTAAAATATTTTACAATGGGGAGAACCACTGTAAAACTATCGTATAAGCTAGTCGTCGAGGCGATGCTAATTCCTTTGAAGTCAATGAGGGCTCCCTTGACTTCATTTTCTCATGAAACTACACTGTATGAGCTACGTATGGACAAAATTACATATAGGTATGCTTGAGAGAGTAGGAAATAGGGTGCCGGTCACGCCTCTCCAGTTTAGAGTGTGACACCAGATATACAAAACACTTAGTAAATCAATCACATCATTCAGAGGAAATGATCGAATGAACTAATTTTTACTATCACACAACTTGAGACTGAAAGCTATTACATGTCGACAATGGAGAAAAAGGAATATAGACTAATTCCTAATTGATGAAGAGTTGGACTTAGTGTCACACCCCAACCCGGAGAGGCACTGACCGACACCCTGACATTAATCATCAAGCACTACATACATGACTTAACCATATTTCTTAACAAGCAAATGGATCGTCAACGCTGCATGATAGACTGAAAGAATTCAAAAGTGATAAACAACTTACGATACCACCCTAATACGCTTATAAGTATAGGAAGTGCTAACAAGGCCACCATGGAAGTATGTATATGAAAACATATGCCTACAAGGACATATAAGACATCTATACACATAACACATATTATGCCTCACAATTTGACGTCTGCTCGTACGATCGATTGGATACCAATTTCTCAGGAGGATTTGTGATCTTATGAAGAAAGTAATAAATGTCCAAAGCTTGTCTATAGAAGAATAAATTGTACAAAGGTAAATCGAATAAAATGAAACATATTTTTCACAATTTGGAAAATCCTTATGTTTTATGGTGGGATTTACGAATATAATTGTGTTTTACAATCCGCAAATCTCTGAGACCACCACCGTAAAACTTAATAAAAAGTTGGTAGAGGCAGAGGTGTTTCACTGTGACCTTTTACGGCCAGTAAAATATATTACAATGGGGAGAACCACTATAAAACCTATCGTATAAGCTAGTCGTTGAGGCGATGCTAATTCCTTTGAAGTCAATGAGGGCTCCCTTGACTTTATTTTCTCATGAAACTACCCTGTATGAGCTATGTATGGACAAAATTACATATAGGTATGCTTGAGAAAGTAGGAAATAGGGTGCCGGTCACGCCTCTCCAGTTTAGAGTGTGACATAAGATATACAAAACACTTAGTAAATCAATCACATCATTCAGAGGAACTGCTCGAATGAACTAATTCTTACTATCACACAACTTGAGACTGGAAGCTATTACATGTCGACATTGGAGAAAAAGGAATATAGACTAATTCCTAATTGATGAAGAGTTGGACTTAGTGTCACACCCCAACCCGGAGAGGCACTGACCGACACCCAGATATTAATCATCAAGCACTACATACATGACTTAACCATATTTCTTAACAAGGAAATGGATCGTCAACTCCGCATGATAGACTGAAAGAATTCAAAAGTGATAAACAACTTACGATACATCCGTAATACGCTTATAAGTATAGGAAGTGCTAACAAAGCCACCATGGAAGTATGTATATGAAAACATATGCCTACAAGGACATATATGACATCTATACACATAACACATATTATGCCACACAATTTCACGTCTGCTCGTACGCTCGATTGGATACCAACTTCTCGGGAGGAGTTGTGATCTTATAAAGAAAGTAATAAAGGTCCAAAGCTTGTCTATAGAAGAATAAATTGTACAAAGGTAAATCGAATAAAATGAAACATATTTTTCACAATTTGGAAAATCCCTATGTTTTATGGTGGGATTTACGACTATAATTGTGTTTTACAATTCGCAAATCTCTGAGACCACCACCGTAAAACTTAACAAAACGTTGGTAGAGGTAGAGGTGTTTCACTCTGACCTTGTACGACCAGTAAAATATTTTACAATGGGGAGAACCACTGTAAAACTATCGTATAAGCTAGTCGTCGAGGCGATGCTAATTCCTTTGAAGTCACTGAGGGCTCCCTTGACTTCATTTTCTCATGAAACTACACTGTATGAGCTATGTATGGACAAAATTACATATAGGTATGCTTGAGAAAGTAGGAAATAGGGTGCCGGTCACGCCTCTCCAGTTTAGAGTGTGACACCAGATATACAAAACACTGAAAGAATTCAAAAGTGATAAACAACTTACGATACCACCCTAATAAGCATATAAGCATAGGAAGGGCTAACAAGGCCATCATGGAAGTATGTACATTAAAACATATCCCTACCAGGCCATATATGACATCTATACACAGGACACATGTTATGCCTCATAGTTTCACGTCTAGTCGTACCATCAATTGGATTCCAACTTCTCAAGAGGATATGTTATCTTATGAAGAAGGTAATAAAGGTCCAAAGCTTGTCTATAGAAGGATAAGTTGTACCAAGGTAAATCGAATCAAATGAAATAAAGACGTCCCAATTTGGAAAATCCCTATGTTTTATGGTGGGATTTATGACTATAATTGTGTTTTACAATCCGCAAATCTCTGAGACCACCACCGTAAAACATAACAAAAAGTCGGTAGAGGCAGAGGTGTTTCACTGTGATCATTTACGGCCAGTAAAATATTTTACAGTGGGGAGAACCATTGTAAAACATATCGTATAAGCTAGTGATTGAGGCGACGCTAATTCCTTTTAAGTCAATGAGGGACCCTTTGACTTCATTTTCTCATGAAAATAGACTGTATGAGTTATGTATGGACAAAATTACAAATAGGTATGCTTGAGCAAGTAGGAAATAGGTGTCGGTCACGCCTCTCCAGTTTAGGGTGTGACACCAGATATACAAAACACTTAGTAAAGCAGTCACATCATTTAGAGGAACTGCTCGAATAAACTAATTCTTACTATCACACAACTTGAGACTGGAAGCTATTCCATGTCGACATTGGTGAAAAAGGAATATTGACTAATTCCTAATTGATGATGAGTTGGACTTAGTGTCACACCCCAACCCAGAGAGGCAATGACCGACACCCAGATATTAATCATCGAGCACTACATACATGACTTAACCAACTTTCTTAACAAGCAAATGGGCCGTCAATGCCGCATGATAGACTGAAGAATACAAAAGTGATAAACAACTTACGATACCACCCTAATAAGCATATAAGCATATGAAGGGCTAACAAGGCCACCATGGAAGTATGTACATGAAAACATATGCCTATAAGGCCATATATGACATCTATACACAAGACACATGTTATGCCTCATAGTTTCACGTCTAGTCGTACCATCGACTGGATACCAACTTCATGGGAGGATATCTGATCTTATGAAGAAGGCAATAAAGGTCAAAAGCTTTTCTATAGAACGATAAGATGTATACAGTTAAATCGAATCAAATGAAATAAGCTCATCGCAATTTGGAAAATCCCTATGTTTTATTGTGGGATTTATGACTATAATTGTGTTTTACAATCCGCAAAATTCTGAGACCTCCACCGTAAAACTTAACCAAAAGTTGGTGGAGGTAAAGGTGTTTCACTGTGACCTTTTACGGCCCGTAAAATATTTTATAGTGGGGAGAACCACTGTTAAACCTATCTAATTAGCTAGTCGTTGAGGCGATGCTAATTCCTTATAAGTCAATGAGGGCTCCATTGACTTCCTATTATCGTGAAAACAGAATGTATGAGCTATGTATGGACAAAATTACAAATAGGTATGCTCGAGCAAGTAGCAAATAGGGTGTCGGTCATGCCCCTCCAGTTTAGGGTGTGACACCAGATATACAACATACTTAGTTAAGCAGTCCAATCATTAAGAGGAACTGCTCGAATGAACTAATTCTTACTATCACACAACTTGAGACTGGAAGCTATTCCATGTCGACATTGGAGAAAAAGCAATATTGACTAATTCCTAATGGATGAAGAGTTGGACTTAGTGTGACACCCCAACCCGGAGAGGTACTGACTGACACCCTGATATAAATTATCGAGAACCACATACATGACTTAACCAACATTCTTAACAAGAAAATGGGCAGTCAATGCTGCATGATAGACTGAAGAATTCAAAAGTGATAAACAACTTACGATACCACCCTAATAAGCATATAAGCATAGGAAGGGTTAACAAGGCCACCATGGAAGTATTTACATGAAAACATATGCCTATAAGGCCATATATGACATATATACACAGGACACATGTTATGCCTCATAGTTTCACGTCTAGTCGTACCATCGACTGGATACCAACATCATGGGAGGATATCTGATCTTATGAAGAAGGCAATGAAGTTCAAAAGCTTTTCTATAGAAGGATAAGATGTATAAAGTTAAATCGAATCAAATGAAATAAGCTCGTCGCAATTTGGAAAATCCCTATGTTTTAGGGTGGGATTTATAAGTATAATTGTGTTTTAGAATCCACAAATATCTGAGACCACCACCGTAAAACTAAACAAAAAGTTGGTGGAGGTAGAGTTGTTTCACTGTGACCTTTTACGGCTCAAAAAATATTTTATAGTGGGGAGAACCACTGTAAAACCTATCGTATAAGCTAGTCGTTGAGGCGATGCTAATTCATTTTAAGTCAATGAGGGCTCCCTTGACTTCATTTTCTTATGAAAATAGACTGTATGAGCTATGTATGGACAAAATTACAAATAGGTATGCTCGAGCAAGTAGCAAATAGTGTGTCGGTCATGCCCCTCCAGTTTAGGGTGTGACACCAGATATACAAAACACTTAGTAAAGCAGTCCAATCATTTAGAGGAACTGCTCCAATGAACTTATTCTTACTATAACATAACTTGAGACTGGAAGCTATTCCATGTCGACATTGGAGAAAAAGGAATATTCACTAATTCCTAATTGATGATGAGTTGGACTTAGTGTCACACCCCAACTTGGAGAGGCACTGACCGACACCCAGATATTAATCATCGAGCACTACATACATGATTTACCCGTATTTCTTAACAAGAAAATGGGCCGTAAATTTCGCATGATAGACTGAAAGAATTCAAAAGTGATAAACAACTTACGATACTACCCTAATAAGCATATATGCATAGGAAGGGCTAACAAGGCCATCATGGAAGTATGTACATTAAAACTTATCCCTACCAGGCCATATATGACATCTAAACACAGGACACATGTTATGCCTCATAGTTTCACGTCTAGTCGTACCATCGACTGGATACCAACTTCATGGGAGGATATCTGATCTTATGAAGAAGGCAATAAAGGTCAAAAGCTTTTCTATAGAACGATAAGATGTATACAGTTAAATCTAATCAAATGAAATAAGCTCATCGCAATTTGGAAAATCCCTATGTTTTATGGTGGGATTTATGACTATAATTGTGTTTTACAATCCGCAAAATTCTGAGACCTCCACCGTAAAACTTAACCAAAAGTTGGTGGAGGTAAAGGTGTTTCACTGTGACCTTTTACGGCCCGTAAAATATTTTACAGTGGGGAGAACCACTGTAAAACCTATCTAATTAGCTAGTCGTTGAGGCGATGCTAATTCCTTATAAGTCAATGAGGGCTCCATTGACTTCCTATTATCGTGAAAACAGAATGTATGAGCTATGTATGGACAAAATTACAAATAGGTATGCTCGAGCAAGTAGCAAATAGGGAGTCGGTCATGCCCCTCCAGTTTAGGGTGTGACACCAGATATACAAAACACTTAGTTAAGCAGTCCAATCATTAAAAGGAACTGCTCGAATGAACTAATTCTTACTATCACACAACTTGAGACTGGAAGCTATTCCATGTCGACATTGGAGAAAAAGCAATATTGACTAATTCCTAATGGATGAAGAGTTGGACTTAGTGTGAAACCCCAACCCGGAGAGGTACTGACTGACACCCTGATATAAATTATTGAGAACCACATACATGACTTAACCAACATTCTTAACAAGAAAATGGGCCGTCAATGCTGCATGATAGACTGAAGAATTCAAAAGTGATAAACAACTTACGATACCACACTAATATGCATATAAGCATCGGAAGGGCTAACAAGGCCATCATGGAAGTATGTACATGAAAACATATGCCTATAAGGCCATATATGACATATATACACAGGACACATGTTATGCCTCATAGTTTCACGTCTAGTCGTACCATCAATTGGATTCCAACTTCTCAAGAGGATATGTTATCTTATGAAGAAGGTAATAAAGGTCCAAAGCTTGTCTATAGAAGGATAAGTTGTACCAAGGTAAATCGAATCAAATGAAATAAATTCATCCCAATTTGGAAAATCCCTATGTTTTATGGGGGATTTATGACTATAATTGTGTTTTACAATCCGCAAATCTCTGAGACCACCACCGTAAAACTTAACAAAAAGTTGGTAGAGGCAGAGGTGTTTCACTGTGAACTTTTACGGCCCGTAAAATATTTTACAGTGGTGAGAACCACTGTAAAACCTATCTAATAAGCTAATCGTTGAGGAGATGCTAATTCCTTATTAGTCAATGAGGGCTCCCTTGACTTCCTATTATCGTGAAAACAGAATGTATGAGCTATGTATGGACAAAATTACAAAAAGGTATGCTTGAGCAAGTAGCAAATAGGGTGTCGGTCATGCCCCTCCAGTTTAGGGTGTGACACCAGATATACAAAACACTTAGTTAAGCAGTCCAATCATTAAGAGGAACTGCTCGATTGAGCTAATTCTTACTATCACACAACTTGAGACTGGAAGCTATTCCATGTCGACATTGGAGAAAAAGCAATGTTGACTAATTCCTAATGGATGAAGAGTTGGACTTAGTGTGACACCCCAACCCGGAGAGGCACTGACCGACACCCAGATATTAATCATCGAGCACTACATACATGACTTAACCAACTTTCTTAACAAGCAAATGGGCCGTCAATGCCGCATGATAGACTGAAGAATACAAAAGTGATAAACAACTTACGATACCACGCTAATAAGCATATAAGCATAGGAAGGGCTAACAAGGCCATCATGGAAGTATGTACATGAAAACATATGCCTATAAGGCCATATATGACATATATACACAGGAAACATGTTATCCCTCATAGTTTCACGGATAGTCGTACCATCGACTGGATACCAACTTCATGGATGGATATCTGATCTTATGAAGAAGGCAATAAAGTTCAAAAGCTTTTCTATAGAAGGATAAGATGTATAAAGTTAAATCGAATCAAATGAAATAAGCTCATCGCAATTTGGAAAATCCCTATGTTTTAGGGTGGGATTTATAACTATAATTGTGTTTTACAATCCACAAATCTCTGAGACCACCACCGTAAAATTTAACAAAAAGTTGGTTGAGGCAGAGGTGTTTCATAGTGACCTTTTACGGCCAGTAAAATATTTTACAATGGGAGAACCACTGTAAAACCTATCGTATAAGCTAGTCGTTGAGGCGATGCTAAGTTCTTTTAAGTCAATGAGGGCTCCTTTGACTTCATTTTCTCATGAAAATAGACTGTATGAGTTATGTATGGACAAAATTACTAATAGGTATGCTTGAGCAAGTAGGAAATATGGTGCCGGTCACGCCTCTCCAGTTTAGAGTGTGACACAAGATATACAAAACACTTAGTAAAGCAATCACCTCATTCAGAGGAACTGCTCGAATGAACTAATTCTTACTATCACACAACTTGAGACTGGAAGCTATTCCATGTCGACATTGGAGAAAAAGGAATATTGACTAATTCCTAATTGATGATGAGTTGGACTTAGTGTCACACCCCAACCCAGAGAGGCACTGACCGACACCCAGATATTAATCATCGAGCACTACATACATGACTTACCCGTATTTCTTAACAAGAAAATGGGCCGTAAATTTCGCATGATAGACTGATAGAATTCAAAAGTGATAAACAACTTACGATACCACCCTAATAAGCATATAAGCATAGGAAGGGCTAACAAGGACATCATGGAAGTATGTACATTAAAACATATGCCTACCAGGCTATATATGACATCTATACACAGGACACATGTTATGCCTCATAGTTTCACGTCTAGTCGTACCATCAATTGGATTACAACTTCTCAAGAGGATATGTTATCTTATGAAGAAGGTAATAAAGGTCCAAAGCTTGTCTATAGAAGGATAAGTTGTACCAAGGTAAATCGAATCAAATGAAATAAAGTCGTCCCAATTTGGAAAATCCCTATGTTTTATGGTGGGATTTATGACTATAATTGTGTTTTACAATCCGCAAATCTCTGAGACCACCACCGTAAAACTGAACAAAAAGTTGGTAGAGGCAGAGGTGTTTCACTGTGAACTTTTACTGCCCGTAAAACATTTTATAGTGGGGAGAACCACTGTAAAACCTATCTAATAAGCCTATCGTAGCGGAGATGCTAATTCCTTATAAGTCAATGAAGGCTCCCTTGACTTCCTATTATCGTGAAAACAGAATGTATGAGCTATGTATGGACAAAATTACAAATAGGTATGCTCGAGCAAGTAGCAAATAGGGTGTTGGTCATGCCCCTCCAGTTTAGGGTGTGACACCAGATATACAAAAAACTTAGTAAAGCAGTCCAATCATTAAGAGGAACTGCTCGAATGAACTGATTCTTACTATCACACAACTTGAGACTGGAAGTTATTCCATGTCGACATTGGAGAAAAAGCAATATTGACTAATTCCTAATTGATGAAGAGTTGGAATTAGTGTGACACCCCAACCCGCAGAGGCACTGACTGACACCTTGATATAAATTATCGAGAACTACATACATGACTTAACCAACATTCTTAACAAGAAAATGGGCCGTCTATGCTGCATGATAGACTGAAGAATTCAAAAGTGATAAACAACTTACGATACCACCCTAATAAGCATATAAGCATAGGAAGGGCTAACAAGGCCACCATGGAAGTATGTACATGAAAACATATGCCTATAAGGCCATATATGACATATATACACAGGACACATGTTATGCCTCATAGTTTCACGTCTAGTCGTACCATCGACTGGATACCAACTTCATGGGAGGATATCTGATCTTATGAAGAAGGCAATAAAGTTCAAATGCTTTTCTATAGAAGGATAAGTTATATAAAGTTAAATCGAATCAAATGAAATAAGGACGTCGCAATTTTAAAAATCCCTATGTTTTTGGGTGGGATTTATAACTATAATTGTGTTTTACATTCCACAAATCTCTAAGACCACTACCGTAAAACTTAACAAAAAGTTGGTAGAGGCAGAGGAGTTTCACTGTGACCTTTTACGGCCAGTAAAATATTTTACAATGGGATAACCACTGTAAAACCTATCGTATAAGCTAGTCGTTGAGGCGATGCTAATTCCTTTTAAGTCAATGAGGGCTCTCTTGGATTCATTTTCGTATGAAAATAGACTGTATGAGCTATGTATGGACAAAATTACAAATAGGTATGTTCGAGCAAGTAGCAAATAGGGTCTCGGTCATGCCCCTCCAATTTAGGGTGTGACACCAGATATACAAAACACTTAGTAAAGCAGTCCAATCATTTAGAGGAACTGCTCGAATGAACTAATTCTTACTATCACACAACTTGAGACTGGAAGCTATTCCATGTCGACATTGGAGAAAAAGGAATATTGACTAATTCCTAATTGATGATGAGTTGGACTTAGTGTCACACCCCAACTTGGAGAGGCACTGACCGACACCCAGATATTAATCATCGAGCACTACATACATGACTTACCCGTAATTCTTAACAAGCAAATGGGTCGTCAATGCCGCATGATAGACTAAAGAATTCAAAAGTGATAAACAACTTACAACACCACCCTAATAAGCGTATAAGCATAGGAAGGGCTAACAAGGCCACCATAAGTATGTACATGAAAACATATGCCTATAAGGCCATATATGACATCTATACACAGGACATATGTTACGCCTCATAGTTTCACGTCTAGTCGTACCATCGACTGGATACCAACTTCATGGGAGGATATCTGATCTTATGAAGAAGGCAATAAAGGTCCAAAATCTTTTCAATAGAAGGATAAGATGTATAAAGTTAAATCGAATGAAATGAAATAAGCTCGTCGCATTTTGGAAATTCCCTATGTTTTAGGGTGGAATTTATAACTATAATTGTGTTTTACAATCCGCAAAACTCTGAGACCACCACCGTAAAACTTATCGAAAAGTTGGTGGAGGTAAAGAAGTTTCACTGTGACCTTTTACGGCCCGTAAAATATTTTACAGTGCGAAGAGAACCATTGTAAAACCTATCTAATTAGCTAGTCGTTGAGGCGATGCTAATTCCTTATAAGTCAATGAGGGCTCCCTTGACTTCCTATTATCGTGAAAACAGAATGTATGAGCTATGTATGGACAAAATTACAAATAGGTATGCGCGAGCAAGTAGGAAATAGGGTGTCGGTCACGCCCCTCCAATTTAGGGTGTGACACCAGACATACAAAACACTTAGTAAAGCAGTCCAATCATTAAGAGGAACTGCTCGAATGAACTAATTCTTATTATCACACAACTTGAGACTGGGAGCTATTCCGTGTCGACATTGGAGAAAAATCAATATTGACTAATTCCTACTTGATGATGAGTTGGACTTAGTGTCACACCCCAACCCAGTGAGGCACTCACCGACACCCAGATATTAATTATCGAGAACTACATACATGACTTAACCAACTTTCTTAACAAGCAAATGGGCCGTCAATGCCGCATGATAGACCGAAGAATTCAAAATAGATAAACAACTTACGATACCACCCTAATAAGCATATAAGCATAGGAAGGGCTAACAAGGCCACCATGGAAGTATGTACATGAAAACATATGCCTATAAGGCCATATATGAAATCTATACACAAGACACATGTTATGCCTCATAGTTTCACGTCTAGTCGTACCATCGACTGGATACCAACTTCATGGGAGGATATCTGATCTTATGAAGAAGGCAATAAAGGTCCAAAGCTTTTCTATAGAAGGTTAAGATGTATAAAGTTAAATCGAATCAAAGAAAATAAACTCATAGCAATTTGGAAAATCCCTATGTTTTAGGGTGGGATTTATAACTATAATTATGTTTTACAATCCGCAAATCTCTGAGACCACCACTGTAAAACTAAACAAAAAGTTGGTAGAGGCAGAGGTGTTTCACTGTGACCTTTTACGGCCAGTAAAATATTTTACAATGGGGAGAACCACTGTAAAACCTATCTAATAAAGTAATCGTTGAGGAGATGCTAATTCCTTATAAGTCAAGGAGGGCTCCCTTGACTTCCTATTATCGTGAAAACAGAATGTATGAGCTATGTATGGACAAAATTAGAAATAGGTATGCTCGAGCAAGTAGCAAATACGGTGTCGGTCATGCCCCTCCAGTTTAGGGTGTGACACCAGATATACAAAACACTTAGTTAAGCAGTCCAATCATTAAGAGGAACTGCTCGAATGAACTAATTCTTACTATCACACAACTTGAGACTGGAAGCTATTCCATGTCGACATTGGTGAAAAAGCAATATTGACTAATTCATAATTGATGAAGAGTTGGACTTAGTGTGACACCCCAACCCGGAGAGGCACTGACTGACACCCTGATATTAATTATCGAGCACTACATACATGACTTAACCAACTTTCTTAACAAGCAAATGGGCCGTCAATGCCGCATGATAGACTAAAGAATTCAAAAGTGAAAAACAACTTACAACACCACCCTAATAAGCATAGAAGCATAGGAAGGGCTAACAAGGCCACCATGGAAGTATGTACATGAAAACATATGCCTATAAGGCCATATATGACATCTATACACAGGACACATGTTACGCCTCATAGTTTCACGTCTAGTCGTACCATCGACTGGATACCAACTTCATGGGAGGATATCTGATCTTATGAAGAAGGCAATAAAGGTCCAAAATCTTTTCTATAAAAGGATAAGATGTGTAAAGTTAAATCGAATCAAATGAAATAAGCTCGTCGCAATTTGGAAAATCCCTATGTTTTAGGGGGGCATTTATAACTATAATTTTGTTTTACAATCCGCAAAACTCTGAGACCTCCACCGTAAAACTTAACGAAAAGTTGGTGGAGGTAAAGATGTTTCACTGTGACCTTTTACGGCCCGTAAAATATTTTACAGTGCGAAGAGAACCATTGTAAAACCTATCTATTTAGCTAGTCGTTGAGGCGATGCTATTTCCTTAGAAGTCAATGAGGGCTCCCTTGACATCCTATTATCATGAAAACAGAATGTATGAGCTATGTATGGACAAAATTACAAATAGGTATGCTCGAGCAAGTAGGAAATAGGGTGTCGGTCACGCCCCTCCAATTTAGGGTGTGACACCAGACATACAAAACACTTAGTAAAGCGGTCCAAGCATTAAGAGGAACTGCTCGAATGAACTAATTCTTACTATCACACAACTTGAGACTGGGAGCTATTCCGTGTCGACATTGGAGAAAAATCTATATTGACTAATTCCTACTTGATGATGAGTTGGACTTAGTGTCACACCCCAACCCAGTGAGGCACTGACCGACACCCAGATATTAATTATCGAGAACTACATACATGACTTAACCAACTTTCTTAACAAGAAAATGGGCCGTCAATGCCGCATGATAGACTGAAGAATTCAAAATAGATAAACAACTTACTATACCACCCTAATAAGCATATAAGCATAGGAAGGGCTAACAACGCCACCATAGAAGTATGTACATGAAAACATATGCCTATTAGGCCATTTATGACATCTATACACAAGACACATGTTATGCCTCATAGTTTCACGTCTAGTCGTACCATCGACTGGATACCAACTTCATGGGAGGATATCTGATCTTATGAAGAAGGCAATAAAGGTCCAAAGCTTTTCTATAGAAGGTTAAGATGTATAAAGTTAAATCGAATCAAACGAAATAAGCTCGTAGCAATTTGGAAAATCCCTATGTTTTAGGGTGGGATTTATAACTATAATTGTGTTTTACAATCCGCAAATCTCTGAGACCACCACTGTAAAACTTAACAAAAAGTTGGTAGAGGCAGAGGTGTTTCACTGTGACCTTTTACGGCCAGTAAAATATTTTACAATGGGGAGAACCACTGTAAAACCTATCTAATAAGCTAATCGTTGAGGAGATGCTAATTCCTTATAAGTCAATGAGGGCTCCCTGGACTTCCTATTATCGTGAAAACAGAATGTATGAGCTATGTATGGACAAAATTACAAATAGGTATGCTCGAGCAAGTAGCAAATACGGTGTCGGTCATGCCCCTCCAGTTTAGGGTGTGACACCAGATATACAAAATACTTAGTTAAGCAGTCCAATCATTAAGAGGAACTGCTCGAATGAACTAATTCTTACTATCACACAACTTTAGACTGGAAGCTATTCCATGTCGACATTGGAGAAAAAACAATATTGACTAATTCCTAATTGATGAAGAGTTGGACTTAGTGTGACACCCCAACCCGGAGAGGCACTGACTGACACCCTGATATTAATTATCGAGCACTACGTACATGACTTAACCAACTTTCTTAACAAGCAAATGGGCCGTCAATGCCGCATGATAGACTAAAGAATTCAAAAGTGATAAACAACTTACAACACCTCCCTATTAAGCATATAAGCATAGGAAGGGCTAACAAGGCCACCATGGAAGTATGTATATGAAAACATATGCCTATAAGGCCATATATGACATCTATACATAGGACACATGTTACGCCTCATAGTTTCACGTCTAGTCGTACCATCGACTGGATACCAACTTCATGGGAGGATATCTGATCTTATGAAGAAGGCAATAAAGGTCCAAAATCTTTTCTATAGAAGGATAAGATGTATAAAGTTAAATCGAATCAAAGGAAATAAGCTCGTCGCAATTTGGAAAATCCCTATGTTTTAGGGTGGCATTTATAACTATAATTGTGTTTTACAATCCGCAAAGCTCTGAGACCTCCACCGTAAAACATAACGAAAAGTTGGTGGAGGTAAAGATGTTTCACTGTGACCTTTTACGGCCCGTAAAATATTTTACAGTGCGAAGAGAACCATTGTAAAACCTATCTAATTAGCTAGTTGTTGAGGCGATGCTAATTCCTTATAAGTCAATGAGGGCTCCCTTGACTTCCTATTATCGTGAAAACAGAATGTATGAGCTATATATGGTCAAAATTATAAATAGGTATGCTCGAGCAAGTAGGAAATAAGGTGTCGGTCACGGCCCTCCAATTTAGGGTGTGAAACCAGACATACAAAACACTTAGTAAATCAGTCCAATCATTAAGAGGAACTGCTCGAATGAACTAATAAATACTATCACACAACTTGAGACTGGGAGCTATTCCATGTCGACATTGGAGAAAAATCAATATTGACTAATTCCTAATGGATGATAAGTTGGACTTAGTGTCACACCCAACCCAGTGAGGCACTGAGCGACACCCAGATATTAATTATCGAGAACTACATACATGACTTAACCAACTTTCTTAACAAGCAAATGGGCCGTCAATGCCGCATGATAGACTGAAGAATTCAAAATAGATAAACAACTTACGATACCACCCTAATAAGCATATAAGCATAGGAAGGGCTAACAAGGCCACCATGGAAGTATGTACATGAAAACATATGCCTATAAGGCCATATATGACATCTATACACAGGACACATGTTACGCCTCATAGATTCACGTCTAGTCGTACCATCGACTGGATACCAACTTCATGGGAGGATATCTGATCTTATGAAGAAGGAAATAAAGGTCCAAAGCTTTTCTATAGAAGGTTAAGATGTATAAAGTTAAATCGAATCAAACGAAATAAGCTCGTACCAATTTGTAAAATCCCTATGTTTTAGGGTGGGATTTATAACTATAATTGTGTTTTACAATCCGCAAATCTCTTAGACCACCATTGTAAAACTTAACAAAAAGTTGGTAGAGGCAGAGGTGTTTCACTGTGACGTTTTACGGCCAGTAAAATATTTTACAATGGGGAGAACCACTGTAAAACCTATCGTATTAGCTAGTCGTTGAGGCGATGCTAATTCCTTTTAAGTCAATGAGGGCTCCCTTGACTTCATTTTCTCATGAAAATAGACTGTATGAGTTATGTATGGAAAAAATTACAAATAGGTATGCTTGAGCAAGTAGGAAATAGGGTGTCGGTCACGCCTCTCCAGTTTAGAGTGTGACACAAGATATACAAAACACTTAGTAGAGCAGTCACATCATTCAGAGGAACTGCTCGAATGAACTAATTCTTACTATCACACAACTTAAGACTGGAAGCTATTCCATGTCGACATTGGAGAAAAAGGAATATTGACTAATTCCTAATTGATGATGAGTTGGACTTAGTGTCACACCCCTACCCAGAGAGGCACTGACTGACACCCAGATATTAATCATCGAGCACTACATACATGACTTAACCGTATTTCTTAACAAGCAAATGGGCCGTCAATTTCGCATAATAGACTGAAAGTATTGAAAAGTGATAAACAACTTACGATACCACCCTAATAAGCATATAAGCATAGGAAGGGCTAACAAGACTATCATGGAAGTATGTACATGAAAACATATACCTACCAGGCCATATATGATATCAATACACAGGATACATGTTATGCCTCATATTTCACGTCTAGTCGTACCATCGATTGGATTCCAACTTCTATGGAGGATATGTTAACTTATGAAGAAGGTAATAAAGGTCCAAAGCTTGTCTATAGAAGGATAAGTTGTACCAAGGTAATTCGAATCAAATGAAATAAATTCGTCACAATTTGGGAAATCCCTATGTTTTATGGTGGGATTTACGACTATAATTGTGTTTTACAATCCGCAAATCTCTGAGACCTCCACCGTAAAACATAACAAAAAGTTGGTGGAGGTAAAGGTGTTTCACTGTGACCTATTGTGGCCCGTAAAATATTTTACAATGGGGAGAACCACTGTAAAACCTATCGTATAAGCTAGTCGTTGAGGCGATGCTAATTCCTTTTAAGTCAATGAGGGCTCCCTTGACTTCATTTTCTCATGAAAATAGACTGTATGAGTTATGTATGGACAAAATTACAAATAGGTATGCTTGAGCAAGTAGGAAATCGGGTGTCGGTCACGCCTCTCCAGTTTAGAGTGTGACACAAGATATACAAAAGACTTAGTAGAGCAGTCACATCATTCATAGGAACTTCTCGAATGAACTAATTCTTACTATCACACAACTTAAGACTGGAAGATATTCCATGTCGACATTGGAGAAAAAGGAATATTAACTAATTCCTAATTGATGATGAGTTGGACTTAGTGTCACACCCCTACCCAGAGAGGCACTGACTGACACCCAGATATTAATCATCGAGCACTACATACATGACTTAACCGTATTTCTTAACAAGCAAATGGGCCGTCAATTTCGCATAATAGACTGAAAGTATTGAAAAGTGATAAACAACTTACGATACCACCCTAATAAGCATATAAGCATAGGAAGGGCTAACAAGACAATCATGGAAGTATGTACATGAAAACATATACCTACCAGGACATATATGATATCAATAAACAGGATACATGTTATGCCTCATAGTTTCACGTCTAGTCGTACCATCGATTGGATTCCAACTTCTATGGAGGATATGTTATCTTATGAAGAAGGTAATAAAGGTCCAAAGCTTGTCTATAGAAGGATAAGTAGTACCAAGGTAAATCGAATCAAATGAAATAAATTCGTCACAATTTGGGAAATCCCTATGTTTTATGGTGGGATTTATGACTATAATTGTGTTTTACTATCTGCAAAACTCTGAGACCTCCACCGTAAAACTTAACAAAAAGTTGGTGGAGGTAAAGGTGTTTCACTGTGACCTTTTGCGGCCCGTAAAATATTTTACAGTGGGGAGAACCACTGTAAAATCTATCTAATTTGCTAGTCGTTGAGGCGATGTTAATTGCTTGTAAGTCAATGAGGGCTCCCTTGAATTCCTATTATCGTGAAAACAGAATGTATGAGCTATGTATAGAAAAAATTACAAATAGGTATGCTCTGGCAAGTTGGAAATAGGGTGTCGGTCACGTCCCTCCAATTTAGGGTGTGACACCAGATATACAAAGCACTTAGTAAAGCAGTCCAATCATTACGAGGAACTGCTCGAATGAACTAATTCTTACTATCACACAACTTGAGACTGGAAGCTATTTCATGTCGACATTAGAGAAAAAGCAATATTGACTAATTCCTAATTGATGATGAGTTGGACTTAGTGTCACACCCCAACCCAGAGAGGCACTGACCGACACCCAGATATTAATTATCGAGAACTACATACATGACTTGACCAACTTTCTTAACAAGAAAATGGGCCGTCAATGCCGCATGATAGACTGAAGAATTCAAAATAGATAAATAACTTACGATACCACCCTAATAAGCATATAAGCATAGGAAGGGCTAACAAGGCCACCATGGAAGTATGTACATGAAAACATATGCCTATTAGGCCAAATATGACATATATACACAGGACACATGTTATGCCTCATAGTTTCACGTCTAGTCGTACCATCGACTGGATACCAACTTCATGGGAGGATATCTGATCTTATGAAGAAGGCAATAAAGGTCCAAAGCTTTTCTATAGAAGGTTAAGATGTATAAAGTAAAATCGAATCAAACGAAATAAGCTCGTAGCAATTTGGAAAATCCCTATGTTTTAGGGCGGGATTTATAACTATAATTGTGTTTTACAATCCGCAAATCTCTGAAACCACCATTGTAAAACTTAACAAAAAGTAGGTAGAGGCAGAGGTGTTTCACTGTGAACTTTTACGGCCAGTAAAATATTTTACAATGGGGCGAACCACTGTAAAACCTATTGTATAAGCTAGTCGTTGAGGCGATGCTAATTCCTTTTAACTCAATGAGGGCTCCTTTGACTTCATTTTCTCATGAAAATAGACTGTATGAGTTATGTATGGACAAAATTACAAATAGGTATGCTTTAGCAAGTAGGAAATAGGGTGCCGGTCACGCCTTTCCAGTTTAGAGTGTGACACAAGATATACAAAACACTTAGTAAAGCAATCACCTCATTCAGAGGAACTGCTCGAATGAACTAATTCTTACTATCACACAACTTGAGACTGGAAGCTATTCCATGTCGACATTGGAGAAAAATGAATATTGACTAATTCCTAATTGATGATGAGTTGGACTTAGTTTCACACCCCAACACAGAGAGGCACTGACCGACACCCAGATATTAATCATCGGGCACTACATACATGACTTAACCGTATTTCTTAACAAGCAAATGGGCCGTCAATTTCGCATGATAGACTGAAAGAATTCAAAAGTGATAAACAACTTACGATACCACCCTAATAAGCATATAAGCATAGGAAGGGCTAACAAGGACATCATGGAAGAATGTACATGAAAACATATGCCTACTAGGCCATTTATGACATCTAGACACAGGACACATGTTATGCCTCATAGTTTCACGTCTAGTCGTACCATCGATCGGATACCAACTTCATTGGAGGATATCTGATATTATGAAGAAGGCAATAAAGGTCAAAAGCTTTTCTATAGAAGGATAAGATGTAGAAAGTTAAATCGAATCAAATGAAATAAGCTCGTCGCAATTTAGAAAATCCCTATGTTTTATGGTGGGATTTATGACTATAATTGTGTTTTACAATCCGCAAAACTCTGAGACCTCCACCGTAAAACATAACAAAAAGTTGGTGGAGGAAAAGGTCTTTCACTGTGACCTTTTGCGACCCGTAAAATATTTTACAGTGGGGAGAACCACTGTAAAATCTATCTAATTTGCTAGTCGTTGAGGCGATGTTAATTGCTTGTAAGTCAATGAGGGCTCCCTTGAATTCCTATTATCGTGAAAACAGAATGTATGAGCTATGTATAGATAAAATTACAAATAGGTATGCTCTGGCAAGTTGGAAATAGGGTGTCGGTAACGTCCCTCCAATTTAGGGTGTGACACCAGATATACAAAACACATAGTAAAGCAGTGTCACACCCCAACCCAGAGAGGCACTGACCGACACCCAGATATTAATTATCGAGAACTACATACATGACTTGACCAACTTTCTTAACAAGAAAATGGGCCGTCAATGCCGCATGATAGACTGAAGAATTCATAATAGATAAACAACTTACGATACCACCGTAATAAGCATATAAGCATAGGAAGGGCTAACAAGGCCACCATGGAAGTATGTACATGAAAACATATGCGTATAAGGCCAAATATGACATATATACACAGGACACATGTTATGCCTCATAGTTTCACGTCTAGTCGTACCATCGACTGGATACCAACTTCATGGGAGGATATCTGATCTTATGAAGAAGGCAATAAAGGTCCAAAGCTTTTCTATAGAAGGTTAAGATGTATAAAGTTAAATCGAATCAAACGAAATAAGCTCGTAGCAATTTGGAAAATCCCTATGTTTTAGGGTGGGATTTATAACTATAATTGTGTTTTACAATCCGCAAATCTCTGAGACCACCACTGTAAAACTTAACAAAAAGTAGGTAGAGGCAGAGGTGTTTCACTGTGAACTTTTACGGCCAGTAAAATATTTTACAATGGGGCGAACTACTGTAAAACCTATTGTATAAGCTAGTCATTGAGGCGATGCTAATTCCTTATAAGTCAATGAGGGTTCCCTTGACTTCCTATTATCGTGAAAACAAAATGTATGAGCTATGTATGGACAAAATTACAAATAGGTATGCTCGAGCAAGTAGCAAATACGGTGTCGGTCATGCCCCTCCAGTTTAGGGTGTGACACCAGATATACAAAATACTTAGTTAAGCAGTCCAATCATTAAGAGGAACTGCTCGAATGAACTAATTCTTACTATCACACAACTTTAGACTGGAAGCTATTCCATGTCGACATTGGAGAAAAAACAATATTGACTAATTCCTAATTGATGAAGAGTTGGACTTAGTGTGACACCCCAACCCGGAGAGGCACTGACTGACACCCTGATATTAATTATCGAGCACTACATACATGAATTAACCAACTTTCTTAACAAGCAAATGGGCCGTCAATGCCGCATGATAGACTAAAGAATTCAAAAGTGATAAACAACTTACAACACCACCCTAATAAGCATATAAGCATAGGAAGGGCTAACAAGGCCACCATGGAAGTATGTACATGAAAACATATGCCTATAAGGCCATATATGACATCTATACACAAGACACATGTTATGCCTCATAGTTTCACGTCTAGTCGTACCATCGACTGGATACCAACTTCATGGGAGGATATCTGATCTTATGAAGAAGGCAATAAAGGTCCAAAGCTTTTCTATAGAAGGTTAAGACGTATAAAGTTAAATCGAATCAAACGAAATAAGCTCGTAGCAATTTGGAAAATCCCTATGTTTTAGGGTGGGATTTATAACTATAATTGTGTTTTACACTCCGCAAATCTCTGAGACCACCATTGTAAAACGTAACAAAAAGTTGGTAGAGGCAGAGGTATTTCACTGTGACCTTTTACGACCAGTAAAATATTTTACAATGGGGAGAACCACTGTAAAACCTATCGTATAAGCTATTCGTTGAGGCGATGCTAATTCCTTTTAAGTCAATGAGGGTTCCCTTCACTTCATTTTCTCATGAAAATAAACTGTATGAGTTATGTATGGTAAAAACTACAAATAGGTATGCTTGAGCAAGTAGGAAATAGGGTGTCGGTCACGCCTCTCCAGTTTAGAGGGTGACACAAGATATACAAAACACTTAGTAGAGCAGTCACATCATTCAGAGGAACTGCTCGAATGAACTAATTCTTACTATCACACAACTTAAGACTGGAAGCTATTCCATGTCGACATTGGAGAAAAAGGAATATTGACTAATTCCTAATTGATGATGAGTTGGACTTAGTGTCACACCCCTACCCAGGGAGGCACTAACTGACACCCAGATATTAATCATCGAGCACTACATACATGACTTAACCATATTTCTTAACAAGCAAATGGGCCGTCAATTTCGCATGATAGACTGAAAGAATTCAAAAGTGATAAACAACTTACGATACCACCCTAATAAGCATATAAGCATAGGAAGGGCTAACAAGGACATCATGGAAGAATGTACATGAAAACATATGCCTACTAGGCCATATATGACATCTAGACACAGGACACATGTTATGCCACATAGTTTCACGTATAGTCGTACCATCGACCGGATACCAACTTCATTGGAGGATATCTGATATTATGAAGAAGGCAATAAAGGTCAAAAGCTTTTCTATAGAAGGATAAGATGTAGAAAGTTAAATCGAATCAAATGAAATAAGCTCGTCGCAATTTAGAAAATCCCTATGTTTTATGGTGGGATTTATGACTATAATTGTGTTTTACAATCCGAAAAACTCTGAGACATCCACCGTAAAACATAACAAAAAGTTGGTGGAGGTAAAGGTCTTTCACTGTGACCTTTTGCGACCCGTAAAATATTTTACAGTGGGGAGAACCACTGTAAAATCTATCTAATTTGCTAGTCGTTGAGGCGATGTTAATTGCTTGTAAGTCAATGAGGGCTCCCTTGAATTCCTATTATCGTGAAAACAGAATGTATGAGCTATGTATAGATAAAATTACAAATAGGTATGCTCGGCAAGTTGGAAATAGGGTGTCGGTCACGTCCCTCCAATTTAGGGTGTGACACCAGATATACAAAACACATAGTAAAGCAGTCCAATCATTACGAGGAACTGCTCGAATGAACTAATTCTTACTATCACACAACTTGAGACTGGAAGCTATTCCATGTCGACATTGGAGAAAAAGCAATATTGACTAATTCCTAATTGATGATGAGTTGGACTTAGTGTCACACCCCAACCCGCAGAGGCACCGACCGACACCCGGATATTAATTATCGAGAACTACATACATGACTTGACCAACTTTCTTAACAAGAAAATGGGCCGTCAATGCCGCATGATAGATCGAAGAATTCAAAATAGATAAACAACTTACGATACCACCCTAATAAGCATATAAGCATAGGAAGGGCTAACAAGGCCACCATGGAAGTATGTACATGAAAACATATGCCTATAAGGCCAAATATGACATATATACACAGGACACATGTTATGCCTCATAGTTTCACGTCTAGTCGTACCATCGACCGGATACCAACTTCATGGGAGGATATCTCGATCTTATGAAGAAGGCAATAAAGGTCCAAAGCTTTTCTATAGAAGGTTAAGATGTATAAAGTTAAATCGAATCAAACGAAATAAGCTCGTAGCAATTTGGAAAATCCCTATGTTTTAGGGTGGGATTTATAACTATAATTGTGTTTTACAATCCGCAAATCTCTGAGACCACCACTGTAAAACTTAACAAAAAGTTGGTAGAGGCAGAGGTGTTTCACTATGACCTTTTACGGCTGTAAAATATTTTACAATGGGGAGAACCACCGTAAAACCCGTCTAATAAGCTAATCATTGAGGAGATGCTAATTCCTTATAAGTCAATGAGGGTTCCCTTGACTTCCTATTATCGTGAAAACAAAATGTATGAGCTATGTATGGACAAAATTACAAATAGGTATGCTCGAGCAAGTAGCAAATACGGTGTCGGTCATGCCCCTCCAGTTTAGGGTGTGACACCAGATATACAAAATACTTAGTTAAGCAGTCCAATCATTAAGAGGAACTGCTCGAATGAACTAATTCTTACTATCACACAACTTTAGACTGGAAGCTATTCCATGTCGACATTGGAGAAAAAACAATATTGACTAATTCCTAATTGATGAAGAGTTGGACTTAGTGTGACACCCCAACCCGGAGAGGCACTGACTGACACCCTGATATTAATTATCGAGCACTACATACATGACTTAACCAACTTTCTTAACAAGCAAATGGGCCGTCAATGCCGCATGATAGACTAAAGAATTCAAAAGTGATAAACAACTTACAACACCACCCTAATAAGCATATAAGCATAGGAAGGGCTAACAAGGCCACCATGGAAGTATGTACATGAAAACATATGCCTATAAGGCCATATATGACATCTATACACAAGACACATGTTATGCCTCATAGTTTCACGTCTAGTCGTACCATCGACTGGATACCAACTTCATTGGAGGATATCTGATATTATGAAGAAGGCAATAAAGGTCAAAAGCTTTTCTATAGAAGGATAAGATGTAGAAAGTTAAATCGAATCAAACGAAATAAGCTCGTCGCAATTTAGAAAATCCCTATGTTTTAGGGTGGGATTTATGACTATAATTGTGTTTTACAATCCGCAAAACTCTGAGACCTCCACCGTAAAACATAACAAAAAGTTGGTAGAGGCAGAGGTGTTTCACTGTGACCTTTTACGGCCTGTAAAATATTTTACAATGGGGAGAACCACTGTAAAACCTGTCTAATAAGCTAATCGTTGAGGAGATGCTAATTCCTTATAAGTCAATGAGGGCTCCCTTGAATTCCTATTATCGTGAAAACAGAATGTATGAGCTATGTATGGACAAAATTACAAATAGGTATGCTCGAGCAAGTAGCAAATACGGTGTCGGTCATGCCCCTCCAGTTTAGGGTGTGACACCAGATATACAAAACACTTAGTAGAGCAGTCACATCATTCAGAGGAACTGCTCGAATGAACTAATTCTTACTATCACACAACTTAAGACTGGAAGCTATTCCATGTCGACATTGGAGAAAAAGGAATATTGACTAATTCCTAATTGATGATGAGTTGGACTTAGTGTCACACCCCTACCCAGGGAGGCACTAACTGACACCCAGATATTAATCATCGAGCACTACATACATGACTTAACCATATTTCTTAACAAGCAAATGGGCCGTCAATTTCGCATGATAGACTGAAAGAATTCAAAAGTGATAAACAACTTACGATACCACCCTAATAAGCATATAAGCATAGGAAGGGCTAACAAGGACATCATGGAAGAATGTACATGAAAACATATGCCTACTAGGCCATATATGACATCTAGACACAGGACACATGTTATGCCACATAGTTTCACGTATAGTCGTACCATCGACCGGATACCAACTTCATTGGAGGATATCTGATATTATGAAGAAGGCAATAAAGGTCAAAAGCTTTTCTATAGAAGGATAAGATGTAGAAAGTTAAATCGAATCAAATGAAATAAGCTCGTCGCAATTTAGAAAATCCCTATGTTTTATGGTGGGATTTATGACTATAATTGTGTTTTACAATCCGAAAAACTCTGAGACATCCACCGTAAAACATAACAAAAAGTTGGTGGAGGTAAAGGTCTTTCACTGTGACCTTTTGCGACCCGTAAAATATTTTACGGTGGGGAGAACCACCGTAAAATCTATCTAATTTGCTAGTCGTTGAGGCGATGTTAATTGCTTGTAAGTCAATGAGGGCTCCCTTGAATTCCTATTATCGTGAAAACAGAATGTATGAGCTATGTATAGATAAAATTACAAATAGGTATGCTCGGCAAGTTGGAAATAGGGTGTCGGTCACGTCCCTCCAATTTAGGGTGTGACACCGGATATACAAAACACATAGTAAAGCAGTCAATCATTACGAGGAACCGCTCGAATGAACTAATTCTTACTATCACACAACTTGAGACCGGAAGCTATTCCATGTCGACATTGGAGAAAAAGCAATATTGACTAATTCCTAATTGATGATGAGTTGGACTTAGTGTCACACCCCAACCCGCAGAGAGCACCGACCGACACCCGGATATTAATTATCGAGAACTACATACATGACTTGACCAACTTTCTTAACAAGAAAATGGGCCGTCAATGCCGCATGATAGACAAGAATTCAAAATAGATAAACAACTTACGATACCACCCTAATAAGCATATAAGCATAGGAAGGGCTAACAAGGCCACCATGGAAGTATGTACATGAAAACATATGCCTATAAGGCCAAATATGACATATATACACAGGACACATGTTATGCCTCATAGTTTCACGTCTAGTCGTACCATCGACTGGATACCAACTTCATGGGAGGATATCTGATCTTATGAAGAAGGCAATAAAGGTCCAAAGCTTTTCTATAGAAGGTTAAGATGTATAAAGTTAAATCGAATCAAACGAAATAAGCTCGTAGCAATTTGGAAAATCCCTATGTTTTAGGGTGGGATTTATAACTATAATTGTGTTTTACAATCCGCAAATCTCTGAGACCACCACTGTAAAACTTAACAAAAAGTTGGTAGAGGCAGAGGTGTTTCACTATGACCTTTTACGGCCTGTAAAATATTTTACAATGGGGAGAACCACTGTAAAACCTGTCTAATAAGCTAATCATTGAGGAGATGCTAATTCCTTATAAGTCAATGAGGGTTCCCTTGACTTCCTATTATCGTGAAAACAGAATGTATGAGCTATGTATGGACAAAATTACAAATAGGTATGCTCGAGCAAGTAGCAAATACGGTGTCGGTCATGCCCCTCCAGTTTAGGGTGTGACACCAGATATACAAAATACTTAGTTAAGCAGTCCAATCATTAAGAGGAACTGCTCGAATGAACTAATTCTTACTATCACACAACTTTAGACTGGAAGCTATTCCATGTCGACATTGGAGAAAAAACAATATTGACTAATTCCTAATTGATGAAGAGTTGGACTTAGTGTGACACCCCAACCCGGAGAGGCACTGACTGACACCCTGATATTAATTATCGAGCACTACATACATGACTTAACCAACTTTCTTAACAAGCAAATGGGCCGTCAATGCCGCATGATAGACTAAAGAATTCAAAAGTGATAAACAACTTACAACACCACCCTAATAAGCATATAAGCATAGGAAGGGCTAACAAGGCCACCATGGAAGTATGTACATGAAAACATATGCCTATAAGGCCATATATGACATCTATACACAAGACACATGTTATGCCTCATAGTTTCACGTCTAGTCGTACCATCGACCGGATACCAACTTCATTGGAGGATATCGATATTATGAAGAAGGCAATAAAGGTCAAAAGCTTTTCTATAGAAGGATAAGATGTAGAAAGTTAAATCGAATCAAACGAAATAAGCTCGTCGCAATTTAGAAAATCCCTATGTTTTAGGGTGGGATTTATGACTATAATTGTGTTTTACAATCCGCAAAACTCTGAGACCTCCACCGTAAAACATAACAAAAAGTTGGTAGAGGCAGAGGTGTTTCACTGTGACCTTTTACGGCCTGTAAAATATTTTACAATGGGGAGAACCACTGTAAAACCTGTCTAATAAGCTAATCGTTGAGGAGATGCTAATTCCTTATAAGTCAATGAGGGCTCCCTTGAATTCCTATTATCGTGAAAACAGAATGTATGAGCTATGTATGGACAAAATTACAAATAGGTATGCTCGAGCAAGTAGCAAATACGGTGTCGGTCATGCCCCTCCAGTTTAGGGTGTGACACCAGATATACAAAATACTTAGTTAAGCAGTCCAATCATTAAGAGGAACTGCTCGAATGAACTAATTCTTACTATCACACAACTTAAGACTGGAAGCTATTCCATGTCGACATTGGAGAAAAAGGAATATTGACTAATTCCTAATTGATGATGAGTTGGACTTAGTGTCACACCCCTACCCAGGGAGGCACTAACTGACACCCAGATATTAATCATCGAGCACTACATACATGACTTAACCATATTTCTTAACAAGCAAATGGGCCGTCAATTTCGCATGATAGACTGAAAGAATTCAAAAGTGATAAACAACTTACGATACCACCCTAATAAGCATATAAGCATAGGAAGGGCTAACAAGGACATCATGGAAGAATGTACATGAAAACATATGCCTACTAGGCCATATATGACATCTAGACACAGGACACATGTTATGCCACATAGTTTCACGTATAGTCGTACCATCGACCGGATACCAACTTCATTGGAGGATATCTGATATTATGAAGAAGGCAATAAAGGTCAAAAGCTTTTCTATAGAAGGATAAGATGTAGAAAGTTAAATCGAATCAAATGAAATAAGCTCGTCGCAATTTAGAAAATCCCTATGTTTTATGGTGGGATTTATGACTATAATTGTGTTTTACAATCCGAAAAACTCTGAGACATCCACCGTAAAACATAACAAAAAGTTGGTGGAGGTAAAGGTCTTTCACTGTGACCTTTTGCGACCCGTAAAATATTTTACAGTGGGGAGAACCACTGTAAAATCTATCTAATTTGCTAGTCGTTGAGGCGATGTTAATTGCTTGTAAGTCAATGAGGGCTCCCTTGAATTCCTATTATCGTGAAAACAGAATGTATGAGCTATGTATAGATAAAATTACAAATAGGTATGCTCTGGCAAGTTGGAAATAGGGTGTCGGTCACGTCCCTCCAATTTAGGGTGTGACACCAGATATACAAAACACATAGTAAAGCAGTCCAATCATTACGAGGAACTGCTCGAATGAACTAATTCTTACTATCACACAACTTGAGACTGGAAGCTATTCCATGTCGACATTGGAGAAAAAGCAATATTGACTAATTCCTAATTGATGATGAGTTGGACTTAGTGTCACACCCCAACCCAGAGAGGCACTGACCGACACCCAGATATTAATTATCGAGAACTACATACATGACTTGACCAACTTTCTTAACAAGAAAATGGGCCGTCAATGCCGCATGATAGACTGAAGAATTCAAAATAGATAAACAACTTACGATACCACCCTAATAAGCATATAAGCATAGGAAGGGCTAACAAGGCCACCATGGAAGTATGTACATGAAAACATATGCCTATAAGGCCAAATATGACATATATACACAGGACACATGTTATGCCTCATAGTTTCACGTCTAGTCGTACCATCGACTGGATACCAACTTCATGGGAGGATATCTGATCTTATGAAGAAGGCAATAAAGGTCCAAAGCTTTTCTATAGAAGGTTAAGATGTATAAAGTTAAATCGAATCAAACGAAATAAGCTCGTAGCAATTTGGAAAATCCCTATGTTTTAGGGTGGGATTTATAACTATAATTGTGTTTTACAATCCGCAAATCTCTGAGACCACCACTGTAAAACTTAACAAAAAGTTGGTAGAGGCAGAGGTGTTTCACTATGACCTTTTACGGCCTGTAAAATATTTTACAATGGGGAGAACCACTGTAAAACCTGTCTAATAAGCTAATCATTGAGGAGATGCTAATTCCTTATAAGTCAATGAGGGTTCCCTTGACTTCCTATTATCGTGAAAACAGAATGTATGAGCTATGTATGGACAAAATTACAAATAGGTATGCTCGAGCAAGTAGCAAATACGGTGTCGGTCATGCCCCTCCGCTTTAGGGTGTGACACCGTATATACAAAATACTTAGTTAAGCAAATCCAATCATTAAGAGGAACTGCTCGAATGAACTAATTCTTACTATCACACAACTTTAGACTGGAAGCTATTCCATGTCGACATTGGAGAAAAAACAATATTGACTAATTCCTAATTGATGAAGAGTTGGACTTAGTGTGACACCCCAACCCGGAGAGGCACTGACTGACACCCTGATATTAATTATCGAGCACTACATACATGACTTAACCAACTTTCTTAACAAGCAAATGGGCCGTCAATGCCGCATGATAGACTAAAGAATTCAAAAGTGATAAACAACTTACAACACCACCCTAATAAGCATATAAGCATAGGAAGGGCTAACAAGGCCACCATGGAAGTATGTACATGAAAACATATGCCTATAAGGCCATATATGACATCTATACACAAGACACATGTTATGCCTCATAGTTTCACGTCTAGTCGTACCATCGACTGGATACCAACTTCATTGGAGGATATCTGATATTATGAAGAAGGCAATAAAGGTCAAAAGCTTTTCTATAGAAGGATAAGATGTAGAAAGTTAAATCGAATCAAACGAAATAAGCTCGTCGCAATTTAGAAAATCCCTATGTTTTAGGGTGGGATTTATGACTATAATTGTGTTTTACAATCCGCAAAACTCTGAGACCTCCACCGTAAAACGTAACAAAAAGTTGGTAGAGGCAGAGGTGTTTCACTGTGACCTTTTACGGCCTGTAAAATATTTTACAATGGGGAGAACCACTGTAAAACCTGTCTAATAAGCTAATCGTTGAGGAGATGCTAATTCCTTATAAGTCAATGAGGGCTCCCTAGAATTCCTATTATCGTGAAAACAGAATGTATGAGCTATGTATAGATAAAATTACAAATAGGTATGCTCTGGCAAGTTGGAAATAGGGTGTCGGTCACGTCCCTCCAATTTAGGGTGTGACACCAGATATACAAAACACATAGTAAAGCAGTCCAATCATTACGAGGAACTGCTCGAATGAACTAATTCTTACTATCACACAACTTGAGACTGGAAGCTATTCCATGTCGACATTGGAGAAAAAGCAATATTGACTAATTCCTAATTGATGATGAGTTGGACTTAGTGTCACACCCCAACCCGAGAGGCACCGACCGACACCCAGATATTAATTATCGAGAACTACATACATGACTTGACCAACTTTCTTAACAAGAAAATGGGCCGTCAATGCCGCATGATAGACTGAAGAATTCAAAATAGATAAACAACTTACGATACCACCCTAATAAGCATATAAGCATAGGAAGGGCTAACAAGGCCACCATGGAAGTATGTACATGAAAACATATGCCTATAAGGCCAAATATGACATATATACACAGGACACATGTTATGCCTCATAGTTTCACGTCTAGTCGTACCATCGACTGGATACCAACTTCATGGGAGGATATCTGATCTTATGAAGAAGGCAATAAAGGTCCAAAGCTTTTCTATAGAAGGTTAAGATGTATAAAGTTAAATCGAATCAAACGAAATAAGCTCGTAGCAATTTGGAAAATCCCTATGTTTTAGGGTGGGATTTATAACTATAATTGTGTTTTACAATCCGCAAATCTCTGAGACCACCACTGTAAAACTTAACAAAAAGTTGGTAGAGGCAGAGGTGTTTCACTGTGACCTTTTACGGCCTGTAAAATATTTTACAATGGGGAGAACCACTGTAAAACCTGTCTAATAAGCTAATCATTGAGGAGATGCTAATTCCTTATAAGTCAATGAGGGTTCCCTTGACTTCCTATTATCGTGAAAACAGAATGTATGAGCTATGTATGGACAAAATTACAAATAGGTATGCTCGAGCAAGTAGCAAATACGGTGTCGGTCATGCCCCTCCAGCTTAGGGTGTGACACCGTATATACAAAATACTTAGTTAAGCGAATTCAATCATTAAGAGGAACTGCTCGAATGAACTAATTCTTACTATCACACAACTTTAGACTGGAAGCTATTCCATGTCGACATTGGAGAAAAAACAATATTGACTAATTCCTAATTGATGAAGAGTTGGACTTAGTGTGACACCCCAACCCGGAGAGGCACTGACTGACACCCTGATATTAATTATCGAGCACTACATACATGACTTAACCAACTTTCTTAACAAGCAAATGGGCCGTCAATGCCGCATGATAGACTAAAGAATTCAAAAGTGATAAACAACTTACAACACCACCCTAATAAGCATATAAGCATAGGAAGGGCTAACAAGGACATCATGGAAGAATGTACATGAAAACATATGCCTACTAGGCCATATATGACATCTAGACACAGGACACATGTTATGCCACATAGTTTCACGTCTAGTCGTACCATCGACCGGATACCAACTTCATTGGAGGATATCTGATATTATGAAGAAGGCAATAAAGGTCAAAAGCTTTTCTATAGAAGGATAAGATGTAGAAAGTTAAATCGAATCAAATGAAATAAGCTCGTCGCAATTTAGAAAATCCCTATGTTTTATGGTGGGATTTATGACTATAATTGTTTTTTACAATCCGAAAAACTCTGAGACCTCCACCGTAAAACATAACAAAAAGTTGGTGGAGGTAAAGGTCTTTCACTGTGACCTTTTGCGACCCGTAAAATATTTTACAGTGGGGAGAACCACTATAAAATCTATCTAATTTGCTAGTCGTTGAGGCGATGTTAATTGCTTGTAAGTCAATGAGGGCTCCCTTGAATTCCTATTATCGTGAAAACAGAATGTATGAGCTATGTATAGATAAAATTACAAATAGGTATGCTCTGGCAAGTTGGAAATAGGGTGTCGGTCACGTCCCTCCAATTTAGGGTGTGACACCAGATATACAAAACACATAGTAAAGCAGTCCAATCATTACGAGGAACTGCTCGAATGAACTAATTCTTACTATCACACAACTTGAGACTGGAAGCTATTCCATGTCGACATTGGAGAAAAAGCAATATTGACTAATTCCTAATTGATGATGAGTTGGACTTAGTGTCACACCCCAACCCAGAGGCACCGACCGACACCCGGATATTAATTATCGAGAACTACATACATGACTTGACCAACTTTCTTAACAAGAAAATGGGCCGTCAATGCCGCATGATAGATCGAAGAATTCAAAATAGATAAACAACTTACGGTACCACCCTAATAAGCATATAAGCATAGGAAGGGCTAACAAGGCCACCATGGAAGTATGTACATGAAAACATATGCCTATAAGGCCAAATATGACATATATACACAGGACACATGTTATGCCTCATAGTTTCACGTCTAGTCGTACCATCGACCGGATACCAACTTCATGGGAGGATATCTGATCTTATGAAGAAGGCAATAAAGGTCCAAAGCTTTTCTATAGAAGGTTAAGATGTATAAAGTTAAATCGAATCAAACGAAATAAGCTCGTAGCAATTTGGAAAATCCCTATGTTTTAGGGTGGGATTTATAACTATAATTGTGTTTTACAATCCGCAAATCTCCGAGACCACCACCGTAAAACTTAACAAAAAGTTGGTAGAGGCGAGAGGTGTTTCACCGTGACCTTTTACGGCTCGTAAAATATTTTACAATGGGGAGAACCACCGTAAAACCCGTCTAATAAGCTAATCATTGAGGAGATGCTAATTCCTTATAAGTCAATGAGGGTTCCCTTGACTTCCTATTATCGTGAAAATAGAATGTATGAGCTATGTATGGACAAAATTACAAATAGGTATGCTCGAGCAAGTAGCAAATACGGTGTCGGTCATGCCCCTCCGCTTAGGGTGTGACACCGTATATACAAAATACTTAGTTAAGCGAGTCCAATCATTTAGAGGAACTGCTCGAATGAACTAATTCTTACTATCACACAACTTTAGACTGGAAGCTATTCCATGTCGACATTGGAGAAAAAACAATATTGACTAATTCCTAATTGATGAAGAGTTGGACTTAGTGTGACACCCCAACCCGGAGAGGCACGACCGACACCCCGATATTAATTATCGAGCACTACATACATGACTTAACCAACTTTCTTAACAAGCAAATGGGCCGTCAATGCCGCATGATAGACTAAAGAATTCAAAAGTGATAAACAACTTACAACACCACCCTAATAAGCATATAAGCATAGGAAGGGCTAACAAGGCCACCATGGAAGTATGTACATGAAAACATATGCCTATAAGGCCATATATGACATCTATACACAAGACACATGTTATGCCTCATAGTTTCACGTCTAGTCGTACCATCGATCGGATACCAACTTCATTGGAGGATATCTGATATTATGAAGAAGGCAATAAAGGTCAAAAGCTTTTCTATAGAAGGATAAGATGTAGAAAGTTAAATCGAATAAAACGAAATAAGCTCGTCGCAATTTAGAAAATCCCTATGTTTTAGGGTGGGATTTATGACTATAATTGTGTTTTACAATCCGCAAAACTCTGAGACCTCCACCGTAAAACATAACAAAAAGTTGGTAGAGGCAGAGGTGTTTCACTGTGACCTTTTACGGCCTGTAAAATATTTTACAATGGGGAGAACCACTGTAAAACCTGTCTAATAAGCTAATCGTTGAGGAGATGCTAATTCCTTATAAGTCAATGAGGGCTCCCTTGAATTCCTATTATCGTGAAAACAGAATGTATGAGCTATGTATAGATAAAATTACAAATAGGTATGCTCTGGCAAGTTGGAAATAGGGTGTCGGTAACGTCCCTCCAATTTAGGGTGTGACACCAGATATACAAAACACATAGTAAAGCAGTCCAATCATTACGAGGAACTGCTCGAATGAACTAATTCTTACTATCACACAACTTGAGACTGGAAGCTATTCCATGTCGACATTGGAGAAAAAGCAATATTGACTAATTCCTAATTGATGATGAGTTGGACTTAGTGTCACACCCCAACCCGAGAGGCACCGACCGACACCCGGATATTAATTATCGAGAACTACATACATGACTTGACCAACTTTCTTAACAAGAAAATGGGCCGTCAATGCCGCATGATAGATCGAAGAATTCAAAATAGATAAACAACTTACGATACCACCCTAATAAGCATATAAGCATAGGAAGGGCTAACAAGGCCACCATGGAAGTATGTACATGAAAACATATGCCTATAAGGCCAAATATGACATATATACACAGGACACATGTTATGCCTCATAGTTTCACGTCTAGTCGTACCATCGACTGGATACCAACTTCATGGGAGGATATCTGATCTTATGAAGAAGGCAATAAAGGTCCAAAGCTTTTCTATAGAAGGTTAAGATGTATAAAGTAAAATCGAATCAAACGAAATAAGCTCGTAGCAATTTGGAAAATCCCTATGTTTTAGGGCGGGATTTATAACTATAATTGTGTTTTACAATCCGCAAATCTCTGAAACCACCATTGTAAAACTTAACAAAAAGTAGGTAGAGGCAGAGGTGTTTCACTGTGAACTTTTACGGCCAGTAAAATATTTTACAATGGGGCGAACCACTGTAAAACCTATTGTATAAGCTAGTCGTTGAGGCGATGCTAATTCCTTTTAACTCAATGAGGGCTCCTTTGACTTCATTTTCTCATGAAAATAGACTGTATGAGTTATGTATGGACAAAATTACAAATAGGTATGCTTTAGCAAGTAGGAAATAGGGTGCCGGTCACGCCTTTCCAGTTTAGAGTGTGACACAAGATATACAAAACACTTAGTAAAGCAGTCACCTCATTCAGAGGAACTGCTCGAATGAACTAATTCTTACTATCACACAACTTGAGACTGGAAGCTATTCCATGTCGACATTGGAGAAAAATGAATATTGACTAATTCCTAATTGATGATGAGTTGGACTTAGTTTCACACCCCAACCCAGAGAGGCACTGACCGACACCCAGATATTAATCATCGGGCACTACATACATGACTTAACCGTATTTCTTAACAAGCAAATGGGCCGTCAATTTCGCATGATAGACTGAAAGAATTCAAAAGTGATAAACAACTTACGATACCACCCTAATAAGCATATAAGCATAGTAAGGGCTAACAAGGACATCATGGAAGAATGTACATGAAAACATATGCCTACTAGGCCATATATGACATCTAGACACAGGACACATGTTATGCCACATAGTTTCACGTCTAGTCGTACCATCGACCGGATACCAACTTCATTGGAGGATATCTGATATTATGAAGAAGGCAATAAAGGTCAAAAGCTTTTCTATAGAAGGATAAGATGTAGAAAGTTAAATCGAATCAAATGAAATAAGCTCGTCGCAATTTAGAAAATCCCTATGTTTTATGGTGGGATTTATGACTATAATTGTGTTTTACAATCCGAAAAACTCGAGACCTCCACCGTAAAACATAACAAAAAGTTGGTGGAGGTAAAGGTCTTTCACCGTGACCTTTTGCGACCGTAAAATATTTTACAGTGGGGAGAACCACTATAAAATCTATCTAATTTGCTAGTCGTTGAGGCGATGTTAATTGCTTGTAAGTCAATGAGGGCTCCCTTGAATTCCTATTATCGTGAAAACAGAATGTATGAGCTATGTATAGATAAAATTACAAATAGGTATGCTCGGCAAGTTGGAAATAGGGTGTCGGTCACGTCCCTCCAATTTAGGGTGTGACACCGTATATACAAAACACATAGTAAAGCAGTCCAATCATTACGAGGAACTGCTCGAATGAACTAATTCTTACTATCACACAACTTGAGACTGGAAGCTATTCCATGTCGACATTGGAGAAAAAGCAATATTGACTAATTCCTAATTGATGATGAGTTGGACTTAGTGTCACACCCCAACCCAGAGAGGCACTGACCGACACCCAGATATTAATTATCGAGAACTACATACATGACTTGACCAACTTTCTTAACAAGAAAATGGGCCGTCAATGCCGCATGATAGACTGAAGAATTCAAAATAGATAAACAACTTACGGTACCACCCTAATAAGCATATAAGCATAGGAAGGGCTAACAAGGCCACCATGGAAGTATGTACATGAAAACATATGCCTATAAGGCCAAATATGACATATATACACAGGACACATGTTATGCCTCATAGTTTCACGTCTAGTCGTACCATCGACTGGATACCAACTTCATGGGAGGATATCTGATCTTATGAAGAAGGCAATAAAGGTCCAAAGCTTTTCTATAGAAGGTTAAGATGTATAAAGTTAAATCGAATCAAACGAAATAAGCTCGTAGCAATTTGGAAAATCCCTATGTTTTAGGGTGGGATTTATAACTATAATTGTGTTTTACAATCCGCAAATCTCTGAGACCACCACTGTAAATCTTAACAAAAAGTTGGTAGAGGCAGAGGTGTTTCACTGTGACCTTTTACGGCCTGTAAAATATTTTACAATGGGGAGAACCACTGTAAAACCTGTCTAATAAGCTAATCATTGAGGAGATGCTAATTCCTTATAAGTCAATGAGGGTTCCCTTGACTTCCTATTATCGTGAAAACAGAATGTATGAGCTATGTATGGACAAAATTACAAATAGGTATGCTCGAGCAAGTAGCAAATACGGTGTCGGTCATGCCCCTCCAGTTTAGGGTGTGACACCAGATATACAAAATACTTAGTTAAGCAGTCCAATCATTAAGAGGAACTGCTCGAATGAACTAATTCTTACTATCACACAACTTTAGACTGGAAGCTATTCCATGTCGACATTGGAGAAAAAACAATATTGACTAATTCCTAATTGATGAAGAGTTGGACTTAGTGTGACACCCCAACCCGGAGAGGCACTGACTGACACCCTGATATTAATTATCGAGCACTACATACATGACTTAACCAACTTTCTTAACAAGCAAATGGGCCGTCAATGCCGCATGATAGACTAAAGAATTCAAAAGTGATAAACAACTTACAACACCACCCTAATAAGCATATAAGCATAGGAAGGGCTAACAAGGCCACCATGGAAGTATGTACATGAAAACATATGCCTATAAGGCCATATATGACATCTATACACAAGACACATGTTATGCCTCATAGTTTCACGTCTAGTCGTACCATCGACTGGATACCAACTTCATTGGAGGATATCTGATATTATGAAGAAGGCAATAAAGGTCAAAAGCTTTTCTATAGAAGGATAAGATGTAGAAAGTTAAATCGAATCAAATGAAATAAGCTCGTCGCAATTTAGAAAATCCCTATGTTTTAGGGTGGGATTTATGACTATAATTGTGTTTTACAATCCGCAAAACTCTGAGACCTACACCGTAAAACATAACAAAAAGTTGGTGGAGGCAGAGGTGTTTCACCGTGACCTTTTACGGCTTTGTAACATATTTTACAATGGGGAGAACCACTTTGTAAAACCCGTCTAATAAGCTAATCGTTGAGGAGATGCTAATTCCTTATAAGTCAATGAGGGCTCCCTTGAATTCCTATTATCGTGAAAACAGAATGTATGAGCTATGTATAGATAAAATTACAAATAGGTATGCTCTGGCAAGTTGGAAATAGGGTGTCGGTAACGTCCCTACAATTTAGGGTGTGACACCGTATATACAAAACACATAGTAAAGCGAGTCCAATCATTACGAGGAACTGCTCGAATGAACTAATTCTTACTATCACACAACTTGAGACCGGAAGCTATTCCATGTCGACATTGGAGAAAAAGCAATATTGACTAATTCCTAATTGATGATGAGTTGGACTTAGTGTCACACCCCAACCCGAGAGGCACCGACCGACACCCGATATATTAATTATCGAGAACTACATACATGACTTGACCAACTTTCTTAACAAGAAAATGGGCCGTCAATGCCGCATGATAGACTCGAAGAATTCAAAATAGATAAACAACTTACGATACCACCCTAATAAGCATATAAGCATAGGAAGGGCTAACAAGGCCACCATGGAAGTATGTACATGAAAACATATGCCTATAAGGCCAAATATGACATATATACACAGGACACATGTTATGCCTCATAGTTTCACGTCTAGTCGTACCATCGATGGATACCAACTTCATGGGAGGATATCTGATCTTATGAAGAAGGCAATAAAGGTCCAAAGCTTTTCTATAGAAGGTTAAGATGTATAAAGTTAAATCGAATCAAACGAAATAAGCTCGTAGCAATTTGGAAAATCCCTATGTTTTAGGGTGGGATTTATAACTATAATTGTGTTTTACAATCCGCAAATCTCTCGAGACCACCACCGTAAATCTTAACAAAAAGTTGGTAGAGGCAGAGGTGTTTCACCGTGACCTTTTACGGCTGTAAAATATTTTACAATGGGGAGAACCACTGTAAAACCTGTCTAATAAGCTAATCATTGAGGAGATGCTAATTCCTTATAAGTCAATGAGGGTTCCCTTGACTTCCTATTATCGTGAAAACAGAATGTATGAGCTATGTATGGACAAAATTACAAATAGGTATGCTCGAGCAAGTAGCAAATACGGTGTCGGTCATGCCCCTCCGCTTAGGGTGTGACACCGGATATACAAAATACTTAGTTAAGCGAGTCCAATCATTAAGAGGAACTGCTCGAATGAACTAATTCTTACTATCACACAACTTTAGACCGGAAGCTATTCCATGTCGACATTGGAGAAAAAACAATATTGACTAATTCCTAATTGATGAAGAGTTGGACTTAGTGTGACACCCCAACCCGGAGAGGCACTGACTGACACCCTGATATTAATTATCGAGCACTACATACATGACTTAACCAACTTTCTTAACAAGCAAATGGGCCGTCAATGCCGCATGATAGACTAAAGAATTCAAAAGTGATAAACAACTTACAACACCACCCTAATAAGCATATAAGCATAGGAAGGGCTAACAAGGCCACCATGGAAGTATGTACATGAAAACATATGCCTATAAGGCCATATATGACATCTATACACAAGACACATGTTATGCCTCATAGTTTCACGTCTAGTCGTACCATCGACTGGATACCAACTTCATTGGAGGATATCTGATATTATGAAGAAGGCAATAAAGGTCAAAAGCTTTTCTATAGAAGGATAAGATGTAGAAAGTTAAATCGAATCAAATGAAATAAGCTCGTCGCAATTTAGAAAATCCCTATGTTTTAGGGTGGGATTTATGACTATAATTGTGTTTTACAATCCGCAAAACTCTGAGACCTACACCGTAAAACATAACAAAAAGTTGGTGGAGGCAGAGGTGTTTCACTGTGACCTTTTACGGCCTGTAAAATATTTTACAATGGGGAGAACCACTGTAAAACCTGTCTAATAAGCTAATCGTTGAGGAGATGCTAATTCCTTATAAGTCAATGAGGGCTCCCTTGAATTCCTATTATCGTGAAAACAGAATGTATGAGCTATGTATAGATAAAATTACAAATAGGTATGCTCTGGCAAGTTGGAAATAGGGTGTCGGTAACGTCCCTACAATTTAGGGTGTGACACCGTATATACAAAACACATAGTAAAGCGATCCAATCATTACGAGGAACTCGCTCGAATGAACTAATTCTTACTATCACACAACTTGAGACCGGAAGCTATTCCATGTCGACATTGGAGAAAAAGCAATATTGACTAATTCCTAATTGATGATGAGTTGGACTTAGTGTCACACCCCAACCCGAGAGAGGCACCGACCGACACCCGGATATTAATTATCGAGAACTACATACATGACTTGACCAACTTTCTTAACAAGAAAATGGGCCGTCAATGCCGCATGATAGACTGAAGAATTCAAAATAGATAAACAACTTACGATACCACCCTAATAAGCATATAAGCATAGGAAGGGCTAACAAGGCCACCATGGAAGTATGTACATGAAAACATATGCCTATAAGGCCAAATATGACATATATACACAGGACACATGTTATGCCTCATAGTTTCACGTCTAGTCGTACCATCGACCGGATACCAACTTCATGGGAGGATATCGATCTTATGAAGAAGGCAATAAAGGTCCAAAGCTTTTCTATAGAAGGTTAAGATGTATAAAGTTAAATCGAATCAAACGAAATAAGCTCGTAGCAATTTGGAAAATCCCTATGTTTTAGGGTGGGATTTATAACTATAATTGTGTTTTACAATCCGCAAATCTCTGAGACCACCACTGTAAAACTTAACAAAAAGTTGGTAGAGGCAGAGGTATTTCACCGTGACCTTTTACGGCTGTAAAATATTTTACAATGGGGAGAACCACTGTAAAACCTGTCTAATAAGCTAATCATTGAGGAGATGCTAATTCCTTATAAGTCAATGAGGGTTCCCTTGACTTCCTATTATCGTGAAAACAGAATGTATGAGCTATGTATGGACAAAATTACAAATAGGTATGCTCGAGCAAGTAGCAAATACGGTGTCGGTCATGCCCCTCCGCTTAGGGTGTGACACCGTATATACAAAATACTTAGTTAAGCGGTCCAATCATTAAGAGGAACTGCTCGAATGAACTAATTCTTACTATCACACAACTTTAGACTGGAAGCTATTCCATGTCGACATTGGAGAAAAAACAATATTGACTAATTCCTAATTGATGAAGAGTTGGACTTAGTGTGACACCCCAACCCGGAGAGGCACTGACTGACACCCTGATATTAATTATCGAGCACTACATACATGACTTAACCAACTTTCTTAACAAGCAAATGGGCCGTCAATGCCGCATGATAGACTAAAGAATTCAAAAGTGATAAACAACTTACAACACCACCCTAATAAGCATATAAGCATAGGAAGGGCTAACAAGGCCACCATGGAAGTATGTACATGAAAACATATGCCTATAAGGCCATATATGACATCTATACACAAGACACATGTTATGCCTCATAGTTTCACGTCTAGTCGTACCATCGATGGATACCAACTTCATTGGAGGATATCTGATATTATGAAGAAGGCAATAAAGGTCAAAAGCTTTTCTATAGAAGGATAAGATGTAGAAAGTTAAATCGAATCAAATGAAATAAGCTCGTCGCAATTTAGAAAATCCCTATGTTTTAGGGTGGGATTTATGACTATAATTGTGTTTTACAATCCGCAAAACTCTGAGACCTCCACCGTAAAACATAACAAAAAGTTGGTAGAGGCAAGAGGTGTTTCACCGTGACCTTTTACGGCACTGTAAAATATTTTACAATGGGGAGAACCACTGTAAAACCTGTCTAATAAGCTAATCGTTGAGGAGATGCTAATTCCTTATAAGTCAATGAGGGCTCCCTTGAATTCCTATTATCGTGAAAACAGAATGTATGAGCTATGTATAGATAAAATTACAAATAGGTATGCTCGGCAAGTTGGAAATAGGGTGTCGGTAACGTCCCTCCAATTTAGGGTGTGACACCGTATATACAAAACACATAGTAAAGCGAGTCCAATCATTACGAGGAACTGCTCGAATGAACTAATTCTTACTATCACACAACTTGAGACCGGAAGCTATTCCATGTCGACATTGGTGAAAAAGCAATATTGACTAATTCCTAATTGATGATGAGTTGGACTTAGTGTCACACCCCAACCCAGAGGCACCGACCGACACCCGATATTAATTATCGAGAACTACATACATGACTTGACCAACTTTCTTAACAAGAAAATGGGCCGTCAATGCCGCATGATAGACTGAAGAATTCAAAATAGATAAACAACTTACGATACCACCCTAATAAGCATATAAGCATAGGAAGGGCTAACAAGGCCACCATGGAAGTATGTACATAAAAACATATGCCTATAAGGCCAAATATGACATATATACACAGGACACATGTTATGCCTCATAGTTTCACGTCTAGTCGTACCATCGACCGGATACCAACTTCATGGGAGGATATCTGATCTTCTCAAGAAGGCAATAAAGGTCCAAAGCTTTTCTATAGAAGGTTAAGATGTATAAAGTTAAATCGAATCAAACGAAATAAGCTCGTAGCAATTTGGAAAATCCCTATGTTTTAGGGTGGGATTTATAACTATAATTGTGTTTTACAATCCGCAAATCTCTGAGACCACCACTGTAAAACTTAACAAAAAGTTGGTAGAGGCAGAGGTGTTTCACTATGACCTTTTACGGCTCGTAAAATATTTTACAATGGGGAGAACCACTGTAAAACCTGTCTAATAAGCTAATCATTGAGGAGATGCTAATTCCTTATAAGTCAATGAGGGTTCCCTTGACTTCCTATTATCGTGAAAACAGAATGTATGAGCTATGTATGGACAAAATTACAAATAGGTATGCTCGAGCAAGTAGCAAATACGGTGCCGGTCATGCCCCTCCGCTTTAGGGTGTGACACCGTATATACAAAATACTTAGTTAAGCAGTCAATCATTAAGAGGAACTGCTCGAATGAACTAATTCTTACTATCACACAACTTTAGACCGGAAGCTATTCCATGTCGACATTGGAGAAAAAACAATATTGACTAATTCCTAATTGATGAAGAGTTGGACTTAGTGTGACACCCCAACCCGGAGAGGCACTGACTGACACCCTGATATTAATTATCGAGCACTACATACATGACTTAACCAACTTTCTTAACAAGCAAATGGGCCGTCAATGCCGCATGATAGACTAAAGAATTCAAAAGTGATAAACAACTTACAACACCACCCTAATAAGCATATAAGCATAGGAAGGGCTAACAAGGCCACCATGGAAGTATGTACATGAAAACATATGCCAATAAGGCCATATATGACATCTATACACAAGACACATGTTATGCCTCATAGTTTCACGTCTAGTCGTACCATCGACTGGATACCAACTTCATGGGAGAATATCTGATCTTATGAAGAAGGCAATAAAGGTCCAAAGCTTTTCTATAGAAGGTTAAGATGTATAAAGTTAAATCGAATCAAACGAAATAAGCTCGTAGCAATTTGGAAAATCCCTATGTTTTAGGGTGGCATTTATAACTATAATTGTGTTTTAAACTCCGCAAATCTCTGAGACCACCATTGTAAAACGTAACAAAAAGTTGGTAGAGGCAGAGGTGTTTCACTGTGACCTTTTACGACCAGTAAAATATTTTACAATGGGGAGAACCACTGTAAAACCTATCGTATAAGCTATTCGTTGAGGCGATGCTAATTCCTTTTAAGTCAATGAGGGCTCCCTTGACTTCCTATTTTCGTGAAAACAGAATGTATGAGCTATGTATGGACAAAATTACAAATAGGTATGCTTGAGAAAGTAGGAAATAGGGTGCCGGTCACGCCTTTCCAATTTAGAGTGTGACACAAGATATACAAAACACTTAGTAAAGCAGTCACCTCATTCAGAGGAACTGCTCGAATGAACTAATTCTTACTATCACACAACTTGAGACTGGAAGCTATTCCATGTCGACATTGGAGAAAAATGAATATTGACTAATTCCTAATTGATGATGAGTTGGACTTAGTTTCACACACCAACCCAGAGAGGCACTGACCGACACCCAGATATTAATCATCGAGCACTACATACATGACTTAACCGTATTTCTTAACAAGCAAATGGGCCGTCAATTTTGTATGATAGACTAAAAGAATTCAAAAGTAATAAACAACTTACGATACCACCCTAATAAGCATATAAGCATAGGAAGGGCTAACAAGGACATCATGGAAGTATGCACTTGAAAAAATATGCCTACCAGGCCATATATGACATCTAGACACAGGACACATGTTATGCCTCATAGTTTCACGTCTAGTCGTACCATCGACCGGATACCAACTTCATTGGAGGATATCTGATATTATGAAGAAGGCAATAAAGGTCAAAAGCTTTACTATAGAAGGATAAGATGTAGAAAGTTAAATCGAATCAAATGAAATAAGCTCGTCGCAATTTGGAAAATCCCTATGTTTTATGGTGGGATTTATGACTATAATTGTGCTTTACAATCCGCAAAACTATGAGACCTCCACCGTAAAAGTTAACAAAAAGTTGGTGGAGGTAAAGGTGTTTCACTGTGACCTTTTGCGGCCCGTAAAATATTTTACAGTGGGGAGAACCATTGTAAAATCTACCTAATTTGCTAGTCGTTGAGGCGATGTTAATTGCCTGTAAGTCAATGAGGGCTCCCTTGAATTCCTATTATCGTGAAAACAGAATGTATAAGCTATGTATAGATCAAATTACAAATAGGTATGCTCTGGCAAGTTGGAAATAGGGTGTCGGTCACGTCCCTCCAATTTAGGGTGTGACACCAGATATACAAAAAACTTAGTAAAGCAGTCCAATCATTACGAGGAACTGCTCGAATGAACTAATTCTTACTATCACACAACTTGAGACTGGAAGCTATTCCATGTCGACATTGGAGAAAAAGCAATATTGACTAATTCCTAATTGATGATGACTTGGACTTAGTGTCACACCCCAACCCAGAGAGGCACTGACCGACACCCAGATAATAATTATCGAGAACTACATACATGACTTGACCAACTTTCTTAACAAGAAAATGGTCCGTCAATGCCGCATGATAGACTGAAGAATTCAAAATAGATAAACAACTTACGATACCACCCAAATAAGCATATAAGCATAGGAAGGGCTAACAAGGCCACCATAGAAGTATGTACATGAAAACATATGCCTATAAGGCCAAATATGACATATATATACAGGACACATGTTATGCCTCATAGTTTCACGTCTAGTCGTACCATCGACTGGATACCAACTTCATGGGAGGATATCTGATCTTATGAAGAAGGCAATAAAGGTCCCAAGCTTTTCTATAGAAGGTTAAGATGTATAAAGTTAAATCGAATCAAACGAAATAAGCTCGTAGCAATTTGGAAAATCCCTATGTTTTAGGGTGGGATTTATAACTATAATTGTGTTTTACAATCCGCAAATCTCTGAGACCACCATTGTAAAACTTAACCAAAAGTTGGTAGAGGCAGAGGTGTTTCACTGTGACCTTTTACGGACAGTAAAATATTTTACAATGGGGAGAACCACTATAAAACCTATCGTATAAGCTAGTCGTTGAGGCGATGCTAATTCCTTTTAAGTCAATGAGGGCTCCCTTGACTTCATTTTCTCATGAAAATAGACTGTATGAGTTATGTATGGACAAAATTACAAATAGGTATGCTTGAGAAAGTAGGAAATAGGGTGCCGGTCACGCCTTTCCAGTTTAGAGTGTGACACAAGATATACAAAACAATTAGTAAAGGAGTCACCTCATTCAGAGGAACTGCTCGAATGAACTAATTCTTACTATCACACAACTTGAGACTGGAAGCTATTCCATGTCGACATTGGAGAAAAATGAATATTGACTAATTCCTAATTGATAATGAGTTGGACTTAGTTTCACACCCCAACCCAGAGAGGCACTGACCGACACCCAGATATTAATCATCGAGCACTACATACATGACTAAACCGTATTTCTTAACAACCAAATGGGCCGTCAATTTCGCATGATAGACTGAAAGAATTCAAAAGTGATAAACAATTTACGATACCACCCTAATAAGCATATAAGCATAGGAAGGGCTAACATGGCCATCATGGAAGTATGTACGTGAAAACATATGCCTACCAGGCCATATATGACATCTATACACAGGACACATGTTATGCCTCATAGTTTCACGTCTAGTCGTACCTTCGACCGGATACCAACTTCATTGGAGGATATCTGATATTATGAAGAAGGCAATAAAGGTCAAAAGCTTTTCTATAGAAGGATAAGATGTAGAAAGTTAAATCGAATCAAATGAAATAAGCTCGTCGCAATTTGGAAAATCCCTATGTTTTATGGTGGAATTTATGACTATAATTGTGTTTTACAATCCACAAAACTCTGAGACCTCCACCGTAAAACATAACAAAAAGTTGGTGGAGGTAAAGGTCTTTCACTGTGACCTTTTGCGACCCGTAAAATATTTTACAGTGGGGAGAACCACTGTAAAATCTATCTAATTTGCTAGTCGTTGAGGCGATGTTAATTGCTTGTAAGTCAATGAGGGCTCCCTTGAATTCCTATTATCGTGAAAACAGAATGTATGAGCTATGTATAGATAAAATTACAAATAGGTATGCCCTGGCAAGTTGGAAATAGGGTGTCAGTCACGTCCCTCCAATTTACGGTGTGACAGAATGAACTAATTCTTACTATCACACAACTTGAGACTGGAAGCTATTCCATGTCGACATTGGAGAAAAAACAATATTGACTAATTCCTAATTGATGATGAGTTGGACTTAGTGTCACACCCCAACCCACAGAGGCACTGACCGACACCCAGATATTAATTATCGAGAACTACATACATGACTTGACCAACTTTCTTAACAAGAAAATGGGCTGTCAATGACGCATGATAGACTGAAGAATTCAAAAGTGATAAACAACTTACGATACCACCCTAATAAGAATATAAGCATAGGAAGGGCTAACAAGGACACCATGGAAGTATGTACATGAAAACATATGCCTATAAGGCCAAATATGACATATATACACAGGACACATGTTATGCCTCATAGTTTCACGTCTAGTCGTACCATCGACAGGATACCAACTTCATGGGAGGATATCTGATCTTATGAAGAAGGCAATAAAGGTCAAAAGCTTTTCTATAGAAGGATAAGGTGTATAAAGTTAAATCGAATCAAATGAAATAAGCTCATTGCTAATTGGAAAATCCCTATGTTTTAGGGTGGGATTTATAACTATAATTGTTTTTTACAATCCACAAATCTCTGAGACCACCACTGTAAAACTTAACAAAAAGTTGGTAGAGGCAGAGGTGTTTCACTGTGACCTTTTACGGCCAGTAAAATATTTTACAATGGCGAGAACCACTGTAAAACCTATCGTATAAGCTAGTCGTTGAGACGATGCTAATTCTTTTTAAGTCAACGAAGGCTCCCTTGACTACATTTTCCCATGAAAATAGACTGTATGAGTTATGTATGGCCAAAATTATTAGTAGGTATGCTTGAGCAAGTAGGAAATAGGGTGCCGGTCACGCCTTTCCAGTTTAGAGTGTGACACAAGATATACAAAACACTTAGTAAAGCAGTCACCTCATTCAGAGGAACTGCTCGAATGAACTAATTCTTACTATCACACAACTTGAGACTGGAAGCTATTCCATGTCGACATTGGAGAAAAATGAATATTGACTAATTCCTAATTGATAATGAGTTAGACTTAGTTTCACACCCCAACCCAGAGAGGCACTGACCGACACCCAGATATTAATCATCGAGCACTACATACTCACTAAACCGTATTTCTTAACAACCAAATGGGCCGTCAATTTCGCATGATAGACTGAAAGAATTCAAAAGTGATAAACAATTTACGATACCACCCTAATAAGCATATAAGCATAGGAAGGGCTAACATGGCCATCATGGAAGTATGTACGTGAAAACATATGCCTACCAGGCCATATATGACATCTATACACAGGACACATGTTATGCCTCATAGTTTCACGTCTAGTCGTACCTTCGACCGGATACCAACTTCATTGGAGGATATCTGATATTATGAAGAAGGCAATAAAGGTCAAAAGCTTTTCTATAGAAGGATAAGATGTAGAAAGTTAAATCGAATCAAATGAAATAAGCTCGTCGCAATTTGGAAAATCCCTATGTTTTATGGTGGGATTTATGACTATAATTGTGTTTTACAATCCGCAAAACACTGAGACCTCGACCGTAAAACATAACAAAAAGTTGGTGGAGGTAAAGGTCTTTCACTGTGACCTTTTGCGACCCGTAAAATATTTTACAATGGGGAGAACCACTGTAAAATCTATCTAATTTGCTAGTCGTTGAGGCGATGTTAATTGCTTGTAAGTCAATGAGGGCTCCCTTGAATTCCTATTATCGTGAAAACAGAATGTATGAGCTATGTATAGATAAAATTACAAATAGGTATGCCCTGGCAAGTTGGAAATAGGGTGTCGGTCACGTCCCTCCAATTTAGGGTGTGACAGAATGAACTAATTCTTACTATCACACAACTTGAGACTGGAAGCTATTCCATGTCGACATTGGAGAAAAAACAATATTGACTAATTCCTAATTGATGATGAGTTGGACTTAGTGTCACACCCCATCCCACAGAGGCACTGACCGACACCCAGATATTAATTATCGAGAACTACATACATGACTTGACCAACTTTCTTAACAAGAAAATGGGCTGTCAATGACGCATGATAGACTGAAGAATTCAAAAGTGATAAACAACTTACGATACCACCCTAATAAGAATATAAGCATAGGAAGGGCTAACAAGGACACCATGGAAGTATGTACATGAAAACATATGCCTATAAGGCCAAATATGACATATATACACAGGACACATGTTATGCCTCATAGTTTCACGTCTAGTCGTACCATCGACCGGATACCAACTTCATGGGAGGATATCTGATATTATGAAGAAGGCAATAAAGGTCAAAAGCTTTTCTATAGAAGGATAAGATGTATAAAGTTAAATCGAATGAAATGAAATAAGCTCGTCGCAATTTGGAAAATCGATATGTTTTATGGTGGGATTTATGACTCTAATTGTGTTTTACAATCCGCAAAACTCTGAGACCTCCACCGTAAAACTTAACAAAAAGTTGGTGGAGGTAAAGGTGTTTCACTGTGAACTTTTACGGCCCGTAAAATATTTTACAGTGGGGAGAACCACTGTAAAACCTATCTAATAAGCTAGTCGTTGAGGCGATGCTAATTCCTTATAAGTCAACGAGGGCTCCCTTGACTTCCTATTATCGTGAAAACGGAATGTATGAGCTATGTATGGACAAAATTACAAATAGGTATGCTCGAGGAAGTAGGAAATAGGGTGTCGGTCACGCCCCTCCAATTTAGGTTGTGACACCAGATATAGAAAACACTTAGTAAGGCTGTCCAATCATTAAGAGGAACTGCTAGAATGAACAAATTCTTACTATCACACAACTTGAGACTGGAAGCTATTCCATGTCGACATTGGAGAAAAAGGAATATTGAGTAATTCCTAATTGATGATGAGTTGGACTTAGTGTCACACCCCAACCCGGAGAGGCACTAACCGATACCCAGATATTAATTATCGAGCACTACATACATGACTTAACCAACCTTCATAACAAACAAATGGGCCGTCAATTTCGCATGATAGACTGAAAGAATTCAAAAGTGATAAAGAACTTACGATACCACCCTGATAAGCATATAAGCATAGGAAGGGCTAACAAGGCCACCATGGAAGTATGTACATGAAAACATATGCCTAGAAGGCCATATATGACATCTATACACAGGACACATGTTACGACTTATTGTTTCACGTCTAGTCGTACCATTGACAGGATTCCAACTTCATGGGAGGATATCTGATATTATGAAGAAGGCAATAAAGGTCCAAAGCTTTTCAATAGATGGATAAGATGTATAGAGTTAAATCAAATCAAATGAAATAAGCTCGTCGCAATTTGGAAAATCCATATGTTTTAGGGTGGGATTTATAACTATAATTGTGTTTTACAATCCGCAAATCTCTGAGACCACTACCGTAAAACTTAACAAAAAGTTTGTAGAGGCAGAGGTGTTTCACTGTGACCTTTTACGGCCAGCAAAATATTTTACAATGGGGAGAACCGCTATAAAACCTATCGTATACGATAGTCGTTGAGGCGATGCTAATTCCTTATAAGTCAATGAGGGCTCCCTTGACTTCCTTTTATCGAGAAAACAGAATGTATGAGCTATGTATGGACAAAATTACAAATAGGTATGCTCGAGCAGGTAGGAAATAGGGTGTCGGTCACGACCCTCCAATTTAGGGTGTGACACTAGATATACAAAACATTTAGTAAAGCAGTCACATCATTAAGAGGAACTGCTCGAATGAACTAATTCTTACTATCACACAACTTGAGACTGGAAGTTATTCCATGTCGACATTGGAGAAAAAGGAATATTGAGTAATTCCTAATTGATGATGAGTTGGACTTAGTGTCACACCCCAAACCGGAGAGGCACTAACCGATACCCAGATATTATTTATCGAGCACTACATACATGACTTAACCAACTTTCTTAACAAGCAAATGGGCCATCAATGCCGCATGATAGACAGAAGAATTCAAAATAGATAAACAACTTACGATACCACCCTAATAAGCATATAAGCATAGGAAGGGCTAACAAGGCCACCATGGAAGTATGTACATGAAAACATATGCCTATAAGGCCATATATGACATCTATACACTGGACGAATGTTACGCCCTATTGTTTCACGTCTAGTCGTACCATTGACTGGATACCAACTTCATGGGAGGATATCTGATCTTATGAAGAAGGCAATAAAGGTCCAAAGCTTTTCAATATAAGGATAAGATGTATAAAGTTAAATCAAATCAAATGAAATAAGCTCGTCGTAATTTGGAAAATCCCTATGTTTTAGGGTGGGATTTATAACTATAATTGTGTTTTACAATCCGCAAAACTCTGAGACCACCTCTGTAAAACAAAACAAAAAGTTGGTAGAGGCAGAGGTGTTTCACTGTGACCTTTTACGGCCAGTAAAATATTTTACAATAGGGAGAACCACTGTAAAACCTATCGCATAAGATAGTCGTTGAGGCGATGCTAATTCCTTTTAAGTCAATGAGGGCTCCCTTGACTTCATTTTCTCATGAAAATACACGGTATGAGTTATGTATGGACAAAATTACAAATAGGTATGCTTGAGCAAGTAGGAAATAGGGTGCTGGTCACGCCTCTCCAGTTTAGAGTGTGACACCAGATATACAAAACACTTAGTAAAGCAGTCACATCATTCAGAGAAACTGCTCGAATGAACTAATTCTTACTATCACACAACTTGAGACTGGAAGCTATTCCATGTCGACATTGGAGAAAAAGTAATATTCACTAATTCCTAATTGATGAAGAGTTGGACTTAGTGTCACACCCCAACTTGGAGAGGAACTGACCGACACCCATATATTAATCATCGAGCACTACATACATGACTTAACCGTATTTCTTATCAAGAAAATGGGCCGTCAATTTCGCATGATAGACTGAAAGAATTCAAAAGTGATAAAGAACTTACAATACCACCCTAATAAGCATAGGAAGGGCTGACAAGGCCATCATGGAAGTATGTACATGAAAACATATGCCTAACAGGCCATATATGACATCTATACACAGGACACATGTTATGCCTCATAGTTTCGCGTCTAGTCGTACCATCGATTGGATTCCAACTTCTCAGTAGGATATGTTATCTTATGAAGAAGGTAATAAAGGTCCAAAGCTTGTCTATAGAATGATAAGTTGTGCCAAGGTAAATCGAATCAAATGAAATAAATTCGCCACAATTTGGAAAATCCCTATGTTTTATGGTGGGATTTTTGACTATAATTGTGTTTTTCAATCCGAAAAACTCTGAGACCTCCACCGTAAAACTTAACAAAAAGTTGGTGGAGGTAAAGGAGTTTCACTATGATCTTTTACGGCCTGTAAAATATTTTACAGTGAGGAGAACCACTGTAAAACCTATCTAATAAGCTAGTCGTTGAGGCAATGCTATTTCCTTATAAGTCAATGAGGGCTCCCTTGACTTCCTTTTATCGAGAAAATAGTATGTATGAGCTATGTATGGACAAAATTACAAATAGGTATGCTCGAGCAAGTAGGAATAGGGTGTCGGTCACGCCCCTCCAATTTCGGGTGTGAAACCAGATATACAAAACATTTAGTAAAGCAGTCACATCATTAAGAGGAACTGCTCGAATGGACTAATTCTTACTATCACACAACACGAGACTGGAAGCTATTACAGGTCGACATTGGAGAAAAAGGAATATTGCCTAATTCCGAATTGATGAAGAGTTGGACTTAGTGTCACACCCAACCCAGAGAGGCACTAGCTGACACCCAGATATGAATTATCGAGCACTACATACATGACTTAACCAACTTTCTTAACAAGCAAATGGGCCGTCAATGCCGCATGATAGACTGAAGAATTCAAAAGTGATAAACAACTTACGATACCACCCTGATAAGCATATAAGCATAGGAAGGGCTAACAAGGCCACCATGGAAGTATGGACATGAAAACATATGCCTATAAGGCCATATATGACATCTATACACAGGACACATGTTACGCCTTATAGTTTCACATCTAGTCATACCATTGACTGGATACCAACTTCATGAGAGGATATCTGATCTTATCAAGAAGGCAATAAAGGTCCAAAGCTTTTCTATAGAAGGATAAGATGAATAAAGTTAAGTCGAATCAAATGATATAAGCTCGTCGCAATTTGGAAAATCCCTATGTTTTAGGGTGGGATTTATAACTATAATTGTGTTTTGCAATCCGCAAATCTCTGAGACCACTACCGTAAAACTTAACAAAAAGTTGGTAGAGGCAGAGGTGTTTCACTGTGACCTTTTACGGCCAGTAAAATATTTTACAATCGGGAGAACTACTGTAAAACCTATCGTATAAGATAGTCGTTGAGGCGATGCTAATTCCTTTTAAGTCAATGAGGGCTCCCTTGACTTCATTTTCTCATGAAAATACACTGTATGAGTTATGTATGGACAAAATTACAAATAGGTATGCTTGAGCAAGTAGGAAATAGGGTGCCGGTCACGCCTCTCCAGTTTAGAGTGTGACACCAGATATACAAAAGACTTAGTAAAGCAGTCACATCATTCAGAGGAACTGCTCGAATGAACTAATTCTTACTATCACACAACTTGAGACTGGAAGCTATTCCATGTCGACATTGGAGAAAAAGGAATATTGACTAATTCCTAATTGATGAAGAGTTGGACTTAGTGTCACACCCCAACTTGGAGAGGCACTGACCGACACCCATATATTAATCATCGAGCACTACATACATGACTTAACCGTATTTCTTATCAAGTAAATGGGCCGTCAATTTCGCATGATAGACTGAAAGAATTCAAAAGTGAAAAAGAACTTACGATACCACCATAATAAGCATATAAGCCTAGAAAGGGCTAACAAGGCCATCATCGAAGTATGTAGATGAAAACATATGCCTACCAGGCCATATATGACATCTATACACAGGACACATGTTATGCCTCATAGTTTCACGTATAGTCGTACCATCGATTGGATTCCAACTTCTCAGGAGGATATGTTTTCTTATGAAGAAGGTAATAAAGGTCCAAAGCTTGTCTATAGAAGGAGAAGTTGTACCAAGGTAAATTGAATCAAATGAAATAAATTCGTCACAATTTGGAAAATCTCTATGTTTTATGGTAGGATTTATGACTATAATTGTGTTTTACAATCCGCAAAACTCTGACAACTCCACCGTAAAACATAATAAAAAGTTGGTGGAGGTAAATGTGTTTCACTGTGACCTTTTACGGCACGTAAAATATTTTACAGTGGGGTGAACCACTGTAAAACATATCTTATAAGCTAGTCTTTGAGGCAATGCTAATTCCTTATAAGTCAATGAGGGCTCCCTTGACTTCCTTTTATCGAGAAAACAGAATGTATGAGCTATGTATGGACAAAATTACAAATAGGTATGCTCGAGCAAGTAGGAAATAGGGTGTCGGTCACGCCCCTCCAATTTGGGGTGTGACACCAGATATACAAAATATTTAGTAAAGCAGTCACATCATTAAGATGAACTGCTCGAATGAACTAATTCTTACTATCACACAACTTGAGACTGGAAGCTATTCCATGTCGACATTGGAGAAAAAGGAATACTGACTAATTCCTAATTGATGAAGAGTTGGACTTAGTGTCACACCCCAACTTGGAGAGGCACTGACCGACACCCATATATTAATCATCGAGCACTACATACATGACTTAACCGTATTTCTTATCAAGTAAATGGGCCGTCAATTTCGCATGATAGACTGAAAGAATTCAAAAGTGAAAAAGAACTTACGATACCACCATAATAAGCATATAAGCCTAGAAAGGGCTAACAAGGCCATCATCGAAGTATGTAGATGAAAACATATGCCTACCAGGCCATATATGACATCTATACACAGGACACATGTTATGCCTCATAGTTTCACGTATAGTCGTACCATCGATTGGATTCCAACTTCTCAGGAGGATATGTTTTCTTATGAAGAAGGTAATAAAGGTCCAAAGCTTGTCTATAGAAGGAGAAGTTGTACCAAGGTAAATTGAATCAAATGAAATAAATTCGTCACAATTTGGAAAATCTCTATGTTTTATGGTAGGATTTATGACTATAATTGTGTTTTACAATCCGCAAAACTCTGACAACTCCACCGTAAAACATAATAAAAAGTTGGTGGAGGTAAAGGTGTTTCACTGTGACCTTTTACGGCACGTAAAATATTTTACAGTGGGGTGAACCACTGTAAAACATATCTTATAAGCTAGTCTTTGAGGCAATGCTAATTCCTTATAAGTCAATGAGGGCTCCCTTGACTTCCTTTTATCGAGAAAACAGAATGTATGAGCTATGTATGGACAAAATTACAAATAGGTATGCTCGAGCAAGTAGGAAATAGGGTGTCGGTCACGCCCCTCCAATTTGGGGTGTGACACCAGATATACAAAATATTTAGTAAAGCAGTCACATCATTAAGAGGAACTGCTCGAATGAACTAATTCTTACTATCACACAACTTGAGACTGGAAGCTATTCCATGTCGACATTGCAGAAAAAGGAATATTGACTAATTCCTAATTGATGAAGAGATGGACTTAGTGTCACACCCCAACCCGGAGAGGCATTGAATGACACCCAGATATTAATTATCGAGCGATACATACATGACTTAACCAACTTTCTTAACAAGCAAATGGACCGTCAATTCCGCATGATAGACTGAAGAATTCAAAAGTGATAAACAACTTACGATACCACCCTAATAAGCATATAAGCATAGGAAGGGCTAACAAGGCCACCATGGAAGTATGTACTTGAAAACATATGCCTATAAGGCCATATATGACATCTATACACATGACACATGTTACGCCCTATTGTTTCACGTCTAGTCGTACCATTGACTGGATACCAACTTCATGGGAGGATATCTGCTCTTATGAAGAAGGCAATAAAGGTCCAAAGCTTTTCAATAGAAGGATAAGATGTATAAAGTTAAATCGAATCAAATGAAATAAGCTCGTTGCAATTTGGAAAATCACTATGTTGTAGGGTGGGATGTATAACTATAATTGTGTTTTACAATCCATAAATCTCTGAGACCACCACCGTAAAACTTAACAAAAAGTTGGTAGAGGCAGAGGTGTTTCAGTGTGACCTTTTACGGCAAGTAAAATATTTTAAAATGTGCAGAACCACTGTAAAACCTATCGTATAAGCTAGTCGTTGAGGCAATGCTAATTCCTTTTAAGTCAATGAGGGCTCCCTTGACTTCATTTTCTCATGAAAATACATTGTATGAGTTATGTATGGACAAAATTACAAATAGGTATGCTTGAGCAAGTAGGAAATAAGGTGCTGGTCACGCCTCTCCAGTTTCGAGTGTGACACCAGATATACAAAACACTTAGTAAAGCAGTCACATCATTCAGAGGAACTGCTCGAATGAACTAATTCTTACTATCACACAACTTGAGACTGGAAGCTATTCCATGTCGACATTGGAGAAAAAGGAATATTGACTAATTCCTAACTGATGAAGAGTTGGACTTAGTGTCACACCCCAACTTGGAGAGGCACTGACCGACTCCCATATATTAATCATTGAGCACTACATACATGACTTAACCGTATTTCTTATCAAGCAAATGGGCCGTCAATTTCGCATGATAGACTGAAAGAATTCAAAAGTGATAAAGAACTTACGATACCACCCTAATAAGCATATAAGCATAGGAAGGGCTAACAAGGCCACCATGGAAGTATGTACATGAAAACATATGCCTATAAGGCCATATATGACATCTATACACAAGACACATGTTACGCCTCATAGTTTCATGTCTAGTCATACCATTGACTGGATACCAACTTCATGAGAGGATATATGATCTTATGAAGAAGGCAATAAAGGTCCAAAAGCTTTTCTATAGAAGGATAAGATGTATAAAGTTAAATCGAATCAAATGAAATAAGCTCGTCGCAATTTGGAAAATCCCTACATTTTAGGGTGGGATTTATAACTATAATTGTGTTTTACAATTCGCAAATCTCTGAGACCACTACCGTAAAACTTAACAAAAAGTTGGTAGAGGCAGAGGTGTTTCACTGTGACCTTTTACGGACAGTAAAATATTTTACAATGGAGAGAACCACTGTAAAACCTATCGTACAAGCTAGTCGTTGAGGCGATGCTAATTCCTTTTAAGTCAATGAGGGCTCCCTTGACTTCATTTTCTCATGAAAATACACAATATGAGTTATGTATGGACAAAATTACAAATAGGTATGCTCGTGCAAGTATGAAATAGGGTGTCGGTCATGCCCCTCCAATTTAGGGTGTGACACCATATATACAAAACATTTAGTAAAGTTGTCACATCATTAAGAGGAACTGCTCGTATGAACTAATTCTTACTATCACACAACTTGAGACAGGAAGCTGTTCCATATCGACATTGGAGAAAAAGTAATATGGACTAATTCATAATTCATGAAGAGTTGGACTTAGTGTCACACCCAAACCCAGAGAGTCACTGACTGACACCCATATATTAATTATCGAGCACTACATACATGACTTAACCAACTTTCTTAACAAGAAAATGAGCCGTCAATGCCGCATGATAGACTGAAGAATTCAAAAGTGATAAACAACATACGATACCACCCTAATAAGCATATAAGCATAGGAAGGGCTAACAAGGACACCATGGAAGTATGTACATGAAAACATATGTGTATAAGGCCATATATGACATCTATACACATGACACATGTTATGCCCTATTGTTTCACGTCTAGTCGTACCATTGACTGGATACCAACTTCATGGGAGGATATCTGATCTTATGAAGAAGGCAATAAAGGTCCAAAGCTTTTCTATAGAAGGATAAGATGTATAAAGTTAAATCGAATCAAATGAAATAAGCTCGTTGCAATTTGGAAAATCACTATGTTGTAGGGTGGGATGTATAACTCTAATTGTGTTTTTCAATCCATAAATCTCTGAGACCACCACCGTAAAACTTAACAAAAAGTTGGTAGAGGCAGAGGTGTTTCACTGTGACCTTTTACGGCAAGTAAAATATTTTAAAATGGGCAGAACCACTGTAAAACCTATCGTATAAGCTAGTCGTTGAGGCAATGCTAATTCCTTTTAAGTCAATGAGGGCTCCCTTGACTTCATTTTCTCATGAAAATACATTGTATGAGTTATGTATGGACAAAATTACAAATAGGTATGCTTGAGCAAGTAGGAAATAGGGTGCTGGTCACGCCTCTCCAGTTTCGAGTGTGACACCAGATATACAAAACACTTAGTAAAGCAGTCACATCATTAAGAGGAACTGCTCGAATGAACTAATTCTTACTATCACACAACTTGAGACTGGAAGCTATTCCATGTCGACATTGGAGAAAAAGGAATATTGACTAATTCCTAATTGATGAAGAGTTGGGCTTAGTGTCACAGCCCAACTTGGAGAGGCACTGACCGACACCCATATATTAATCATTGAGCACTACATACATGACTTAACCGTATTTCTTATCAAGCAAATGGGCCGTCAATTTCGCATGATACACTGAAAGAATTCAAAAGTGATAAAGAACTTACGATACCACCCTAATAAGCATATAAGCATAGGAAGGGCTAACAAGGCCACCATGGAAGTATGTACATGAAAACATATGCCTATAAGGCCATATATGACATCTATACACAAGACACATGTTACGCCTCATAGTTTCATGTCTAGTCGTACCATTGACTGGATACCAACTTCATGAGAGGATATATGATCTTATGAAGAAGGCAATAAAGGTCCAAAAGCTTTTCTATAGAAGGATAAGATGTATAAAGTTAAATCGAATCAAATGAAATAAGCTCGTCGCAATTTGGTAAATCCCTACATTTTAGGGTGGGATTTATAACTATAATTGTGTTTTACAATTCGCAAATCTCTGAGACCACTACCGTAAAACTTAACAAAAAGTTGGTAGAGGCAGAGGTGTTTCACTGTGACCTTTTACGGACAGTAAAATATTTTACAATGGAGAGAACCACTGTAAAACCTATCGTACAAGCTAGTCGTTGAGGCGATGCTAATTCCTTTTAAGTCAATGAGGGCTCCCTTGACTTCATTTTCTCATGAAAATACACAATATGAGTTATGTATGGACAAAATTACAAATAGGTATGCTCGTGCAAGTATGAAATACGGTGTCGGTCATGCCCCTCCAATTTAGGGTGTGACACCATATATACAAAACATTTAGTAAAGTTGTCACATCATTAAGAGGAACTGCTCGTATGAACTAATTCTTACTATCACACAACTTGAGACAGGAAGCTATTCCATATCAACATTGGAGAAAAAGGAATATGGACTAATTCATAATTCATGAAGAGTTGGACTTAGTGTCACACCCAAACCCAGAGAGTCACTGACTGACACCCATATATTAATTATCGAGCACTACATACATGACTTAACCAACTTTCTTAACAAGAAAATGGGCCGTCAATGCCGCATGATAGACTGAAGAATTCAAAAGTGATAAACAACATACGATACCACCCTAATAAGCATATAAGCATAGGAAGGGCTAACAAGGCCACCATGGAAGTATGTACATGAAAACATATGTGTATAAGGCCATATATGACATCTATACACAGGACACATGTTACGCCTCATAGTTTCACGTCTAGTTGTACCATTGACTGGATACCAACTTCATGCGAGGATATCTGATCTTATGAAGAAGGCAATAAAGGTCCAAAGCTTTTCTATAGAAGGATAATATGTAGAAAGTTAAATCGAATCAAATGAAATAAGCTCGTTGCAATTTGGAAAATCACTATGTTGTAGGGTGGGATGTATAACTATAATTGTGTATGACAATCCACAAATCTCTGAGACCACCACCGTAAAACTTAACAAAAAGTTGGTAGAGGCATAGGTGTTTCACTGTGACCTTTTACGGCAAGTAAAATATTTTAAAATGGGGAGAACCATTGTAAAACCTATCGTATAAGCTAGTCGTTGAGGCAATGCTAATTCCTTATAAGTCAATGAGGGCTCCCTTGACTTCATTTTCTATTGAAAATACACTGTAAGAGTTATGTATGGACAAAATTACAAATAGGTATGCTTGAGCAAGTAGGAAATAGGGTGTCGGTCACGCCTCTCCAGTTTAGAGTTGACACCAGATATACAAAACACTTAGTAAAGCAGTCACATCATTCAGAGTAACTGCTCGAATGAACTAATTCTTACTATCACACAACCTGAGATTGGAAGCTATTCCATGTAGACTTTAGAGAAAAAGGAATATTGACTAATTCCTAATTGATGATGAGTTGGACTTAGTGTCACACCCCAACCCAGAGAGGCACTGACCGACACCCAGATATTAATCATCGAGCACTACATACATGACTTAACCGTATTTCTTAACAAGCAAATGGGCCGTCAATTTCGCATGATATACTGAAAGAATTCAAAAGTGATAAACAACTTACGATACCACCCTAATAATCATATAAGCAGAGGAAGAGCTAACAAGGCCACCATGGAAGTATGTACATTAAAACATATTACTACAAGGACATATATGACATCTATACACATGACACATGTTACGCCTCATAGTTTCACGTCTACTCGTACCATCGATTGGATACCAACTTCTCAGGAGGATATGTGATCTTATGAATAAAGTAATAAAGATCCAAATCTTGTATACAGAAGGATAAGTTGTACAAAGGTAAATCGAATCAAATGAAATAAATTCATCACAATTTGGAAAATCCCTATGTTTTATGGTGGGATTTACGACTATAATTGTGTTTTACAATCGACAAAACTCAGAGACCTCCAATGTAAATCTTAACAAAAAAGTTGGTGGAGGTAAAGGTGTTTCACTGTGACCTTTTACGGCCCGTAAAATATTTTACCGTGGGGTGAACCACTGTAAATCCTATCTTATAAGCAAGTCGTTGAGGCGATGCTAATTCCTTATAAGTCAATGAGGGCTCCCTTGACTTCCTTTTAACGTGAAAACAGAATGTATGGGCTATGTATGGTCAAAATTACAAATAGGTATGCTCGAGCAAGTACAAAATAGGGTATCGGTCACGCCCCTCCAATTTAGGGTGTGACACCAGATATACAAAACACTTAGTACAGTAGTCACATCATTAAGAGGAAGTGCTCGAATGGAGTAATTCTTACTATCACACAACTTGAGACTGGAAGCTATTCCATGTCGACATTGGAGAAAAATGAATATTGACTAATTCCTAATTGATGAAGATTTGGACTTAGTGTCACACCCCAACCCGGAGAGGCACTGGATGACACCCAGATATGAATTATCGAGCACTACATACATGACTAAACCAACTTTCTTAACAAGCAAATGGGCCGTCAATGCCGCATGATAGACTGAAGAATTCAAAAGTGATAAACAACTTACGAAACCACCCAAATAAGCATATAAGCATAGGAAGGGCTAACAAGGCCACCATGGAAGTATGTACATGAAAACATATGCCTATAAGGCCATATATGACATCTATACACAGGACACATGTTATGCCTCATAGGTTCACCTCTAGTCGTACCATCGACTGGGTACCAATTTCATGGGAGGATATCTGATCTTATAAAGAAGGCAATAAAGGTCAAAAACTTTTCTATTGAAGGATAGGATGTATAAAGTTAAATCGAATCAAATGAAATAAGCTCGTCGCAATTTGGAAAATCCCAATGTTTTAGGGTGGGATTTATAACTATAATTGTGTTTTACAATCCACAAATCTCTGAGACCACCACCGTAAAACTTAAAAAACAGTTGGTAGAGGCAGAGGTGTTTCACTGTGACCTTTTACATCCAGTAAAATATTTTACAATGGTGAGAACCACTGTAAAACCTATCGTATAAGCTAGTCGTTGTGGCGATGCTAATTTCTTTCAAGTCAATGAGGGCTCCCTTGACTTTATTTTCTCATGAAAATAGACTGTATGAGTTATGTATGGACAAAATTACAAATAGGTAAGCTTGAGCAAGTAGGAAATAGGGTGCCGGACAAGCCTCTCCAGTTTAGAGTGTGACACCAGTTATACAATAAACTTAGTAAAGCAGTCACATTATTCAGAGGAACTGCCCGAATGAACTAATTCTTGCTATCACACAACTTGAGACTGGAAGCTATTCCATGTCGACATTGGCGAAAAAGGAATATTGACTAATTCCTAATTGATGATGAGTTGGACTTAGTGTCACACCCCAACCCAGAGAGGCACTGCCCGACACCCAGATATTAATCATCGAGCACTACATACATGACTTAACCAACTTTCTTAACAAGCAAATGGGCCATCAATTTCGCATGATAGACTGAAATAATTCAAAAGTGATAAACAACTTACGATACCACCCTAATAAGCATATGAAGGGCTAACAAGGCCACCATGGAAGTATGCACATGAAAACATATGCCTATAAGGCCATCTATGACATCTATACTAAAGACACATGTTACGCCTCATAGTTTCACGTCTAGTCGTACCATCGACTGGATACCAACTTCATGGGAGGATATCTGATCTTATGAAGAAGGCAATAAAGGTCCACATCTTATCTATAGAAGGATAAGATATATAAAGTTAAATCGTATCGAATGAACGAACTAGTCGCAATTTGGAAAATCCCTATGTTTTAGGGTGGGATTTATAACTATAATTGTGTTTTACAATCCGCAAATCACTGAGACCACCACCGTGAAACTTAACAAAAAGTTGGTGGAGGTAGAGTTGTTTCACTGTGACCTTTTACGGCTCGAAAAATATTTTACAGTGGGGAGAACCACTGTAAAACCTATTGTATAAGCTGGTCGTTGAGGCGGTGCTAAATCCTCTTAAGTCAATGAGGGCTCCCTTGACTTCATTTTCTCATGAAAATAGACTGTATGAGCTACGTATGGACAAAATTACAAATAGGTATGCTTGACAAGTAGGAAATAGGGTGCCGGTCACGCCCCTCCAGTTTAGGGTGTGACACAAGATATAAAAAACACTTAGGAAAGCAGTCACATCATTTAGAGGAACTGCTCGAATGAACTAATTCTTACTATCACACAACTTGAGACTGGAAGCTATTCCATGTCGACATTGGAGAAAAAGGAATATTGACTAGATCCTAATTGATGAAGAGTTGGACTTAGTGTCACACCCCAACCCGGAGAGGCACTGACCGACACCCAGATATTAATCATCGAGCACTACATACATGACTTAACCAACTTTCTTAACAAGTAAATGGGCCGTCAATTTCGCTTGATAGACCGAAAGAATTGAAAAGTGATAAAAACTTACGATACCACTCTAATAAGTATATAAGCATAGGAAGGGCTAACAAGGCCACCATGGAAGTATGTAGATGATAACATATGCCTACAAGGCCATATATCACATCAGTACACAGGACACATGTTACGCCTCATAGTTTCACATCTAGTCGTACTATCGACTGGATACCAACTTCTCGGGAGGATATGTTATCTTATAAAGAAGGTAATAAAGGTCCAAAGCTTGTCTATAGAAGGATAAGTTGTTCAAAGGTAAATTGAATCAAATGAAATAAATTCATCACAATTTGGAAAATCCCTATGTTTTATGTTGGTATTTACGAATATAATTGTGTTTTACAATCCACAAAACTCTGAGACCTCCACCGTAAAACTTTAAAAAAAGTTGGTGGAGGCACAGGTGTTTCACTGTGACCTTTTATGACCCGTAAAATATTTGATAGTGGGGAGAACCACTGTAAAACCTATCGTATAAGCTAGACATTGTGGCGATGCTAATTCCTTTTAAGTCAATGAGGGCTTCCTTGACTTCATTTTCTCATGAAAATAGACTGTATGAGCTATGTATGGACAAAATTACAAATAGGTATGCTTGAGCAAGTAGGAAATAGGGTGTCGGTCATGCCCCTCCAGTTTAGGGTGTGACACCAGATATACAAAACACTTAGTGAAGCAGTCACATCATTTAGAGTAACTGCTCGAATGAACTAATTCTTACTATTACACTACTTGATACTGTACGCTATTCCATGTCGACATTGGAGAAAAATGAATATTGAGTAATTCCTAATTGATGAAGAGTTGGGCTTAATGACACACCCCAACCCAGAGAGGCACTGACTGATACCCAGATATGAATCACCAAGCACTACATGCATGACTTAACCATAGTTCTTACCAAGATAATGGGCCGTCAATGCCGTATGATAGACTAAAAGAATTCAAAAGTGATAAACAACTTACGATACCACCCTAATAAGCATAGGAATGGCTAACAAGGCCATCATGGAAGTATGTACATGAAAACATATGCCTACAAGGCCATAAATTACATCTATACACAGGACATATGTTACGCCTCATAGTTTCACGTTTAGTCGTACTATTCAATTGGATTCCAACTTCTCAGGAGGATATGTTATCTTATGAAGAAGGTAATAAAGGTCCGAAGCTTTTCTATTGAAGGATAAGTTGTACAAAGGTAAATCGAATCAAATGAAAAAAATTCATCATAATTTGGAAAATCCCTATGTTTTATGGTGGGATTTATGACTATAATTGTGTTTTACAATCCGCAAAACTCTGAGACCTCCACCGTAAAACTTACCAAAAGGTTGGTGGAGGTATACGCATTTCACTGTGACCTTTTATGACCCGTAAAATATTTAGCAGTGCGGAGAACTACTGTAAAACCTATCGTATAAGCTAGTTGTTGAGGCGTTGCTAATTCCTTTAAGTCAATGAGGGCTCCCTTGACTTCATTTTCTCATGAAAATAGACTGTATGAGCTATGTATGGACAAAATTACAAATAGGTATGCTCGACAAGTAGGAAATAGGGTGCCGGTCACGCCCTCCAGCTTTAGGGTGTGACACCGAGATATACAAAACACTTAGGAAAGCACACATCATTCGGAGGAACTGCTCGAAGGAACTAATTCTTACTATCACACAACTTGAGACTGGAAGCTATTCCATGTCGACATTGGAGAAAAAGGAATATTGACTAGATTCCTAATTGATGAAGAGTTGGACTTAGTGTCACACCCCAACCCGGAGAGGCACTGACCGACACCCAGATATTAATTATCGAGCACTACATACATGACTTAACCATATTTCTTAACAAGCAATATCAATGTCGCATATGACTTCAAAAGTGATAAACAACTTACGATACCACCCTAATAAGCATATAAGCATAGGAAGGGCTAACAAGGCCACCATGGAAGTATGTACATGAAAACATATGCCTACAAGGCCATATATGACATCTATACACAGACACATGTTACGCCTCATAGTTTCACGTCTAGTCGTACCATCGATTGGATACCAACTTCTCAGGAGGATGCGTGATCTTATGAAGAAGGTAATAAAGGTCCAAAGCTTGTCTATAGAAGGATAAGTTGTACAAAGGTAAATCGAATCAAATGAAATAAATTCGTCACAATTTGGAAATCCCTATGTTTTATGGTGGTATTTATGACTATAATTGTGTTTTACAATCCGCAAAACTATGAGACCTCCACCGTAAAACTTAACAAAAATTGGTGGTGGTAGAGTTGTTTCACTATGACCTTTTATGACCCGTAAAATATTTTACAGTGGGGAGAACCACTGTAAAACCTATCGTATAAGCTAGTCGTTGAGGCGGTGCTAATTCCTTTTAAGTCAATGAGGGCTACCTTGACTTCATTTTATCATTAAAACAGAATGTATGAACTATGTATGGACAAAATTACAAATAGGTATGCTCGAGCAAGTAGGAAATAGGGTGCCGGTCACGCCCTCCAGCTTTAGGGTGTGACACCGATATACAAAACACTTAGTGAAGCAAATCACATCATTCGGAGAACTGCTCGAAAGAACTAATTCTTACTATCACACAACTTGAGACCGGGAAGCTATTCCATGTCGACATTGGAGAAAAAGGAATATTGACTAATTCCTAATTGATGAAGAATTGGACTTAGTGTCACACCCCAACCCGGAGAGGAACTGACCGACACCTAGATATTAATTATTGAGCACTACATACATGACTTAACCATATTTCTTAACAAGCAAATGGGTCGTCAATGCCGCATGATAGACTGAAAGAATTCAAAAGTGATAAACAACTTACGATACCACCCTAATAAGCATATAAGCATAGGAAGGGCTAACAAGGCCACCATGGAAGTATGTACATGAAAACATATGCCTACAAGGCTTTATAAGACATCTATACACAGGACACATGTTACGCCTCATAGTTTCACGTCTAGTCGTACCATCGATTGGATTCCAACTTCTCAGGAGGATGTGTGATCTTATGAAGAAGGTAATAAAGGTCCAAAGCTTGTCTGTAGAAGGATAAGTTATACAAAGGTAAATCGAATCAAATGAAATAAATTCATCACAATTTGGAAAATCCCTATGTTTTATGGTGGGATTTATGACTATAATTGTGTTTTACAATCCGCAAAACTCTGAGACCTCCACCGTAAAACTTAACAAAAAGTTGGTGGAGGCAGAGGTGTTTCACTGTGAACTTTTACGACCCGTAAAATATTTACAGTGCGGAGAACCACTGTAAATCCTGTCATATAAGCTAGTCGTTGAGGCGATGCTAATTCCTTTTAAGTCAATGAGGGCTACCTTGACTTCATTTTATCATTAAAATAGAATGTATGAGCTATGTATGGACAAAATTACAAATAGGTATGCTCGAGCAAGTAGGAAATAGGGTGCCGGTCACGCCCCTCCAGTTTAGGGTGTGACACCAGATATACAAAACACTTAGTGAAGCAGTCACATCATTCAGAGGAACTGCTCGAAGGAACTAATTCTTACTATCACACAACTTGACACTAGAAGCTATTCCATGTCGACATTGGAGAAAAAGGAATATTGACTAATTCCTAATTGATGAAGAGTTTGACTTAGTGTCACACCCCAACCCGGAGAGGCACTTACCGACACCCATATATTAATTATCGAGCACTACATACATGACTTAACAAGCAACTGGGCCATCAATATCGCATGATAGACTGAAAGAATTCAAAAGTGATAAACAACTTACGATACCACCCTAATAAGCATATAAGCATAGGAAGGGCTAACAAGGCCACCATGGAAGTATGTACATGAAAACATATGCCTACAAGGCCATATATGACATCTATACACAAGACACATGTTACGCCTCATAGTTTCACGTCTAGTCGTACCATCGATTGGATACCAACTTCTCAGGAGGATATGTGATCTTATGAAGAATGTAATAAAGGTCCAAAGCTTCTCTATAGAAGGATAAGTTATATAAAGGTAAATCGAATCAAATGAAATAAGTTCGTCACAATTTGGAAAATCCCTATGTTTTATGGTATGATTTACGACTATAATTTGTTTTTTACAATCCGAAAAACTCTGAGACCTCTACCGTAAAACATGACAAAAAGTTGGTAGAGGCAGAGGTGTTTGACTATCACCTTTTACGGCCCGTAAAATATTTTACAATGGGTAGAACCATGGTAAAACCTATCGTATAAGATAGTCGTTGAGGTGGTGCTAATTCCTTTTAAGTCAATGAGGGCTACCTTGACTTCATTTTATCATTAAAACAGAATGTATGAGCTATGTATGGACAAAATTACAAATAGGTATGCTCCAGCAAGTAGGAAATAGGGTGTCGGTCACGCCCCTCGATTTTAGGGTGTGACATCAGATATACAAAACACTTAGTGAAGCAGTCACATCATTCAGAGGAACTGCTCGAAGGAACTAATTCTTACTATCACACAACTTGAGACTGGAAGCTATTCCATGTCGACATTGGAGAAAAAGGAATATTGACTAATTCCTAATTGATGAAGAGTTGGACTTAGTGTCACACCCCAACCCGGAGAGGCACTGACCGACACCCAGATATTAATCATCGAGCACTACATACATGACTTAACCATATTTCTTAACAAGCAACTGGGCCATCAATGTCGCATGATAGACTGAAAGAATTCAAAAGTGATAAACAACTTACGATACCACCCTAATAAGCATATAAGCATAGGAAGGGCTAACAAGGCCACCATGGAAGTATGTACAAGAAAACATATGCCTACAAGGCCATATATGACATCTATACACAAGACACATGTTACGCCTCATAGTTTCACGTCTAGTCGTACCATCGATTGGATACCAACTTCTCAGGAGGATATGTGATCTTATGAAGAATGTAATAAAGGTCCAAAGCTTCTCTATAGAAGGATAAGTTATATAAAGGTAAATCGAATCAAATGAAATAAATTCGTCACAATTTAGAAAATCCCTATGTTTTATGGTAAGATTTACGACTATAATTTTGTTTTACAATCCGCAAAACTCTGAGACCTCCACCGTAAAACATAACAAAAGTTGGTAGAGGCAGAGGTGTTTCACTGTGACCTTTTACGGCTCGTAAAATATTTTACAGTAGGGAGCACCACAGTAGAACCTATCGTATAAGCTAGTCGTCAAGGCGATGCTAATTCCTTTTAAGTCAATGAGGGCTACCTTGACTTCATTTTATCATTAAAACAGAATGTATGAGCTATGTATGGACAAAATTACAAATAGGTATGCTCGAGCAAGTAGGAAATAGGGTGCCGGTCACGCCCCTCCAGTTTAGGGTGTGACACCAGATATACAAAACACTTAGTAAAGCAATCACATCATTCAGAGGAACTGCTCGAAGGAACTAATTCTTACTATCACACAACTTGAGACTGGAAGCTATTCCATGTCGACATTGGAGAAAAAGGAATATTGACTAATTCCTAATTGATGAAGAGTTGGACTTAGTGTCACACCCCAACCCGGAGAGGCACTGACCGACACCTAGATATTAATTATCGAGCACTACATACATGACTTGACCTACTTTCTTAACAAGCAAATGGGTCGTCAATGCCGCATGATAGACTTGAAGAATTCAAAAGTGATAAACAACTTACGATACCACCCTAATAAGCATATAAGCATAGGAAGGGCTAACAAGGCCACCATGGAAGTATGTACATGAAAACATATGCCTACAAGGCCATATATGACATCTATACACAAGACACATGTTACGCCTCATAGTTTCACGTCTAGTCGTACCATCGATTGGATACCAACTTCTCAGGAGGATATGTGATCTTATGAAGAATGTAATAAAGGTCCAAAGCTTCTCTATAGAAGGATAAGTTGTATAAAGGTAAATCGAATCAAATGAAATAAGTTCGTCACAATTTAGAAAATCCCTATGTTTTATGGTATGATTTACGACTATAATTTTTTTTTACAATCCGCAAAAACCTGAGACCTCCACCGTAAAACTTAACAAAAAGTTGGTAGAGGCAGAGGTGTTTCACTGTGACCTTTTACGGCCCGTAAATTATTTTACAGTGGGGAGAACCACTGTAAAACCTATCGTATAAGATAGTTGTTGAGGCGGTGCTAATTCCTTTTAAGTCAATGAGGGCTACCTTGACTTCATTTTATCATTAAAACAGAATGTATGAGCTATGTATGGACAAAATTACAAATAGGTATGCTCGAGCAAGTAGGAAATAGGGTGCCGGTCACGCCCCTCCAGTTTAGGGTGTGACACCAGATATACAAAACACTTAGTGAAGCAGTCACATCATTCAGAGGAACTGCTCGAAGGAACTAATTCTTACTATCACACAACTTGACACTGGAAGCTATTCCATGTCGACATTGGAGAAAAAGGAATATTGACTATTTCCTAATTGATGAAGAGTTGGACTTAGTGTCACACCCCAACCCGGAGAGGCACTGACCGACACCCAGATTAATTATCGAGCACTACATACATGACTTAACCATATTTCTTAACAAGCAATTTGGCCATCAATGTCGCATGATAGACTGAAAGAATTCAAAAGTGATAAACAACATACGATACCACCCTAATAAGCATATAAGCATAGGAAGGGCTAACAAGGCCACCATGGAAGTATGTACATGAAAACATATGCCTACAAGGCCATATATGACATCTATACACAGGACAAATGTTACGCCTCATAGTTTCACGTCTAGTCATACCATCGATTGGATACCAACTTCTCAGGAGGATATGTGATCTTATGAAGAATGTAATAAAGGTCCAAAGCTTCTCTATAGAAGGATAAGTTATATAAAGGTAAATCGAATCAAAATGAAATAAGTTCGTCACAATTTGGAAAATCCCTATGTGTTTATGGTATGATTTACGACTATAATTGTGTTTTACAATCCGCAAAAATCTGAGACCTCCACCGTAAAACTTAACAAAATGTTGGTGGTGGTAGAGTTGTTTCACTATGACCTTTTACGGCCCATAAAATATCTTACAGTGGGGAGAACCACTGTAAAACCTATCGTATAAGCTAGTCGTTGAGGCGGTGCTAATTCCTTTTAAGTCAATGAGGGCTACCTTGACTTCATTTTATCATTAAAACAGAATGTATGAGCTATGTATGGACAAAATTACAAATAGGTATGCTCGAGCAAGTAGGAAATAGGGTGCCGGTCACGCCCCTCCAGTTTAGGGTGTGACACCAGATATACAAAACACTTAGTGAAGCAGTCACATCATTCAGAGGAACTGCTCGAAGGAACTAATTCTTACTATCACACAACTTGAGACTAGGAAGCTATTCCATGTCGACATTGGAGAAAAAGGAATATTGACTAATTCCTAATTGATGAAGAGTTGAACTTAGTGTCAGACCCCAACCCGGAGAGGCACTGACCGACACCCAGATATTAATCATCGAGCACTACATACATGACTTAACCATATTTCTTAACAAGCAAATGGGCCATCAATGCCGCATGATAGACTGAAAGAATTCAAAAGTGATAAACAACTTACGATACCACCCTAATAAGCATATAAGCATAGGAAGGGCTAACAAGGCCACCATGGAAGTATGTACATTAAAACATATGCCTACAAGGCCATATATGACATCTATACACATGACACATGTTACGCCTCATAATTTCACGTCTACTCATAACGTCGATTGGAAACCAACTTTTCAGGAGGATATGTGATCTTATGAAGAAAGTAATAAATGTCCAAATCTTGTCTGTAGAAGGATAAGTTGTACAAAGGTAAATCGAATCAAATGAAATAAACTAGTCACAATTTGGAAAATCCCTATGTTTTATGGTGGGATTTATGACTATAATTGTGTTTTACAATCGGCAAAACTCTGAGACCTCCACCGTAAAACATAACAAAATGTTGGTGGAGGTAGAGTTGTTTCACTGTGACCTTTTACGGCCCGTAAAATATTTTACAGTGGGGAGAACCACTGTAAAACCTATCGTATAAGCTAGTCGTTGAGGCGGTGCTAATTCCTTTTAAGTCAATGAGGGCTACCTTGACTTCATTTTATCATTAAAATAGAATGTATGAGCTATGTATGGACAAAATTACAAATAGGTATGCTCGAGCAAGTAGGAAATAGGGTGCCGGTCACGCCCCCGTTTAGGGGTGTGACACCAGATATACAAAACACTTAGTGAAGCAAATCACATCATTCAGAGGAACTTCTCGAAGGAACTAATTCTTACTATCACACAACTTGACAGTGGAAGCTATTCCATGTCGACATTGGAGAAAAATGAATATTGACTAATTCCTAATTGATGAAGAGTTTGACTTAGTGTCACACCCCAACCGGAGAGGCACTTGACCGACACCCAGGTATTAATTATCGAGCACTACATACATGACTTAACCATATTTCTTAACAAGCAACTGGGCCATCAATGTCGCATGATAGACTGAAAGAATTCAAAAGTGATAAACAACTTACGATACCACCCTAATAAGCATATAAGCATAGGAAGGGCTAACAAGGCCACCATGGAAGTATGTACATGAAAACATATGCCTACAAGGCCATATATGACATCTATACACAAGACACATGTTACGCCTCATAGTTTCACGTCTAGTCGTACCATCGATTGGATACCAACTTCTCAGGAGGATATGTGATCTTATGAAGAATGTAATAAAGGTCCAAAGCTTCTCTATAGAAGGATAAGTTATATAAAGGTAAATCGAATCAAATGAAATAAGTTCGTCACAATTTGGAAAATCCCTATGTTTTATGGTATGATTTACGACTATAATTTTGTTTTACAATCCGCAAAAATCTGAGACCTCCACCGTAAAACATAACAAAAAGTTGGTAGAGGCAGAGGTGTTGCACTGTGACCTTTTACGGCCCGTAAATTATTTTACAGTGGGGAGAACCACTATAAAACCTATCGTATAAGCTAGTCGTTGAGGCGGTGCTAATTCCTTTTAAGTCAATGAGGGCTACCTTGACTTCATTTTATCATTAAAACAGAATGTATGAGCTATGTATGGACAAAATTACAAATAGGTATGCTCGAGCAAGTAGGAAATAGGGTGTCGGTCCGCCATTCCAGTTTAGTGTGTGACACCAGATATACAAAACACTTAGTGAAGCGAGGAAATCACATTATTCAGAGGAACTGCTCGAAGGAACTAATTCTTACTATCACACAACTTGAGACTGGAAGCTATTCCATGTCGACATTGGAGAAAAAGGAATATTGACTAATTCCTAATTGATGAAGAGTTGGACTTAGTGTCACACCCCAACCCGGAGAGGCACTGACCGACACCCAGATATTAATTATCGAGCACTACATACATGACTTAACCATATTTCTTAACAAGCAACTGGGCCATCAATGCCGCATGATAGACTGAAAGAATTCAAAAGTGATAAACAACTTACGATACCACCCTAATAAGCATATAAGCATAGGAAGGGCTAACAAGGCCACCATGGAAGTATGTACATGAAAACATATGCCTACAAGGCCATATATGACATCTATACACAAGACACATGTTACGCCTCATAGTTTCACGTCTAGTCGTACCATCGATTGGATACCAACTTCTCAGGAGGATATGTGATCTTATGAAGAATGTAATAAAGGTCCAAAGCTTCTCTATAGAAGGATAAGTTATATAAAGGTAAATCGAATCAAATGAAATAAGTTCGTCACAATTTGGAAAATCCCTATGTTTTATGGTATGATTTACGACTATAATTTTTTTTACAATCCGCAAAACTCTGAGATCTCCACCGTAAAACATAACAAAAAGTTGGTAGAGGCAGAGTTGTTTCACTGTGACCTTTTACGGCCCGTAAAATATTTTACAGTGGGGAGAACCACTGTAAAACCTATCGTATAAGCTAGTCGTTGAGGCGGTGCTAATTCCTTTTAAGTCAATGAGGGCTACCTTGACTTCATTTTATCATTAAAACAGAATGTATGAGCTATGTATGGACAAAATTACAAATAGGTATGCTCGAGCAAGTAGGAAATAGGGTGCCGGTCACGCCCTTCGCTTTTAGGGTGTGACACCAGATATACAAAACACTTAGTGAAGCAGTCACATCATTCAGAGGAACTGCTCGAAGGAACTAATTCTTACTATCACACAACTTGACACTGGAAGCTATTCCATGTCGACATTGGAGAAAAAGGAATATTGACTAATTCCTAATTGATGAAGAGTTGGACTTAGTGTCACACCCCAACCCGGAGAGGCACTGACCGACACCCAGGTATTAATTATCGAGCACTACATACATGACTTAACCATATTTCTTAACAAGCAACTGGGCCATCAATGTCGCATGATAGACCGAAAGAATTCAAAAGTGATAAACAACTTACGATACCACCCTAATAAGCATATAAGCATAGGAAGGGCTAACAAGGCCACCATGGAAGTATGTACATTAAAACATATGCCTACAAGGCCATATATGACATCTATACACATGACACATGTACGCCTCATAGTTTCACGTCTAGTCGTACCATCGATTGGATACCAACTTCTCGGAGGATATGTGATCTTATGAAGAATCTAATAAAGGTCCAAAGCTTCTCTATAGAAGGATAAGTTATATAAAGGTAAATCGAATCAAATGAAATAAGTTCGTCACAATTTGGAAAATCCCTATGTGTTTATGGTATGATTTACGACTATAATTGTGTTTTACAATCCGCAAAACTCTGAGACCTCCACCGTAAAACTTAACAAAAAGTTGGTAGAGGTAGAGTTGTTTCACTGTGACCTTTTACGGCCCGTAAATTATTTTACAGTGGGGAGAACCACTGTAAAACCTATCGTATAAGCTAGTCGTTGAGGCGGTGCTAATTTCCTTTTAAGTCAATGAGGGCTACCTTGACTTTATTTTATCATTAAAACAGAATGTATGAGCTATGTATGGACAAAATTACAAATAGGTATGCTCGAGCAAGTAGGAAATAGGGTGTCGGTCACGCCATTCCAGTTTAGGGTGTGACACCAGATATACAAAACACTTAGTGAAGCAGTCACATCATTCAGAGGAACTGCTCGAAGGAACTAATTCTTACTATCACACAACTTGAGACTGGAAGCTATTCCATGTCGACGTTGGAGAAAAAGGAATATTGACTAATTCCTAATTGATGAAGAGTTGGACTTAGTGTCACACCCCAACCCGGAGAGGCACTGACCGACACCCAGATATTAATCATCGAGCACTACATACATGACTTAACCATATTTATTAACAAGCAAATGGGCCGTCAATGCCGCATGATAGACTGAAAGAATTCAAAAGTGATAAACAACTTACGATACCACCCTAATAAGCATATAAGCATGGGAAGGGCTAACAAGGCCACCATGGAAGTATGTAAATTAAAACATATGCCTACAAGGCATATATGACATCTATACACATGACACATGTTACGCCTCATAGTTTCACGTCTAGTCGTACCATCGATTGGATACCAACTTCTCGGAGGATATGTGATCTTATGAAGAAACTAATAAAGGTCCAAATCTTTTCTATAGAAGGATAAGTTGTATAAAGGTAAATCGAATCAAATGAAATAAGTTCGTCACAATTTGGAAAATCCCTATGTTTTATGGTATGATTTACGACTATAATTTGTTTTACAATCGCAAAACTCGAGACCTCCACCGTAAAACATAACAAAACGTTAGTGTTGGTAGAGTTGTTTCACCGTGACCTTTTACGGCCCGTAAATATTTTACAATGGGGGGAGAACCACCGTAAAACCTATCGTATAAGCTAGTCGTTGAGGCGGTGCTAATTCCTTTTAAGTCAATGAGGGCTACCTTGACTTCATTTTATCATTAAAACAGATTGTATGAGCTATGTATGGACAAAATTACAAATAGGTATGCTCGAGCAAGTAGGAAATAGGGTGCCGGTCACGCCCTCCAGTTTAGGGTGTGACACCGTATATACAAAACACTTAGTGAAGCGATCACATCATTCGGAGGAACCGCTCGAAGGAACTAATTCTACTATCACACAACTTGACACTCGGAAGCTATTCCATGTCGACATTGGAGAAAAAGGAATATTGACTAATTCCTAATTGATGAAGAGTTGGACTTAGTGTCACACCCCAACCCGGAGAGGCACCGACCGACACCCGGTATTAATTATCGAGCACTACATACATGACTTAACCATATTTCTTAACAAGCAAATGGGCCATCAATGCCGCATGATAGACTCGAAAGAATTCAAAAGTGATAAACAACTTACGATACCACCCTAATAAGCATATAAGCATAGGAAGGGCTAACAAGGCCACCATGGAAGTATGTACATTAAAACATATGCCTACAAGGCCATATATGACATCTATACACATGACACATGTTACGCCTCATAGTTTCACGTCTAGTCATACCATCGATTGGATACCAACTTCTCGGGAGGATATGTGATCTTATGAAGAATGTAATAAAGGTCCAAATCTTCTCTATAGAAGGATAAGTTATATAAAGGTAAATCGAATCAAATGAAATAAGTTCATCACAATTTGAAAATCCCTATGTTTTATGGTATGATTTACGACTATAATTTTGTTTTACAATCCGCAAAAATCGAGACCTCCACCGTAAAACTTAACAAAAAGTTGGTGGAGGTAGAGTTGTTTCACCGTGACCTTTTACGGCCGTAAAATATTTTACGGTGGGGGAAACCACTGTAAAACCTATCGTATAAGCTAGTCGTTGAGGCGGTGCTAATTCCTTTTAAGTCAATGAGGGCTACCTTGACTTCATTTTATCATTAAAACAGAATGTATGAGCTATGTATGGACAAAATTACAAATAGGTATGCTCGAGCAAGTAGGAAATAGGGTGCCGGTCACGCCTCCGCTTTAGGGTGTGACACCGGATATACAAAACACTTAGTGAAGCAATCACATTATTCGGAGGAACTGCTCGAAGGAACTAATTCTTACTATCACACAACTTGACACCGGAAGCTATTCCATGTCGACATTGGAGAAAAAGGAATATTGACTATTTCCTAATTGATGAAAGAGTTGGACTTAGTGTCACACCCCAACCCGGAGAGGCACCGACCGACACCTAGGTATTAATCATCGAGCACTACATACATGACTTAACCATATTTCTTAACAAGCAAATGGGCCATCAATGCCGCATGATAGACCGAAAGAATTCAAAAGTGATAAACAACTTACGATACCACCCTAATAAGCATATAAGCATAGGAAGAGCTAACAAGGCCACCATGGAAGTATGTACATTAAAACATATGCCTACAAGGACATATATGACATCTATACACATGACACATATTACGCCTCATAGTTTCACGTCTACTTGTACCATCGATTAGATACCAACTTCTCGGGAGGATATGTGATCTTATAAAGAAACTAATAAAGGTCCAAATCTTTTCTATAGAAGGATAAGTTATATAAAGGTAAATCGAAGAATCAAATGAAATAAATTCATCACAATTTGGAAAATCCCTATGTTTTATGGTGGGATTTACGACTATAATTTTGTTTTACAATCGGCAAATCTCTACGACCTCCACCGTAAAACTTAACAAAACGTTAGTGTTGGTAGAGTTGTTTCACTATGACCTTTTACGGCCCATAACATATTTTATAGTGGGGAGAACCACTGTAAAACCTATCGTAAAAGCTAGTCGTTGGGGCGGTGCTAATTCCTTTTAAGTCAATGAGGGCTACCTTGACTTCATTTTATCATTAAAACAGAATGTATGAGCTATGTATGGACAAAATTACAAATAGGTATGCTCGAGCAAGTAGGAAATAGGGTGCCGGTCACGCCACTCCGCTTTAGGGTGTGACACCGTATATACAAAACACTTAGTGAAGCGTCATATTATTCGGGAACTGCTCGAAGGAACTAATTCTAACTATCACACAACTTGACACCGGAAGCTATTCCATGTCGACATTGAGAAAAAGGAATATTGACTAATTCCTAATAGATGAAGAGTTGGACTTAGTGTCACACCCCAACCCGGAGAGGCACTGACCGACACCTAGGTATTAATCATCGAACACTACATACATGACTTAACCATATTTCTTAACAAGCAAATGGGCCGTCAATGCCGCATGATAGACTCGAAAGAATTCAAAAGTGATAAACAACTTACGATACCACCCTAATAAGCATATAAGCATAGGAAGAGCTAACAAGGCCACCATGGAAGTATGTACATTAAAACATATGCCTACAAGGACATATATGACATCTATACACATGACACATATTACGCCTCATAGTTTCACGTCTACTTGTACCATCGATTGGATACCAACTTCTCAGGAGGATATGTGATCTTATGAAGAAACTAATAAAGGTCCAAATCTTTTCTATAGAAGGATAAGTTGTATAAAGGTAAATCGAATAAAATGAAATAAATTCATCACAATTTGGAAAATCCCTATGTTTTATGGTGGGATTTACGACTATAATTGTGTTTTACAATCGGCAAAACTCTACGACCTCCACCGTAAAACTTAACAAAACGTTAGTGTTGGTAGAGTTGTTTCACTGTGACCTTTTACGGCCCATAACATATTTTACAGTGGGGAGAACCACTGTAAAACCTATCGTATAAGCTAGTCGTTGGGGCGGTGCTAATTCCTTTTAAGTCAATGAGGGCTACCTTGACTTCATTTTATCATTAAAACAGATTGTATGAGCTATGTATGGACAAAATTACAAATAGGTATGCTCGAGCAAGTAGGAAATAGGGTGCCGGTCACGCCACTCCAGTTTAGGGTGTGACACCAGATATACAAAACACTTACTGAAGCAGTCATATTATTCAGAGGAACTGCTCGAAGGAACTAATTCTAACTATCACACAACTTGACACTGGAAGCTATTCCATGTCGACATTTGAGAAAAAGGAATATTGAGTAATTCCTAATAGATGAAGAGTTGGACTTAGTGTCACACCCCAACCCGGAGAGGCACTGACCGACACCTAGGTATTAATCATCGAACACTACATACATGACTTAACCATATTTCTTAACAAGCAAATGGGCCGTCAATGCCGCATGATAGACTGAAAGAATTCAAAAGTGACAAACAACTTACGATACCACCCTAATAAGCATATAAGCATAGGAAGAGCTAACAAGGCCACCATGGAAGTATGTACATTAAAATATATGCCTACAAGGACATATATGACATCTATACACATGACACATATTACGCCTCATAGTTTCACGTCTACTTGTACCATCGATTAGATACCAACTTCTCAGGAGGATATGTGATCTTATAAAGAAACTAATAACGGTCCAAATCTTTTCTATAGAAGGATAAGTTGTATAAAGGTAAATAGAATAAAATGAAATAAATTCATCACAATTTGGAAAATCCCTATGTTTTATGGTGGGATTTACGACTATAATTGTGTTTTACAATCGGCAAAACTCTAAGACCTCCACGGTAAAACTTAACAAAACGTTAGTGTTGGTAGAGTTGTTTCACTGTGACCTTTTACGGCCCATAACATATTTTACAGTGGGGAGAACCACTGTAAAACCTATCGTATAAGCTAGTCGTTGGGGCGGTGCTAATTCCTTTTAAGTCAATGAGGGCTACCTTGACTTCATTTTATCATTAAAACAGATTGTATGAGCTATGTATGGACAAAATTACAAATAGGTATGCTCGAGCAAGTAGGAAATAGGGTGCCGGTCACGCCACTCCAGTTTAGGGTGTGACACCAGATATACAAAACACTTACTGAAGCAGTCATATTATTCAGAGGAACTGCTCGAAGGAACTAATTCTAACTATCACACAACTTGACACTAGAAGCTATTCCATGTCGACATTAGAGAAAAAGGAATATTGCGTAATTCCTAATAGATGAAGAGTTGGACTTAGTGTCACACCCCAACCCGGAGAGGCACTGACCGACACCCGGTATTAATCATCGAGCACTACATACATGACTTAACCATATTTCTTAACAAGCAAATGGGCCGTCAATGCCGCATGATAGACTAAAAGAATTCAAAAGTGATAAACAACTTACGATACCACCCTAATAATCATATAAGCATAGGAAGAGCTAACAAGGCCACCATGGAAGTATGTACATTAAAACATATGCCTACAAGGACATATATGACATCTATACACATGACACATCTTACGCCTCATAGTTTCACGTCTACTTGTACCATCGATTGGATACCAACTTCTCAGGAGGATATGTGATCTTATGAAGAAAGTAATAAAGGTCCAAATCTTGTCTATAGAAGGATAAGTTGTACAAAGGTAAATCGAATCAAATGAAATAAATTCATCACAATTTGGAAAATCCCTATGTTTTATGGTGGGATTTATGACTATAATTGTGTTTTACAATCGGCAAAACTCTGAGACCTCCACCGTAAAACTTAACAAAATGTTGGTGGAGGTAGAGTTGTTTCACTGTGACCTTTTACGGCCCGTAAAATATTTTACAGTGGGGAGAACCATTGTAAAACCTATCGTATAAGCTAGTCGTTGAGGCGGTGCTAATTCCTTTTAAGTCAATGAGGGCTACCTTGACTTCATTTTATCATTAAAACAGATTGTATGAGCTATGTATGGACAAAATTACAAATAGGTATGCTCGAGCAAGTAGGAAATAGGGTGCCGGTCACGCCACTCCAGTTTAGGGTGTGACACCAGATATACAAAACACTTACTGAAGCAGTCATATTATTCAGAGGAACTGCTCGAAGGAACTAATTCTAACTATCACACAACTTGACACTGGAAGCTATTACATGTGGACATTGGAGAAAAAGGAATATTGAGTAATTCCTAATATATGAAGAGTTGGACTTAGTGTCACACCCCAACCCGGAGAGGCACTGACCGACACCCAGGTATTAATCATCGAACACTACATACATGACTTAACCATATTTCTTAACAAGCAAATGGGCCGTCAATGCCGCATGATAGACTAAAAGAATTCAAAAGTGATAAACAACTTACGATACCACCCTAATAATCATATAAGCATAGGAAGAGCTAACAAGGCCACCATGGAAGTATGTACATTAAAACATATTCCTACAAGGACATATATGACATCTATACACATGACACATGTTACGCCTCATAGTTTCACGTCTACTCGTACCATCGATTGGATACCAACTTCTCAGGAGGATATGTGATCTTATGAAGAAAGTAATAAAGGTCCAAATCTTGTCTATAGAAGGATAAGTTGTACAAAGGTAAATCGAATCAAATGAAATAAATTCATCACAATTTGGAAAATCCCTATTTTTTATGGTGGGATTTATGACTATAATTGTGTTTTACAATCGGCAAAACTCTGAGACCTCCACCGTAAAACTTAACAAAATGCTGGTGGAGGTAGAGTTGTTTCACTGTGACCTTTTACGACCCGTAAAATATTTTACAGTGGAGAGAACCACTATAAAACCTATCGTATAAGCTAGTCGTTGAGGCGGTGCTAATTCCTTTTAAGTCAATGAGGGCTACCTTGACTTCATTTTATCATTAAAACAGAATGTATGAGCTATGTATGGACAAAATTACAAATAGGTATGCTCGAGCAAGTAGGAAATAGGGTGCCGGTCACGCCACACCAGTTTAGGGTGTGACACCAGATATACAAAACACTTAGTGAAGCAGTCACATTATTCAGAGGAACTGCTCGAAGGAACTAATTCTAACTATCACACAACTTGACACTGGAAGCTATTCCATGTCGACATTAGAGATTAAGGAATATCGAGTAATTCCTAATAGATGAAGAGTTGGACTTAGTGTCACACCCCACCCCGGAGAGGCACTGACCGACACCCAGGTATTAATCATCGAGCACTACATACATGACTTAACCATATTTCTTAACAAGCATATGGGCCGTCAACGCCGCATGATAGACTAAAAGAATTCAAAAGTGATAAACAACTTACGATACCACCCTAATAAGCATATAAGCATAGGAAGAGCTAACAAGGCCACCATGGAAGTATGTACATTAAAACATATGCCTACAAGGACATATATGACATCTATACACATGACACATGTTACGCCTCATAGTTTCACGTCTACTCGTACCATCGATTGGATACCAACTTCTCAGGAGGATATGTGATCTTATGAAGAAAGTAATAACGGTCCAAATCTTGTCTATTGAAGGATAAGTTGTACAAAGGTAAATCGAATCAAATGAAATAAATTCATCACAATATTGAAAATCCCTATGTTATATGGTGGGATTTACGACTATAATTAGGTTTTACAATCGGCAAAACTCTGAGACCTCCACCTTAAAACTTAACAAAACGTTGGTGGAGGTAGTGTTGTTTCACTGTGACCTTTTACGGCCCGTAAAATATTTTACAGTGGGGAGAACCACTGTAAAACCTATCGTATAAGCTAGTCGTGGAGGCGGTGCTAATTCCTTTTAAGTCAATTGGGGCTACCTTGATTTCATTTTATCATTAAAACAGATTGTATAAGCTATGTATGAACAAAATTACAAATAGGTATGCTCGAGCAAGTGGGAAATAGGGTGCCGGTCATGCTACTCCAGTTTAGGGTATGACACCAGATATTCAAAACAATTAGTGAAGCTGTCACATTATTCACAGGAACTGCTCGAAGGAACTAATTCTAACTATCACACAACTTGACACTGGAAGCTATTCCATGTCGACATTAGAGAAAAAGTAATATTGAGTAATTTCTAATAGATGAAGAGTTGGACTTAGTGTCACACTCCAACCCGGAGAGGCACTGACCGACACCTAGGTAATAATCATCGAGCACTACATACATGACTTAACCATATTTCTTAACAAACAAATGGGCCGTCAATGCCGCATGATATACTAACAGTATTCAAAAGTGATAAAAAACTTACGATACGACCCTAATAATCATATAAGCATAGGAAGTCCTAACAAGGCCACCATGGAAGTATGTACATTAAAACATATGCCTACAGGGACATATATGACATCTATACACATGACACATGTTACGCCTCATAGGTTCACGTCTACTCATACCATCGATTGGATTCCAACTTCTCAGGTGGATATATGATCTTATGAAGAAATTAATAACGGTCCAAATCTTGTCTACAGAAGGATAAGTTGTACAAAGGTAAATCGAATCAAATGAAATAAATTCGTCACAATTTGGAAAATCCCTATGTTTTATGGTGGGATTTACGACTATAATTGTGTTTTACAATCGGCAAAACTCTGAGACCTCCACCGTAAAACTTAACAAAAAGTTAGTGTTGGTAGAGTTGTTTCACTGTGACCTTTTACGGCCCATAACATATTTTACAGTGGGGAGAACCACTGTAAAACCTATCGTATAAGCTAGTCATTGGGGCGGTGCTAATTCCTTTTAAGTCAATGAGGGATACCTTGACTTCATTTTATCATTAAAACAGATTGTATGAGCTATGTATGGACAAAATTACAAATAGGTATGCTCGAGCAAGTAGGAAATAGGGTGCCGGTCACGCCACTCCAGTTTAGGGTGTGACACCAGATATACAAAACACTTAGTGAAGCAGTCACATTATTCAGAGGAACTGCTCGAAGGAACTAATTCTAACTATCACACAACTTGACACTGGAAGCTATTCCATGTCGACATTGGAGAAAAAGGAATATTGAGTAATTCCTAATAGATGAAGAGTTGGACTTAGTGTCACACCCCAACCCGGAGAGGCACTGACCGACACCTAGGTATTAATCATCGAGCACTACATACATGACTTAACCATATTTCTTAACAAGCAAATGGGCCGTCAATGCCGCATGATAGACTGAAAGAATTCAAAAGTGACAAACAACTTACGATACCACCCTAATAAGCATATAAGCATAGGAAGAGCTAACAAGGCCACCATGGAAGTATGTACATTAAAACATATGCCTACAAGGACATATATGACATCTATACACATGACACATATTACGCCTCATAGTTTCACGTCTACTTGTACCATCGATTAGATACCAACTTCTCAGGAGGATATGTGATCTTATAAAGAAACTAATAACGGTCCAAATCTTTTCTATAGAAGGATAAGTTGTATAAAGGTAAATAGAATCAAATGAAATAAATTCATCACAATTTGGAAAATCCCTATGTTTTATGGTGGGATTTACGACTATAATTGTGTTTTACAATCGGCAAAACTCTGAGACCTCCACCGTAAAACTTAACAAAACGTTAGTGTTGGTAGAGTTGTTTCACTGTGACCTTTTACGGCCCATAACATATTTTACAGTGGGGAGAACCACTGTAAAACCTATCGTATAAGCTAGTCGTTGAGGCGGTGCTAATTCCTTTTAAGTCAATGAGGGCTACCTTGACTTCATTTTATCATTAAAACAGATATGTATGAGCTATGTATGGACAAAATTACAAATAGGTATGCTCGAGCAAGTAGGAAATAGGGTGCCGGTCACGCCACTCCAGCTTTAGGGTGTGACACCGTATATACAAAACACTTAGTGAAGCAAATCACATTATTCAGAGGAACTGCTCGAAGGAACTAATTCTAACTATCACACAACTTGACACTGGAAGCTATTCCATGTCGACATTGGAGAAAAAGGAATATTGAGTAATTCCTAATAGATGAAGAGTTGGACTTAGTGTCACACCCCAACCCGGAGAGGCACTGACTGACACCTAGGTAGTAATCATCGAGCACTACATATATGACTTAACCATATTTCTTAACAAGCAAATGGGTCGTCAATGCCGCATGATAGACTGAAAGAATTCAAAAGTGACAAACAACTTACGATACCACCCTAATAAGCATATAAGCATAGGAAGAGCTAACAAGGCCACCATGGAAATATGTACATTAAAACATATGCCTACAAGGACATATATGACATCTATACACATGACACATATTACGCCTCATAGTTTCACGTCTACTTGTACCATCGATTAG